>VZTD01002621.1:32347-176238 GCA_013397725.1 Rhagologus leucostigma
CGGCCGGGCGGCCCCATGGAGGAGCGGGAGGGCGAGGTGCGCTGGGACGGGCTGTGCAGCCGCGACGCCGCCGCCCGCGACGCCGCCTTGGACACCATCGGGCAAGCCGTGCTCCGCCGCGCCGAGAGCATCGCCTCCGGGGCGGCCGCCGACGGGCTGCCAGTGCCCACCGCCCGCGACGGGCTGGGCGAGGCGCTGGCCCGCCTTCTCATGCTGTCCAAGAGGTGCCCCTTCCCCGACGTGAGGGAGAAGAGCGAGGCGATCCTCAGCGGGGTGCAGGTGAGCGCGGCAGACCACCTTCTTTGGCTTTGGGACCGGGCCAGGGGCTCTCCCGGCCCCGTCCCACGCAGGGCACCTTCGGGTTTCATCTGTGCGACGAGGTGGGCGTCTGATCCACCCTGTCAGATTTATTCGTGCAATTAGTACGTGCTGAGTGCTCTCCACTCCTACGGCTCTCTCCCCGAAGAAACATTTGGAAAAGCGTTATTAAAAGGCGGGGGCGGGGGGAATATCTCACTGAAGGCACTCAAAAAACACCTGGATGCGTTCCTGTGCTACCTGCTCTAGGTGACCCTGCCTCGGCAGTGAGGTTGGACTGGATGATCTCCAGAGGTCCCTTCCAACCCGAACCATTCTGTGAAAAAGCATGAAGTCTTTCAGTGTAATCTAGCCAGAGAGAATTTGGCACTGAATGGCTGGAAAGTTGGGGCATCCCCAAGGAAGCACTAAAATGACAACTTTAACACTCTAGTTTCAGTCTGTATGACCAGTGCTGTGGTATTACCGGGTTGGTTTTAATAGAAAAGCAGGAAGGATTTGGGTATTAACATTAATGGTTGCCAATTGAAAATATAAATGGGAAGTTTTGGAACTTTTAAAAGGCATATGAGCTTCAACGTTATTAAGTCAGAGCCTGTCAAAATTCCCTTCTTGTTGTTTATTGGTAAATAGTTTCTCCGCTGCAATCAATAGGATCCAAACTATTTTTTTTCATAGCTCATAGGCAGCCTAGCCAATAGAGGATTACATTTACTGACCTAATGCTAACAGAAATAAATGTTACTTTGTACTCTTCCACTCTTACAGTCTAATTATAGTTACTTGCATTGTGATTCTCTTGCTCACCTCAGGTTTTTGCGCAGGTCTTGGAATTCTTGTATCAACGGGTCCATCAGCACTGCTAAAAATACTACTTGCTGCAGACTAGGAAAAGGAAATTCGGATATTTCTTTTAATCAGAATTGAATACATAGAGCTGTGCTGAAAGATAGCTGCCTGATTCTCACTGTTGTGCTTTTTCTCCCTGAACTTTAACAGGTCGAATATAGGGAAATCCAGGGAAAAATAATAATAATATATGAAAGTATTACAGATACAATAATTTATACATTATATACATACATACGTATAACATAAAAAACATTATATGTTACCATATATAGAAACACATTCTGGGTTTGGGTTATTGGAGCTGAAAGAGTGTCTGTTTATTTTGTCTAACTTCTCAGTAGTGTGCAGTGTGATAAATACAGTATAACTTACTTTACTCAGTTTGGACTGTGTGGGGCGTTTTTCTTAAAGCAGATTTTATCAGAGCTGATGGCTTCACATGGTCAAAGTGAAAAGCTTGACAGCTTTTCTTTAAAAACGGAAGCCAGTGAAACAAACGACCATCCCAAACTTGAATATTAAGTTGAAAACTTAATCTGGCATCTTCCCTGTTAAAGGTTCATCTGAGAAGTGAGTCTGTTACCAGTGAGAATGATGAGTCACTGGCATAGACTGCTAAGGGAGGACTTGTTTTTGTCAGGTTCAAGATATCAGAGTCTATTCAAAGGCCAAACAGATGGTGATCTTTCACCTAAATTTTGGGAGGAGGTCAGAATACAGGACCTGATGACTCCCTTTTGGGTTTTTATGTATTTGATGTTAGTGGCCTGTTCAAGTATTAGTCTGGTTTAGAAACTTGGTTACTAGCTTTTTTTTTTAACTAGGCCGAAAGGTTCTGGCAGAAAATGTCCATCTGCATACAGCAAATGCAAGTTCAAATACCCTGGTCATTGCTGGCTTGATTAATAAACATGGATGTGAAAGGTTTAATAGCTGTGAAACCCACTGTATACACACAAGCTGCAGTAAAAGTTTAACAGCAAGTTAAGCAAAATAAAATCAAATATACCATTATTTTAAGAAAATCTTTAAAAGCTGCTTTTGTAACTTTTCCTTTTCAGGAGCATAGATTTAAGGGAGAAGTATTCTATATTGTATGAATTTAGAGTGGCACATCTTAGTTCTTGTGTCTGTACTCATAAATGAAAATTTTCATTGTAATCTTTGGATCTGCATTTGTTGGAGAAATAATCCAATGCAAGCATTCCGTTTTGGATGCTGAGGACTATTGTCAGGCGTGACGTGGTTTTTTGTTGATTATGTGACCAGGGAGAATTTTGTTCAGATCTCTGCAGTGAAGATGGCAGATCAAACAAACTATTAAATTAAATATTATCACTCCATACAGCTTGTGGCTTTCAGCAGTGCTTCCAAAGGTAAATAGCTTAGTAACATAAAAATCTGAAATCCCATTCAGAGCAGCATCAGCACTTGTATTACTTTATCTCCCTGTTTTGGGACCTGAAACAATACTGAAGTCCACAGCAATATGTACCATGATGCTGTCTGAAGTTATTAAATGACATAGAGCCTGGGGCAAGAGAGGCAACTTTGAGTCCGAAAGTTCTGTGAACTGGGGCTCCCCTCTTTTTCTCTCCCCTGGGATGGTCCAACCCAGACTAGAAGTCTGAGCCTGGACTGATGCATTTCTTTTCATCCCTCCCCACCCCAGCCACCTCAACGTGGAGAATTGTAAAATGTGCTTTATTCATCTTTGGGATTTGCTTCCAGCATAAACCAGTGAGGAAATCAAAGATTAGAATTTTCCATGTGGTCTGATTGCTATTTCTTTCTTTGAGTTCGTGCCCTCTTGCCTGTTGGGGCACTCAGCAAATATTTAGGCATGAGCAACTGTGCTCCTGGTGTTTTTGCAGCTTTGTGTCTGGAGCAGGTTGGTGTAAGCTGCAGGCTTGGCAGCAGCCTGTGTCAGCGTGGCATCCCTCTAAGCCTGCCTTTGTTATATTTTGGTTTTTTTTTCCCCTGGATAGAAATCCCTCTGATATATGGCAGAATGCTAAGTGTGCAGCTTTCTTCTTTGGTATTAATGAATAGCATTATTAATAAATAATATTGCTTGTATCAGAATCTATAAAATTATTTGTTGCTTAGCGTAAATTCCTGTTGATTTGACTTATATTCAGGAAAATGAGTTTCTCATTGTAGGATATATATTCATATATAATAACGTATACTTTTTCAACTAAGAGAATGTATCTATTTTTCCCATTTAGAATAGACAAGTTGTTTTTGTAAGAGTTATTACAAAGATAGTGTCAGCAAACTAGTCCCCTTTTTCTAATTAAAATGTTTATGCTTTTATTAATAAGCAAGTTCCTAAAGCCACTTTGACCTCAATAGATAATTTAAAAAATATTTTAAAGATATTTCAGTTGCAATGCTTTAACCAAGTGAGAACAGTTTCAATATTTGCATTTGAAAATGTTAGATGAATAGTTTTTGAGGTAAAACCCCAAATATGTATCATAGGTTTTTGATAAATTCTTGCTCGTGGGGTATTTTACACTTATTTATAGCATAGTGCCTCTGACCTTGCAGAATAGAGCGTCATTCCTCCCAGCGTGCTGGGTGTCTGCACACCGACACAAATATATTGGGAAAGAACAGCAGTGGAATGTCTAAGCACATGCTCATTAAAAGTCTTCTGCCAGCCTCAATTGGATCAATTAGATGTATATGACTGGAATGTAAGTACAAGGTGTCTGTCTGTAGCTGGAGAAGAATCACTGAAAGGATGAGATTGGATAATTAAAATCTCTTGTAACCATCCAATGGAGAAAACTCAGCTGAACAAACTGCTCTCTGTGGGTACGTAAATTCATAAAAATAGTTTTTTATATTAATGATGAGAATACATAGATGGAGGGCAGGTTCTGCAGGTGCAACAAGATGCTAGTCTACATAGGATAAAAGATAACAGCAGCAGAATAAAACCCATAAATGTCAAAAAGCATAGAATTCAGCATGCAGAGCTTGGCTGGGGGCAAATATAAGGAAGAAAGAAACGATCTCAACCTCTTTGAGAAGTAATCGAATGATACCCAAACACTTGCATTGAAGGGGAAAATTAGTAATGAAAAAAGAACTCACCTCTCTGTTGATCTTTTCATTGATGTAAACGAAAGAAACATACAGAAAATGGGAAAGAGTCTGTTGCTGACAATGCAAAGTGCACAAAGATATATGAATAAAGCTAGGATGGTCAAAAACATAAAAAGATGTAGCTAAAATGAATATTGCAAGAAATAAAAGATCCACAGATTAATGGATTAACAGATAATGCTGAGGTGATTGAAATGTTTTCTGAAATGGTTAATCCATCCTGTGTAGTCAATAGCCATGATAAAAGCATGAATAGTACCTTCCTAGGCTGGAGGGTGGAGGAGAAACCTGTAGGTTGCTTGGATAAGCAACAGATTTTCAATCTGGTAGGGTCTGATGAAATTAATTCCAAGGTGCTTAAAAAAACCAACTAGCTGAAGCAATCTCAGGTAGTGGATTGCAATTCTGAGATAGTGGAGGGAAGTAGCAGACTCAGATTAATTGCTGTATACCTCTTCAGTGTGGGCTAAAGGGGATGGAATGAAGAGGAAGCTGATGGATTTTAACTGTAGCTCAAAGAAAAAATACTGGACCAGTGTGGGAACACATTTTTAGTGCCTACAGAAAGAAGTTGGGCAACAGCCAAAGCAGATTTATCCAGGATAAATTATTTCAAATCTAGCATTGCTGCTACTTCTGTGTTGCAGTAACAGGCCTTGTGCTGCAGAGAGATTCTACAATGTTAATAGGTTGATACACTGGAGTCCTCAATGTTCACATGAGAGTCTTATTAACAAGCTAGGTAATTGTGATCTATAAACTGCACTTCAGTGAGTAAAATCAGCTGGAAAACCATCCCCAGAAGGCAAGCGCGGTCAGGTAACAAGTACTTGGTACAGGCTCTACAAGGTCCTGTCCAGCAAAGTCTTGATTAACAAATTCTTATGCTTTGTTGAATTGCAGGTTACAAGCTGGGAGGGAGAGTAAGAATACTGGAGAGCAGCCATATAATTTAAAATTATTTTAATATTTAATGTAAGCTTGTATCTTATCTTCTAGTCCTTTGGGCTCTTTTGTGAAGAAAGTTTGAAGTACTTAGTGGTAGTATGGTTGGCTGGAAGGAGGCTTAAGATATTATGTTCCCAAAGAAATGGGGATGAAAAGACTGCTGCAAAAACAAAGAAAACGTGAGCTAGAATGAACAATGGTTCTAAATTCTAGAAAGACCTGGGATGGACATTTGGGGAAAATTTCAATATTAGGATAGACTATCCAGTCATGTTCATCACTAGATTGCAAATTTCTTAAACATCAGGCAGGAGCGAGGTGCTTATTTGATCTCTTCCTGGGAAAGGCAGACATTGCTAACTGGATGATTTTTCTTTCCAGCCTCTTTTTCTGTGTTTTGTGTTGGTAAGTGCCTGGAGGGACTTCAAGCACCATCTAAGTCCTTTCCCTTTGATCTTCAAGACTATATTTACCAGACAAATAGTGCTTGAACTTGTGGTCTAAAACCCGTCTCATACATAAAAGCATCAGGTGGGCTGGAGGGGGCGGTTATGATTACCTCTTTCTTTTCTCAGGCCTTCTGCTTTAGTGGATAAATGTGTCAGAATTCCATAGTTTGCCAAGGGCTGTTATGGCAGAGAAGAGAGGGGTCGTGTCAGCAGCCAAATATATCTTCTTGTCTTAAAACCTTGAGGCACTGTTTGGAATCTAGGCTTGCTTGGCAGAGGACATGGAATGGAATATCCTTCCTTTACAAATCCTGGCAAAACACTTGTATGGTTTAAATTAAATGAGCATCCATAAGGGATAGGAAGACTTCTAGTCACAGCCAAAGCAGACATTGTGTCCTCTTCCTCTGCCACTGTGGTAGGACAAATAAAGCTTCTGCCAGGAGAGAAGGTAGTAATTTCCCCGTGCGCATCCATAAAGGATAAAATAGGAGTTACTTTTCTGTTTCATTGCTGTATTTGTTCTAGCAATGTGAACTCACATGAGAATTCACTCTTTGCTTTGTGAATGCTCCATGCCTGAGCTCTGTGGTGCATGCTTGTTAAGAGTGATAAGGGTGAAAATTATGCTCATTGCTCCCAAATGGTTTATCCTGATGAGTGGTGTTAGGGAAGACTAGTTAACTTTCCTAATCTTTATAATCTTCTTTGGTGTAATCTTTGGTAAATGACTTTATAACTTTGTCTAAAGTCTTTTTTAGCCTTCCTGTACAACACAAGTAGTTTTCTTTAGTGAACTTTGAGATCCCTAGCTAGGCAGATAGATCTCTTAGGTTGTGAGATTTCTTTTGTCCAGGTTAATTTGACTGTGTCCTGCTGCATGATAGGGATGTTCCCTTGCAATGCTTACTGTTGGTCAGCCACCATGGAAAGGTGTCTCAGTTGAAATTTAAAGTCTGTTCGAGCTCACAGACTGGTGGTGAATCTGATCCATCTGGAAGCTGACTAGTCTCTGCACAGTGCCAATACCCAAATCAGTTCCTGTTTCCCACAGTGCTCTTATATAAAGTGAATTAAAACATCCTTTTTTGTGAGTTCACTTCATAGCAAAAGTATGTTCTGTCTCTTCCAGCCATTGGATGGAATGGATTTAATTATTCGTTGTAGGGTGCTCCCTTCAAAATCCACGTGTAGCTTTACCAGATCACTAGTTTAGAAAACATCTGTCTGTTAGGGGCTTTTTTGGTGCTGTTCAATACTCTTGCTTTTCTCAGTATTGAGAGAGAATACTGAAGTAATGACATGATGTTTTTTTAAATGATCACTCTTATTTACAGCTTCTGCTGCCTCTGCAGTATTTATTGTAAACATGTTCTGATGATGGGTCTGTACCACGTGTGTGGGGTGAGGCTGGCTGGAGATGTTAAGGGAGAAGAATTAATCTTGACGTGTCAGGGAATATTCTGAGCAGTGGTGTGAACATATTTTTTAAAAACTTAAATTATCAGTAAAACTTAGATGGCCTTATCTGCCCCTTCCCTCCTTCGGCCTACTTGCCTCCTTTCTTAAGGCTTCAGTCTGTTGAGAGAGATGAAGGGAAATTTTCTCTTGTTGAGCTTGTCAACTGCAGAATTGCCTGACCTTTGGAATGTCTTTGGTTGGAATAAGGAGTAACTTGAAAACAGTGGAGGTTCTCAAAGTGATGCACAGTAGGGTATCTGGGGCACTTCTAATGCTGTTTCTGTGTTTGGAGCCTCTCCATGATTTTCCATGCTAACAGTATGCCATTCTTCTTGTATGGAAATGAGCTTTGCTTAGTCAACTTCTTCTTATGATTGCTCGAAATGACTTGATCTGTAAGTTTATAAGTTTATGTGATTCTGCTGAATTGATTTTCAGGACATCATAACTAGAATTTTTATTTTCAAAAGAAGTGAAGCATGAAGCGCACATTGATAATATCTTGGTTGATATTTATTTTTTGTCTGCATTGAAGTGCTTTAAAACTGAAAAAAATCAAACACAAATGTTTCCTTATCTGTTACTGTTTAGTCATGAGGTAAGCAATTATAGGATGTACATTGGCGGCTTAGTTAAAAAAGGTTTGTTTCTTGTCTTTTTTTTTAATACGAGCTAATACCTAGAGATCTGTGGAAACCAGAATGCTTCAGCTTGAATGCGTTTTGTAAATAACAGCATCTGTTCTCCTGATCTAGCAGTTGCTAAGTCACATGAGCTCTTTTTTAGATTTTTTAAACTTTCTTTTGATTCTGCTTCTCTTTCTAGAGGTAATTTTGGAAGTTGGCTGTTCATTTCAGCTCATAACTGGATACGATCCTTTCCAGTCTACACTCATATTCTAGTGTCAACTTAGGTCTCTATCTGAAATAGTTTTTCTTGCTCTGACACTGCCAGTGTATGGGTGGCAGTGATCCTTCCCTTCTCTGCATTGATTTTCCTTGAAGTTCTGCTCTAAGTTTCCAAAAAGACAATTTATTTAAGAGTTTTTTGGGTTTTTTTCATCATGTAATTTGTCCTGTTTATTATGTAAATAACTGTCTTCGTTTTGGCCTCTTGGCGTACATTTGGATGCTTTGCTCACAAATGGGGAAATTTTATGTATCTTGAGGAGATGTTCAAGCAAAGGGAAAAGCACTTAGATTTTGGAATGTTTTGTAAATTAGCATACAGTATTAAGTAACAAAAATGTATGGATGTCTAGGTTATGTAAAATAATGTATGTTCTGTTAGCCTAACCAAAGTATATTACTTTAAAGAAAATTACATTGTCTTACTGTGAGAAGTGCAAAGTGAGCACTGAAGGAATACTTGCTGTTTTGTCATCTTAGTCTTGAGTTTTTCTTCAGGTCAGGGTTTCTCCTTTTGAAATAAACGTAGTGGAAAAGTACTGAATATACCATTGTGGGCCAGAAAAAATTGTTTTGAAAGCTTGATTATATTTTCCTGTGGATACTGAGTGTTTGAATTTCCAAAAATATGGTTTGCTGTCAGTATGGTTTTCTATTCCAGTAAATTGTTTACAGTTTAAGAGGGATTGGAGGGTGGGAAAAGCTTAGGTCTCTCTCCAGAAATCAAGTGAAACATGGGAATCTTCACTTGAAGCTACATAAATTAATTAAATCCAAAACGTTAAGTGGTGGCATTTTTTCTTGTTTACTGTTTTCCTGATGTTTTCAGTGACTTTGACTTTTTTTTTCTTTGACTTTTTTTTTTCCCTTTGTCTTTGTTTTTGTTTTTTTTTTTCTGGAAAGCTGAGGTTCGATTACTGCCAAAAGTTGGTTTGGGAAGGTGAACTGGTTTAATTCTATTTCAACCTGGTAAACAATTAACCATTTTCCTTAGTTCAGCTTTATGCAGAAACCAAGCTTATTCTTTCATGTAATTGTGGGTTAAAAGTATCACCCAGTGTTGTGTTCTAGTGCAAGAATATTACCCCAAAATACACTGGGCTGGTGTTTTAAAAATAGAGGTGATGCTACTTATGTAATCTGATAATGTGTCCCTTCTGTGCAACTGCAAGAACTTACTTTCAATTCAGGCACTGTGCTATAGAAAAGCACTGAAAACTGCTTCTGAAAACATGTGGGGTTTTTTTTTTTCCTGTAAATTAGTTAGAAATTGTAACTTTTTTCACTATTCTATGCCTTCTGGAGTCAGTAATAAAGTTTTCTTGCTTGCGGGTTCCTGGCAAGTCCTTTGTCTGCCTAAATAGCTGACTGGCTCTGTGGGCCTTAGCTTTGAGACTCAAGGTGTAACCACCTCTTCACTAGATTTCCCTCCCTGGGATATTCCTGCTTGCTACTGAATTGTTTTTAAACAGTTTTCTTCTGAGACAAATATTTTTTGTCAGGGATTCCTTAAGTCCTAGAGAGTAAACATGGAAAAATATGACATTTATTCAAAGGAGGAACAAACTTGAAAATGCAAACTTATTTAAAGCTCTAAAGCCTTTCCTGTGTGTTTTTTTGGTTTTTTGGGATTTTTTTTTGGCGGGGGGTGGGAAGGGGGGGGATGGTGTTTGTTTTTGGGAGGAGGAGAACCTCTTTTCTGAAAGATTTTTTTCCATTGCAGCTTGTTGCTGGTGTTTTGGTGCAACAAAACTTTTAGCTTTAAATGCAGCCTGTTTGCCAACAGCACATTCCACTCAGATTAAACCGTTTGTTTGGATTTTCCATGTATTTAAATTTTCCATGTATTTGAATTTTAAACTTCTAAACTAGTTTCGTACTGATATCCATGTAGAAGAAAGACTGAAGATAGGAAAAAGTTTAAGAAAAACTTTCTATTTCTGTGAATTTTGAGTCAGTGCTGAATGCAAGCTTATGTCCCTTTAACCGTACTAAATATTTGGCAACTGCCATGCACAAAACATTTTCTGGAGCTCATCATGTTATGAAGATAAGTCCTTACCAGGATAAGATTGCTTTTGATATTTGCTGTAACTTCCTTTGTGTCCATTCTGTCCTTCCTACTTGTGTTACAGAAAAGGTTTTGGAAACCTTGTAACTTCACCTAGATTACTTTTTTTTTTAAGAGTTATGTTTGTAATGGTTGCTTATATTTACTCAGAAATTGATGTATAAATAGTGTTCTGTAAGAGAAGCTTAATTCTGACATTTTTATTACTACTGTTCTGTTCCACGAGGCAGGAAAATAAGCCAAATGGAAATGTTTTTGTCTGGCTTTTAGAAGGCGTATTGGTATCTTGGCTTGTAATGTTCTGCTTTTCTAACTATTCAGAACATGGCTGCTCTGCTTGGCTAATATTGTCTATAATCTGTCAGAAGAGTGTGTGTAAATTGGGAATGTCAGATGTTGCTTCTCTTTCCTTCATTATTTGGTGTGAGGCCTTTATGTTAAAGGATTCAAGGTTTTGAATAAGATTTCACTGGGAATGAAAGCTGTTTTTTAATGCAGAAGATATCATTTGTATTGCACAATGTAAAATATCTTAATTTTAGATTCTAAAGGTAGTAGTTAACTCTTTGTAGCTTATGCATTAAGTGAATACCTGAGATTAAAGCATAGACTGTTTTATGTTCTTTTTACTTTTTGGAGTTTTCTGTATGTTTGTGTATAATGATTAAAGACTTGGGAAAAGTGCTGGTTTTATACACTCTGAATTTGGTATGCAGATCATAACTCCTAAGGGTGTTGGAAAATATGGCTTCTTCATGGTGCTTCCAGTGCAAAAATTAGTTTTGTAGTGGTGAGCTGTGATATGCTTCCCATGTATGTGGCTTCCATCGGTGTTCCTCCTCTCGGAGCCCAGGGTCTGTGGTGCAGTGTGTCACACATCCATGTGTTTTGGCAGGGGTGGTACAGTTCTTCTATATCAGATCTCTGGGGTAGGGTAGCCCCATGGCTCAAAAGTAATTTCCAGTAGCAATAAATCTTCATGCATGTGCATAAAAACATGCTAAGATGATTGCAAAGTTCTGCTGAAAATCTCACATGGAAGCGAGATGATTTGCTGTCTATTCCCTCAAAAAATAGTTGCTAAAAAATACTTGGGAAGATGTCCTGAGGTTAAGAAAACTAAAGCACTTTACAAAGAAGAAAATCAGATTTTAATACTATCTTCTAAACCTCCTCTTGATTGTGTTGGGGAACTGAGAATTTCTCTAGATGCACATTCACAAATTCCCTGTTTAAAGATTACTTCAGGAATAAACGTGCCTTTTGAGGAATAAAATGTCTTCTAAGATATAATCTCAAGAGTTTATGCCAGGCATGCCAGTGTGGGAGGGCCAAAGCTCTAAGTTTTGGTGAAAGTCTATGGCTTTAGTGCAAACTTATCCCAGGTTATCCTTTGCTAATATAACCTGTCTGGTTTTGTCCTGTGTGATGGTGTGGTGTGAGAATTTTCTTTTCATATGTAGCTGTTTTAGACAGCTGTAAGGAGACACCTTCTTGATTCTGTAAGAGAAACAAACATGCAAGTGTATCATCATGTGTTTTCAAAACTTCAGCAGAAAAATGAATACTAATTTTTGAAATATTTGCTCTATGTACTTGTCGTGGGTAGAGTGACAAGCCCTGCTGTTGAGCCACAAGGAGCAGAAAGGAACCCCTTGCTTTCTAAACTCCTTCTCAGAGAGGGGTCCAGGTGTGGCTGGATCCAATCTTAGCCCCAGAATTCTTCACTTTGCAGTATTAAAGCTAAAACTACTAGCAGTGTATGTATAGGATAGTATAGTGCACTATTGCAAAGCAATTATATTAAGGCTAGCAAGAAGGAATAATTAAGTAGACATGGATGTAACTCATCATACCAGTGCTCATGGGCAGATCTCTCTCTTAACCTTGAGGAGTATCAAGAAGGAATATGTTAGAGGAACCTAACCGTATGAAAGTCGGCTGGACTTTCATAGTATAATGTGATTGACTGTCAGTCGCATGTCTGCCAGGTCGGCTTAGCAGCTTGTGTGCCAAACCTTTCCCTCACTATCAGGATGCTGATTTGGGGTTAGTTAGCCAGCCTGGTTTTAGCGTAGTTCAGCAGCAAAACCAGCACATGGCCTGAGCAGTTCAACAGCAAAACCAGCACATGGCCTGAGCTCGGCCCACCGCTGATAGCTTTGCAAACAGGACATTGTCCAAAGTGCTTGACCACATTCCGGGGCAGAGTATCCTGCTACAGTACCACTTGAATATTTGTTTAAAAGTAAGAGTGGACAATCCAACAAGACAGGACTTGTAAAAAGCATTGATCTCCTTTGTTGTCTAAAACTGCTAAGAAATGTGGAAATCAAATTGGAAAGAGCATGTGCTTTGAGTTTTTATTATGTATATACAATATAAGAGACAGGCAATCTAACAAAGAACTAACTCTAAGTTTTTAATCCAAGCATAATTAATTTTGAAATAGAATTAAGTTGTTTTCCTAGGGATAGTATCATGTGAAATATCTTCTCCTTCTGTATGTAACAGAAGCCAGGAATAATATAATTTAATAGCCTTGAGACTTGATTCCTTTATCTGGTGCAACAGTAGATCCTGATGCTCATTGAAATCAAGCCCTCCATCTCCAACAGACCAAGACAGTATTCATGTGGAAAACAGTCTGTAAACTACATTCTTTTCAAAATTATTGATACCTCTTACATAGTTTGTGCTTCTGAATATTGAGCTCTCTTTGAGAAGTCTTGAACCCTCAGACTTTGAAATGGCAAGGGGAAGCTTCTTCTAAGAAGTTATTTAACTTCTTAACAATTCTGAGGATTATAGAATGATAAAGAATTGAAGCAGCATGCTGTATAATATTCTGTTGCAACAATCTGATTACTATAAGCGAATATAGAAGAGAAACTGCTATTATGTCCTTGTGGCAGTTGCTTTCCTTCACTTGATTAGATGGGATAAGGACTCTTCACAGAGTATTATGGTCTGGTTTGGAAATCCAGCATCATCTGCAGGAGAGCATCCTAAAGAGAATGCTCTCACTATTGATGCGAATTCTAAATCTCTAGAAGGATCTGTCTACACTCTCTTGTAGTGGAAATGAAGTCCAGGAAATGTGTGGGGCAGATAATTTAATAAAGAATGGATTTTATTTTTTTAGCCCCTTGGCTCTGTATTTGATTGGATTTGCATGGCAAGATTTTGGTTGCAGAGCAGCTACAGAGGTGACTTCTGTGAGAAGCTGCTGAAAACTTCCCCTATGTCCTATTGGCTCCAGGATGGGCCTGTCACTGGCAAAGGCCGAGCCCATCAGTGACAGTGGTAGTACCTCTGGGATAATGTCTTTTAAGAAAGAGGAAAAAAACCTGGGCAATAGCAACTGCAGTGAGAGAAGAGAGGAATTAGAATATGTGGGAGACACATCTCTGCAGACAAGGGCAGTGAAGGAGGGGGAAGTGGTGTTTCAGGCACTGGAGCTGAGATTCTGTTGCAGCCCGTGGTCCAGGCCATGGTGAGGTGGGATGTCCCAGTGGAGGTATGCGGTGGAGCAGATCTCCACCTACAGCTTGTGGAGGATCCCATACCCGAGCAGATGGACGCCTGAGGGAGTCTGGGAGCCTGTGCTGTAGCAGGCTCCTGGCAAGACCTGTGGCCCTGTGGAGAGAGGAGCTGTAGAGGGTTTGCTGGCAGGATTTATGACCCTGAGGGGGACTTATGCTGAAGCAGTCTGTTCCTGAATGGCTACACCCCACTGGAAGGGACCCAAGCTGGAGCAGTTCATGAAGAACTGCAGCCCTGAGGAAGGATGCGCTTTGGAGAAGTTCATGGAGAACTGCCTCCTGTGGGAGGAACCCCTGGAGCAGGGAAGGAAGGAACAGCAGAGACAATGTATCTGACCACAACCCCGTTCCCTGTTCCCCTGCATTGCTAGGAAAGAGGAAGTAGAGAAAATTGTGAGGGAAGTTAAGCCCAATAAGAAGGTGGGGTTGGGGGGATGTTTGAAAATTTGGGTTTATTTCTCATTACCTTACTCTGATTTATTAATAATTTAAATTAATTTCCCCAAATCGAGTATGTTTTGCCTGTGATGGTAACTGGTGAGTGAGTAATCTCTCCCTGTCCTTACCTTGATCCTTGAGCTTTCTTTTGTTATATTCAGTCTCCCTGTCTAGCTGAGGAAGGGAGGCAAAGAGCAGCTTTGGTGGGGACCTGGCATGCAGCCAGCATCAACCCATCACAATATTAGAACTAGTTCTTTGGTGTGGTTTTTTGAGTGTGAAATTCAGAATTTGCTGGAATATCAGTGTTTATTTGGTTGTTACAAAGTTGAATGGTGTCTCAAAAAAAACCTTTTTGTGAAAATGTGCTGCTTTTGACAAAGTGCTTGCAGGGAAAGGCTTCGTCAGTAACTAGTGAAAGTCTCATGAAGAATAGGAAGAAAAATACACTTAGAATAGCCAAAAACTATGAGCATGAAGGTCTCACATCGCAGTCTCTGGTTTGCCTCTCTCAGGTAAGTGACTTGAGAAGGCAGATGAACAGACAAAGTAGATCTTCTCAAGCAGTAGAAATTTCATGTTTTCGTTTAAAGTAGTAAAAATCTTAGAGCATTTGCCTTGGATGTACGAGTATCTCATTCAAGCATGAGTGGGATCTGTACTGAACTGGAATTTGAAACTTGCTCTGCCTCATCTCAAAACTTAACTTGGTCCTAAAGGTCTTTTTTATTGACAAGATGTCACATTGAGAAGTAAGTACCTGAGGTCTTAAAACTATATCAAGTTAGGAAAAATCCACATTTCCAGGTGCTGTGAAGTTTATTTACTTCAGTCCAAAAGTGCTTTATATTAAAGGCAAAGTAGTGAGGAAGCTTTGAAGGCCCTGTGAGGTGGGTGAAGGATTTAACCAAACTGAGTAGTGGTAATCCAGTTAGAATAATGAGGTGAGTTGAACAAAAATTTTGGTGAGGACTGAAATATGCTAAAATAATTTTCCCGATCATAACATTGAGTATTTATCTTCTGTTTCTTTTTAGAATGCTTCTAAATATGTTGACTTCAGAGGACTAGGATGAAGTACATGTTTGTATGGCTTTTTAAGGTTTAGCTTCTGGGATTTTTTTTTGAAGAGGAGGAAAGAGTATGTTGTGCTACAGAATTAGGACACACTTTTTTTGTACCACAGGAGGAAAGCATTTTTTTGTTTATTCAGGTGAAGCTTATTATGATATTAAACACATCTGTTTAATTAGATTGTTGTGGATGCATTTGGGGGTTTGGCGTTTTTTCCCTTGATTTTTTTTCTGAGAATTTTAATTTTGAACTGGAGTATTTATTGTCTTAGCAGTAGTATTTTGGCCACTTACTGTCACATTTGGAGGGAACTGCTTTACTGGAGGGTAGTTACATTAATACCATCACATGATCTAAAAATTATAGATTAAAAATAAACCAGCAGGTGCTTCATTAAAAGTGTTGTGTACCACAGACATTATCCTGAAAAAAATCACAGCTGCTTATTATTCCTGGGAGTAGCCCTGAATTGCCAGAATGACTGCTCCTGTGTGGTAGAGTGAAGCATACATGTGCTTGCAGGGTTGAGGCCCTGTGCTGGTTGGTCTGTCCAGAAGCATCTTGAAATGTTGCTGCAGGATTCTGTTTCAAAACACTCTTGTACTTCCATTTATTAGGAACAATCGTGTGTCTCCTTTTACAGGTTTCAGGTTTCCTAGAGCTTCAGTGGCCATAAGGTTTGTGATCTGTGCCAAACTGACACGCATGCTTGTCTCTTAATCTGAGAAATTACACTGTGAGTAGAGAGATGCAGGAAGCAAATTTTGGATGGGCCATATGGAACCTGGAAGCACAGTGTCTCTATTTTTTGTGGTGTTGTACCTTTCAGCAGGGCCTGAGAGGTTAAATGTAATGTCATATGAATGCAGCTGCAGTATTTTCAGGACTAAATTGGCTTAATGTGGGCTACCAGGTGTGCCAGTTACCACAGAAATAAATAGATATTCCTCACTTGTACATGCTTCACAGAATTCTGCATGGGATGAACTTAAGCTGGTGCACCTGCTCCAGGAAGATGTAATGAATTTGAAGGAACACTTGGGGGAGACTTCATGTCTCGTGTTTTGTTTCCAGTTTTTGATATGTTTGAAGTAACATCAATATGAATTGAGATGTATTACTCTAAAACTCTTGAAAAGTGAAACTTTTGTCCTTTTTGTCTCATGCTATTTCTGGTTGCAGAATAGTAACATGAAAACTTCTTGAGATGGGGCATATTTTTGGGCATTTTTTTGTTGGTAATTATATCTTCCTAGTTTTGTTTGGAAATAATGTAATTGTAACTGACTTCAAGGTATGAAAGCAGTGATGATTGACACAGTTATAGGAAAGGGAGGAGCATGCACGAATAAGAAGTTTGTGACAGTAGGTGAATCAGTACTTTATATATTAATTATGAATGCTCACCACTATATTCAAGTTTCATGCCTATTTCTCTATTAATTCATGATTGTCACTATTTCAGTTTTGTAAGGCGTTTGTCTCCAACTGAAACTTCCCTAATTTTACCTCTATAGTGTTAATGAAGACTTTACATCAATGTCTTTTAAAAACACAAAAGTGAAAGAAGGAAAGAAGGCACTAACTGCAAGAAGTCACCGCTTCTGAACAGAGGAGACGTATATTCCCACATATTAGAAAGAAAATCCGAAGCCAAGACAACAACAGAAAAAATCCCCTACCCAACTACAGTGATGTTTTAATAATTGAAACAGTTGGGGTCAAAAAGCTGAGGTTTGTGAAGGAAATCTGTCCCGAGTATGTATGATGTTGTCTTCTGTTGCTGGCCATGGCATAGACTTTCCCTGATCTAATGAGAAAATGCTAGTATAGGTACTAAGTGAAAATAATAGCCGTAATCAGTCTATTTTCTTTTTCTGAAGGATCTAGCAAGATATCTTTATGAAGGTCTTTAACGGAAATGAAATTGTTAGAAAACTTTAGTGAATAACTCTTTGATTTTGAGCTTACCAGTGAAGAATTTTAAACTAGCACCTGGCAGCTAACCAGTTTTCTAAGAACAGATTCAACAAAAGAGTAGATTCTAGTTGGGAAGAGAGTGCTGACATTTAATATTTAGGACTTTGTAGTTCCTGTTAAACAAAATTAACCAATAAATATGTTTAAGCTATCTTTGGAATAAAATTAATTTTTCTGCTGAACTGCATTATCTTAAGTAAAATAATGTGTTGTGTAGTAGTGTTGCTATTTGCTTTTTTTTTTATATATTTCAAGCAGAGTAAAACTACTACATTGTCAACGTGAAAATCTCTTTAAATACTGTTAATTGTCCACTATTATGAAGAGAGATAGTGGAAAATAGAATTCTTTGGCAGTCCTCACTTGCTAGAAGAAACTGTATTGTTTGCTCTGTGTCTGTGGTACATTACACAGGAGTCGCTGGTGTGTGCTCAAAGGGACCCTGCATGGTGAAACTTCCTGGCTGAATTGTAGCTTTTTATCCTGCTGTATGGCAAGTCCTCATTCCCTGGGAAAGGTGCTCTACTTAGTTCAACTCTAGCTGTAGCAATGACCCAGCAGACTGCAGATTTACTACCGGTGTTTAATGCAGCAGAACATAGGTGGTATTTTTAATGAAAGAAGGGGCGCTGGAGCTTGTGGCCTCTTAGATGCAAATACTTCTCAAATTGTTTCAACTCCCTTATTATATGTATGCAACTGAAGGAGTTAGACAGCTTGTATCTTGGAAGTGTTTTCAGATGCAGTGCTCTACTGTTTCTTACACTTTGTAACTTACTGTTTCTTGTTGTTTCTTACAGCCTCATACAGGTGAATGGCATTCAGCCACTTGGGGTCCATTTAGGTCATGACTGTGACAGAGCTTACAATGCAGTATTTTCATGGACCAGTTTTTCCCTGCTTTATCACTGATACATCATTCACAATAACAGTAAAAGAGGTGAGGTTCTGCAACTGATGGCACTATAGGAAAAGGTAACCCTAACAGGACAAAGTTCTCTCTATAGCAGAATGTAAACTTAAAAATTGAAAATTGAAATAATGTAGGTAGACTCAACTTCTGGGAGTTGCTAGCATCAGAATGCTTTGCTTTTCAAACCTAATGTTTTTATAGTACAGCTGGTGGGATTTTATGATTGGTTGGGTTTTGGGGATTTGTTTGTTTGTTTAAATGGAATAAGATACCTTCAGATTTCTGCACTTACAGACACCAAAATGGGGATTCCTCTGTCCTGTGTTGTAAATATTTGTCAAGACAAATGTTCTGGTTTTCACTAAGTCACTGAAAGACAATTGGGCAGCCTAAAGAGAGGAGCTGAGTTCAGGAAGCTTGTGTTTATGACCCAACTCAGAGCTTCAAAACTCAGGATCCTTCTAACCGTATACCTAAAGTCAGTGAGCATCTAGGCTGAGCCTCATCAGATGTTCAGCCATGCTTAAGGGTGTTTCAGGTTTGGAAGTGGGCAGTAGTTCCACGCCTGTGCTCAAGTAAGCTCACTCTGGATCCAGAGATTAAATGTTTCCTTCTATCTCCTCTCGGGTCTTGCAGAACATGGTGTTCTTGGAGCATGTTTACTAAAGACCTATCAGATGGGCTTTGCACAAAACAAACCAGAGCTACCCCTCCCACTCCTGAGTAATAGCTTAGTGGTTAGAGCATTCCCAAAGAGTGAGGACTCTGGGTTCAGCACCTTTTCTCCCTGAGGGGGTTCAAAGTCATGTCCCTTACGTGCCTAGGCACCCAACGTGAGAGAGCTGAACTAGCTTTTGCTCTCATTTCTGGGCCTGTGAGCAACTTAAGAATTGCATGTAAAGCAGGACTAATGCAGTTGGAAGTGCTGGCTGTGTTGTTATCATTAAACAGCTTAGCTTTGTTTAGAGAGGAGGTGAAATCACCTTGGGCCCTTTAATGACTCGGACTTGGCCTCTATCTTGTTTAAGTGATCTCACTGCTGAGGTGAGAGTGCCAGTCTCTGGGCTTGAGGTTGTGGTTGTGAGTAGATGCAGTTGCTTTTCTGTGGTGGGCAGAAAGCTCTAGCACAGTGAGAGATGAGACTGATAAGGCACTCCTGTCTTCGGTGCTTCCTGTTGGCTAATTTAGGTGACTTCCAACTTGACCTACAGGTTTTGTGAATGCTAGTTAAGGTTTACCTTAACTAGGTAAACCCTCGTCAATTACCCTCCTCAATTTCTGTATAATTGTAGTAAATATAACTTTTGTTTTCCTGGGTAATAGAGTGAAGCGTGATCTTTGCTAAGAGATTCAGACACTTAAGAAATGTTATTGTCTTCAACATCACTGGACTTGTCTGTACAGTGTGAAATTTGACCTTCCACTAAGGTGGTACTTCCTTGAAATACTATTTAGAGGCTTCGACACTAGACAACTGAACTGCCTTTGTTATGTTCCTTTGTTATGTGAGAATGCACATGAAACTTCCAGCTCACAAGCATTTGAAAAGGCAGTTGAAAGTGGAGATGTTTTGTAATTTTTTTCTTGCACACGTTTATAGTACACAGTCTGTCCTAATGCATAAGGGCAGTTATTTCCCCCGTGCTGCTAAGCATCTGTTTCTTCAGTGAGGGTCCTTCCTGTAGGCTTGAGAACTTCTCTCTCCTTTCCTGTATCTCCAGACTTCTTCTAATTCATATCCCCTCATACTTGAGGGCACTGTAGGTTCATTCTTCCTTTATAACTGGTTGGTGCTAGAAGGTCTTGGTGGAGGTTTGAACCAAAATTGGGTGTCTCTTGGTATTTTTTGTGAGTTTTCTATTTATCTTTAGTTTTGGAGAAAAATGTTTGCATATAGAAGTTTCCATTAAGGGAAAAGAAAAACAGTTCTTTAAAATATCGATGGGTGTTTGTATAAGACTGCATAGAACAGTTTGGCACCTAGAAAGGAAATAATTGGTCCCTAGTGGATTTGCAACTTGAAGTGCCATGAGATGTGAGTAACCTGCACTACTGCAGCTAAGTGGCTGAAACAGGGTTACAGAACCAGCAGGACAGTCTGGAGGAAGAGCAAAACAGTGTCAACAAGTATTGTACACTGGTTTGAGTTTAATAGAGGGTGAAGCTGAAATTCTTCTTGAAGAGAACTGTGTATTCTTGTTGCTATTTAAGTTTTCCCATGTCAAGCTTTTTCACTTGACTGTACTATGCAGGAACTAGATCATTAGCATTAAAAGAACCTGAAGTTCTTCCAAGTTTATATTCAGGCCAAATGAAGTAAGCCTCAAGCAAGCATGCAACTAGATGACATAATAGCATATATTAAATGTGCAGAGGCCTTTTTGTTTCCCCATCCCCTAATTATATGGAACAATAGAAGATGAAATACATGTCTCTTTTGTGACACTGTGCTTCAGCTCTGTTTAATAGACCTTTTTTCAAACATAGATCTGTGTACAGTTGAATCTTGCTCATAGTGGATGGCCGTGGGCATTCTGAAATGACAGAGGTTTCATGAACAGTACCATGAAAATCTGTAACCTGAAGAGCACCTGAGTGTTTCTCTGTGACTAAACTCACAGGGTGTGCTCCAACACTTCTCTTCACACCCAGGCCTTCTGATTTTAGGGTAACTTCCCATGATTGCACATGAACTAAATTACCATTAACTTTGGAGTAGCTCATCTGTAAAAACTGACTTGTCTGATTTGCTGTGTAGAATATGTCAAGTGGGGAGCCTGCTGTCAGTTGCTGTGCCTAAAGTGACAAGATTTAACTCGCAAGATGGTGGTAAATTGATTGTTTGCGGTTGTATGAACTTATTATGGTAACAGCTCTTATTAATGTTTACTTTTCCTTCTGTGTTAAAGCATGCCTGCATGCTAAAGCATATATTCCAGCATCTTCAAAACTTTTTCTTAAAGGATTTTGGAAAGGAAGGAAATGTAGCAAATGTCAAACATCAAGTGGTGCTGTAGACAATTATTGGTTTAATCTATTGGCAGTAGATTAAAGAAGATGACTGATGATGGCCACTTCTTCCCTGTTTTCCCACAAGACTGGGCTAATAGCTTTCACCCTACCTTCCCCAAGTGACATGAATTAGTTATATGATACCTGGGGTGACTGTTTAGTGACCTCCTGGTTGTAAAAGCTTTTATGAACATCAGAAGCCTAGAGTTATAAATATGGAACTTCAAAATAGTCTGGGATTTTTTTGTTTGGTTCGTTGTTTTTTCTGGAATAGCTAACATAAAACTAAAGGGTGGCCCATTGTCAGGTTAGCAGACTTCCTTTTTGGCGATTCCTTCCCTCTTCTGTGAAGTTTTAATCTTCAAAATATCAAATGGAGAAACAAGCAACAAAACCAAAGGAAAACAAAAACCCCATAGTTTTCCTTTTAAGATTAAGTTATCAATGTCCTTGAAAAGATGGAGTCAGCCCTTTATTGTAGATCATTACACTTTGGGTGTGGAACCAGGGAAAGTAGCAGTTTGTGCAAAATGGAAGCTGGTAAGGCTGTGCTTGTGTAATGGTCTGCTTGATTTCTCCCTGCTGGAAATCTGGGAATGTCCCCGGCCTGAATGGTGGACATCTATTAATTTAATCTATCCCACAGTGACTTGCTTCTTGTGGACCCCTTATGCATTGTTAGACACGGTTGGGAAAGGGGTGATTTACAGAGGCTTTAGTGAGTGTAGTTAGACCTGGACCTGGACTAGATTTCAGGAATAGCGTTGAGCTCCTACAGTTTACACTGTCCAAGTGCTGGTTTGTGAGTTTTACCTTTTATCTTTTAGGTGAACCACTCTATAAACTGAAGGGGGAATACAGGTGCTGAACTCTGGCATTAGGCTTTCATGGAATGAGGACACGGTCCAAGCTCAAATAATCCCATTTCTTCTAGTGATTTCTTCCTTCTTAGAGTAATAGAATTTGAGATGTGGTTTTCAGCAGATGACAGTCTAGCAGGTTGCACCTCTGGCTCAAGATGTCATCCTCTTGGAGGACAGAGGCTTTTGGGCTCACTGCTTCAGGTGGGTTTGGAGCTAGGCAGAGCCTTGTGCAGCCATGCTGGGAGCAGTGTTCAGATCTGAGCAGGGGTTGTAATGCGTGCTGCTTGCTGGCTTCTTTGGAGACAGAGCTGAAACAAGAGATGAAGTCTTGTTACTGTTTCTGGAGTGGGAAAAACAGAAGTACAGGTCGGTGTGGGAGAGCAACACAGTAGCTTCTGAAGTTAGGAAGACTTCCGTGACAGTTGTTCAGTGTTACCTCCCCTTCACTGGTATGCTCTGGGAAAGGAAAATTCTGTAGTCCGTGAAGGTTGTGAGAACATAAAACTTTGAGACTATTTTCAAAGCTAAGCAATATTTTTCAGTAAGAGCTTTGTGTGATTGTTCATATGGGGCAGTAGAGAAAGATACTAGGAGAAAGCATAGCTAATAGTAACACAATAAATATTGCTTTAGAAGTTATGCACCTCTGGCTGACTGTTTAGTGTTCTTGTCCTTGAAAAGTGCCCTGTGAAATACGAAGATTTCTGTAGAAAAAGAGTTTTAGAAACCTTTTTGCCTGTTTTAACCTTTTAGTAGTCTGATTACCAAATGGTAGGGAGATAAAAGTTCATTCAGCATTAGATTGTTGAGACAACCAAGTACTGAATCATAACCCTAATGCCTGTTTTGTGCCAACTGCCAAATAAAATCATGTTATTGGAATGAAGTGCATATATCCTGCTAAGGCACAAGAATACTTGGCAGTTAGCAGCCAGTCACTTCACTAAACTCTATAGCCAGGGATTGGTAAGGAAAGAGTGGAACTTGCAAGTATTAGATTGGCAGATTTTGAAAATGAAAGGAACATGAATGATAAAATCCATTCAATAAATTTCTTTATTCCCAGGCTAATAAAGATTTTTGACTCATGTTTTTGTGCAAATTCTTTGTTTTCATGTTAATTAAATGTGCAGGGTGTTATTGATGTAGCTTTTTTTACACTTACTCTTTATCATCAAACTCATCCGTGTTTTCCCTGTTAATTTTCTTTGAGGTAGACCATCTCTGTTCTCTGATTTTCAGATTCCATTTTCTGTCTCAGCTGTCTGAGTATAGATCATATTCATGTCTGATGACTTGATGACTACCTTAGTATATCCTAAACTGAACTTCTTTCAGCTTTTCCCTTCCGTGTTCTGTCATTGCCATCTCATTGCTCTTGCTTCTACTTTGCCATCGTCTTACTATTTTCCTACAGTATCACATGATGCCAACTTTCATGCTGTGTCATGAAATCAGAAATTTGTTTTTAAAGATCTGTTCAGTTCCACTGGTGTTTACTACATAAAGTATTGATTTCTATAGTGACTGTACAGACAGGCTGTGCCCAACTTTGTGTGCCCATAAGGCACATACCTTGCTGGGACTGTATCAATAACAGCCCTTCCAGATTGCACATTCTTGCATCATGCAGGATGCGGGGCTGCAGGAACGTGTCCCACTGACGCATGGTAGCATAACAGAAGAAGGTACTGATGAGGCAGGACATGGGGGTGGAGAGGTGAGAAAATAAAGCAAACGAGGTTCAACTGTCTGAAATCTCAAATGAAAGAAACACTGTCAAACCTGGGGGAGGTCACAGTTTAGTGTTGCAGCTCCTTGACAGAGTATGACAGTTTAGGATTATCTGCATAAATGTAAGATACTGCTGAAAGCAGGTAAGTGTAGTAGAATCTTTCTGGTTTGTTTGGGGTTTTCTTTTGTTACTTTGACATGTTTTTTTCATGCTGGTTGTGCAGAGGCTTTTTGCACAATTTTTCCGGTCCTTACTGGTGAACCAAAAGAAAACGCCTTGGTAGCGTGACTTAACTGGCTATTGTGTTACCATTAGAATAATATTCAAAATGTCTACTTTAGGGCTGTCTGAATACAGAAAATTACAGTCCCTGTCCTGAAATTCTCCTTAAAAGTGCTAAGTTTCTCTAACAGCCTTAAAACTGATTTAAATATTGAAATCTTCTGTAAAATGAAATTTATGAAATAATAGAAACTGTACAGACAGTTCTCTAATATAATAATTTTGGTTTCTTCCTAAGGGATTAACACTGGGATTGTGGTTATTTTGTTGTTCGGTCATTGTATTTGCAAAGTTTTACAGTGAATCTATAAACTTGTCAGCTTTCAATTCTGCTAATCAAAAGATACTGTAGTCAGCCTTTAAGATCATATCTTATCTTCTGAAGCCTTTGCCAGCTTGGTGTCGCATTCACATTCATGTGTCCTGCTGTTGAAAGGTACTTTCAACAAGTTGCCTTATTGCAAGGAGAGGACAGAAATATAATTGAGACTTTGATCTCTCAAGGACTTGGCACGTGAGTGTTCTCTCTGACTCCTTACTAAGAAATCTTCTGCTGGCATTTCTCCCCAAAATGTACCTTCTCCTGCTTCAGCAGTATTGAAATGGGCTTAACAGTTCTAGGAGCAGCCTGGGAGATGAGTTCTGTTCCTGGCCTTGCCACTCTCTGATTTGCTGTGTGATCTTGGATGAGTTATAGCCCCATTTCAGTTTGCTTATCTGTAAAATGTAAATAATGCTCATGGAACTTCACAATAATTTTGAGTTATGTGAAAAGCTGATAGGATGAAGTTGTAGAAGTGTATTTGGTTGAAGCTGAAATACTTTCAGCTAACTTTTATATACTACTGCACTTCAGAAAACTTCTATAGCGTGACATATTAATGTGAAGAAGATAATCTATAGACAGAATGTAGTGGAAATTATCTGAGAGATGTAATTTATTTTGAGACTTTGAAAAGGCAACGTACAGTGCTGCTATTTGCAATTTCGTTTTATTGCCATCTCACTTCACTTTTCATTTACTTTAATTCAGAAGTGGCTAAACATGTTCAAACTTTCAAAGAAACTGAATTTAAAGTGGGGGAGAGAAACAGAGTAACAGGAAAAGAACCACATTATGGTCTTTGCATCTACATGTGCTAGCGTTCTCCTTCCTTAGAATCCTAAAACATTTCAGTTTGGGAGTAGGGCAGATATTCTTATCAAGACACTAAGCTTTGTTTTGCTGGCATTTGAAATGTAGCCAGCTTTGAGAAGTGCTGCACAGCATGTCAGGAGACAAAGAACAGCACCGTGAAAGTATAAGAGAAAGCAGCATTCGGCCACACTGGAATCTGACCAGTCAAGAATGGTGTTTATAACCAAAGGGAAAAAACACCCAAACCCATTGCTTGTCTCAGTATGTTTACCAGTCTTTTTAGTTTAAAATCAGTAATGGGCTTTATTGAAAGCATTCCTTTAAAATGGTGACCTTTGGAGCCAGGCTGGATCGGCATACCTTACGTTAGCACAACCTCAGCACAGCTACAAGATAAGTAAGGCTTGTAGGTTAGGCTTTTGTATATTTGAATTGCATATTCTAATAAACATACTCTGTTTGCGTATTACTTCTCCTGCCGTCTTACAAGTTGTATTGCAAAGTGGAGCTAGGCAAGAGGAAGAAAGGTGGAGAATGCCATCATCTTGAAACCAGCTATGGCTGCAAAGTAGACCTTGTAAAAGCTGTAAAATCGAGCTATTGTTATCTTTTCTGGAAGGCAGATACAAAATAACAGTAAATTTCTGCAGCTGTCTGCAGAAGTTGCAGTGTTCAGTTTGAGAAAGGTTTGTCCTCCCTAATGCCATGTTTTCACTTGCAGAAATGTTTTCCCTTATGAAATTCACATGAACTTAATGTAGGGTACCAGGCTGATCACTGCAGCTGTTTAAAATAGAAAAGCAGATGGAACAAATAGAAAGGTTTACCACACAGCTTGATCTCTTCCCCTGAAGCAGCCATTCATCATCAGCGCCGCCGAGACAAACTGCAAAACGAGTTTCCTTCACAGCTGTGATTGGGCTCGGAGAGGTGGCAGAGCTGCACGACAGCCTCAGGATTGGCTGGGTGGGAACACACCTCTGGAATCTGTTTATTTTCCAAAAATAAGATACCATCTTTTACATTTAGCCTAGAGATCTTTTATCTTGCATTTCATATCCAAATAAACTAGAGCAAACACAGTTAACCTCTTTGGAACAGACGTAGTACTTTAGATGGGTGGAATGAATTCAAGTTTTTGGGTTTTATTTGGTGGTGTTTTTTGGTTTTTCCTCATTTTCTCCTGAGAAAATTATGCCTGTATGAGTTGTCTGGATCTGTTGTTTGTATTTTTCTGGGTGACTATATATGATATTTGAGAGCTTTCTTGCATCTTAACTAGAGCTGAAAGTTGTTTTCACATTTTATAATGTATTGACTTCAGCTTATCCTAAAGGCAGTTATTCTTTTAAAGCTGCTTTTGTCTGCTCAGTAAAATGTTTGCACTTGCAGTACTGTCTTTCATTATTTTTTGTAAGTACCAAGTTGTTATTTCTGGTCATGTTTTAGTGAGCTATGGCTTCTTTTTTTTATTATGGTAATCAATTTAAATAGATCTGGAATTTTCTTGGAATTTTTTTTTAAGGTTAAGGGCTTAAACTATTATGCTGCCCTATGTAAAATAACTCCAGACCACAAGTGAATTAGAGATTTGATCAGCTGCAGTGAATGTTCCAGCTGAGTAGGTATCTGGCATAACTGACTACATCAGAACTCATTAACCTACTTCCTCTCTCTCTCAAAAAAAAAGAAGGTAGAAAATTATATGGAAAACACATATTACTTTTGTTGTGGTTCTGATGGGATGCATACAGAAGCAGAAGGCTGTGAAAGGCTAGTTTGGGAAGCAGGAACTTGTGGTTGTTATCGGGTAACAAGGATTTGATCAAGCACCAAATACAGGAATATTGACTGTAGGAGTTATTGCCTTCAGAAGAAGAGGCAAAGATACAGAGAATGAGAATGGAAATGGATGAGAAGGGAGATTAAAGGCAGGAGAGTTTGACTACCAGAAAGCTCTTAAAAGCCAAGTTCAGCTTTTTTCCTCCTCCCTGAATAATTGGCTTTCCTTCTGTTATATTTAAATATGGATGAAGGCAGTAGTTAGTAATACTTAAATTGCCAATCAGCTTTTGAAAAAGCACCTTTATTTTCGTGATCTATATAGAATTAAGTGTTGGGATTTTTAAAAGAATAGCCGTGATACCTTGTTGGTGTTGCTTAACTAATATTAGACATTCCCTTTTTAAATCTTGGCATGCTCAGTGGTGGATTTTTAAGTTTTCATATTATCTATTAAAATTCCTTGCTCTTTGGAGCAAAGGGGTGAGGAAATAACATGTGCACTTATGGAGGAATTACCAGCAAAAGATAGTTTAAATTCCCTGATGCACAAGTCTCTTTAATTGTTTGTTTAAAATCTTAACCCAGAAAAGTGACTGAGAAAAGCCTTCGTCTGAAGCTTAAAAAAAACAAGTATGGAATTCAACAGCTGCAAATGGAGGAGTGGGATGGTAATGGTATTGTTGATTTCTAATTTTTTTTGTTACTTATCAGCTAGATAACAAGCAAAATAACTTTTGCCCCAAAGAAAACTTTCTTCCTGTTAGATAGGAATGGGAGAGCTACCAGCCTCATTTCTTTTATGCTCAGTTTCTAGCTGTTAATTGGAATATTTTAAAAGCAGGGTGATTAGGGGTAGCTGTGTGAAGGAGGGAATCTTGTTGAGTGCTGCAGAGATTTCTGAAGACTTGCTTTAAGAAAGGGCTTCTCTGGCTGCTTCCCTTTTGTAAGCTGTAGGAAGTCCTGAAAAGAACCATTTATTATCTGTACCTTAGGGCTGATACAACAATTTAGGGTTTCTTTGGTTTACCAGCATTATGTTTGCATATCCTGAGACTTAGTGAGACTGAAGGATGAACCTATGCTTTCAGATCTAAATTTGAAAGGGAGTTTCATTATTATATTACTGTAGTCTTCTGTTTTGCATATGAAAATGTTGAACCATGCTCTCCCCTTTACATAAATTTTGCTGCTGTTTAGTCACTTTTGTGGAACAAAGGATGTGTCTCTTCCCTTTCTCCATAGGGGTAAAAGAGCTAGTGAGGCAATTCTGAGAGTTCTTGTTTTGTTATCTTAATTGACACTCTCTTAACCTCCTAAAATATTTGCTGATACTACACTGGTTAGTAAAACGGGAAGCTGGTAGCAGAGAGCTTCAAAAAGTGTGATTGAATAGCAGATGGCATTTCAGACTGACAACTGCAAGATAAGCGTGTAAGGGGAAGCAAATTCTCATTTTACAGGCTTTGGTCTATGTGTTTACTATTCAGAAAACAATGAAATTACAATAGAGCTGTCTGTTCATATTAGAAAATTCTAATTCCCATTAGAGAATTTTTGCTGTTAGAATATTTTGCTGTTTCCTCCTTATATGAAAGAATAAAAAGCTTTCAATGTCCTTGTTGGGTGGTAGTTTGCAAGCAAGGTGAGATGGCTTCTTTTTTTATTGTTTTTCTTAAATAAGGCACAGCTAACCTTTGAAACTTTGTTTCTGTAGCTAATATGTCTCCTAGTACCATATCCTGGTTCAGACAACTGCATAGAAACTGGGAGAGGTTTTTGGAAGGGTGTTAAAATGTGCTACCCAACTCAGCCTCTCTCTGAGTGGCAGGTTGCTGGAGGCAGGCAAAGAGTGCCTTAGCAAGGCAAGTGGGCTGTGAGACTTCTACCTTACTGTGTTTTCTGGGCCTCTGGTGTTGGTTGCTGTTGTTAGCATTAACCAAGGGGATGACTGTGCCTTTGTCCTAAAAGTAGGAGTATCCCTCCCTTAAAAACACAGTGAACCACGCTGTTGGGAGAGGATTGCACTTGCAAGTAGAAAGAAGGCGGCGAAGTGTCAAAGATGTACATGAGGGGACAGAGAGTGAAGCACCTGTTTCACAGGCTGCACCTTGCTGAAGGTGTCCCAAGGAGGGTTGTTGGTGGCCACGTGCTTTTTCTCAGTCCTCTCTTTAACATACATGACATGAGAAGCAGGCAACAAAAAGCAAGCCCCGGCGTGGCTGGGATAGCTGTGGCTGTTCAGGAGAACCGTTTCCCCCGATGTTTTAAGGCCTCATGTGAGAAAGATTATAAATAAAAAAGAGAAAGGACGGAGTGAAAAATGTCAAAATTATATTTTAAGGAATTGTTAAGAGATTTGGCTTCTGTTCTCCTCTCAACCTCAAAAAGTCTGGACCACTATTTATCCGCAGAGGTGAATGTGTTACTCAAATAACATTTTACAATTCTTGGACAGATCGGTAAAGTAAGAAGTTAGTTTTAGCAATTTAGAAACAGTGGGTGATAGATGTCTAGAGACACTAATAGGAAAGAGTTTAGTGTTGGTGTGTTTGTTGTTTGTTCAGAGAGGCTGTCACTTCGCAGTGACTTAAACAGTGTCACATCTTTGGTTTTAACCACTAAACTTTGTAATTTTTTTCTTTTCAATTTGTAGAGTAGTCCTGGATTTTGTCAGATCACCAGTTGTTTCCAATACTTAAAAGAAGCACAAGGCTTAGCATTGTAAAAGGAATCCCTAGATGGCAAAAGACTCAAACCCCAAGACTGTGATTGAAAACATAGCAGGGACTTGGAAGCATAGTGTTATTTATTTTGCAGGTGAGTGTTTCTAGGTTATGACTTGAAAGCCCATGGGGAAACAAGTATGTTCAAGGACATTCCCAACTGTTCTTTTCCCCCATAAGTGTAAAAAGAACACATTTAACTTTTTTATTTATTTAAAAAATAAGTCAAAAGTTACATGAGAAGGAAATATTACATATAGTAGTATTCCTCTTCCTGGAAGAAGGGTTAAAGAGGAATATGGACTGTATTAACTAAATTTCATGATACTTTGCATACTGCTGTAAGGCACTGATGTGCTGGTAATGGCAAAAGAGGATCTTAGACAAAGCAGAACTGAAAGTCTGTGTAGAAATGGTTTAACATAATTGTTTCAGTCAAGTCAGTATGGAATTAACTGTTGGTGTGAGATTTATAGTTCCAGTTGCTCACTGGAACACTCCAATAATAACAAAAAATTCCCAAGAAATACACTAGAATACTTTAGAATTTGCTTGTGTACATTAGTTGCAAGGAAACCAAGAATTAATTTTTTTTACTGTAGTTTAAGAAAATTCTTTTAGGTCTGTCATTTTAATGTAGATCAATATGATAAAATGGTGGGGTGGTTTGGTTTTGAAGCTGCTGAGTCTGCGGTTGGGAAAATTCTGTTCCTCAGTCTGATCTGCTGATCCATTCTTGGCTCCTAGCAACTCCCAAAACAGTGAAACTTACAGAAATAAGTTGTAGGCTTTGTTTACTGCCCTCCGGCTGTTCAGCCTGTAGGACTCATGCACTACAGATTTGTTTTATTTTTAATTTAAGATTCTTATGTTTACAGGTTTGTATAGCCTGGACAATACATACGTGGCTAAAATGTGTCGTGAATTGACAACTTTGGCTACTGTAGCATCTCATCACACTTACTTTATTAAATACAACGGAAATGGACGGAAATGGTCTATCGGGTAACACTGCACACAGGCAAAACCAAGTAAATGTTTAACAATTAGTTACAGTGGTTTGTAGGAATGTGTTTGTGTTGTTTTTAAATGGCCTTCTTCCTAGTTTGCTTTAAAACAAGTGTTTATACGTATACATACCTACATATGTACATATATATGGCCTTGCTCTTGGCTTGTCTTTGCATTTCTCTTATTATTTTTTCATATCTTAATCTTGGAAAAACTGGCATGGAGAGTTAATGAGAACAAAACAAAATAAATTTCTCTTTTAAAGTGAAGGAGATGAGCTTTTACTAGTGATGTTTCTTCTTATCACCTCAGGTTAGTGAAGGGGAAAAGATGGAGTGATAGAAAAGACAGAAGGCAACCTCATTCAGGAGAGCACCAATCTATTGTCTAGTGAAACTGAAAAGGAAGTTGCTGCGATTGAGGTGGTAAACTAACTCAACAACAAGAACAGCAGATGGGGGAAGGCAAGTGCAGATGTTTGGCTAGGAAAATGGAAAAGCTCAGGGAAGAACTGATTAATTCCTTGTGCTGAGAGGATGCAGGAGTTTACAAATAATAAAGATAAATTTAAGAGGGATTTTTCCCTCTTAAACTTTCTGAACTTTTGTTCAAAATCCCCCTGTGTGTAAGCATCTTCTTTTAAACCTTAAAGGAAAAGGTGAAGTTTTTTAAAACGTTTGGATTTCTTTTGGATGATAAAAGCCAAAATTTTATTCTTGAATGCTGGAAATATTTAACTTCAACTATGCTCACTTGTCCAGGATCTTTCATCATGCAGCCCAGGGAATAGGCAGAGCACAAACATTTAATGAATTCTGGAATTTACTTGCATGTTTCCTGGAGGAAGTAGGAACATATGTCTTGTGTTGGCAAAAAAAAAAATCAAGTCTGTAGTGACTCCAGACTTACTGTGAACTTTGTACCAATTTCAAAGCTCAACCAAAGTAACAGCTCCATCAGCTGGTGCTAATTGTTCCTCACAATGAAGAATCTTAATCTAGAAATGAAGATAAAAGCGTTCATTTGCTCAGACTAGTTTTTGCAATAGCATGTGCACACCTATGAGAAGGTGAGACCTGACAGAAGAAACCTGACGTTTTATTAGGATGGTGTGGAGTGTTTGTACTTGTGTGCATATGTGTGGGTTTGTGTGCATATCCAGCTGGTGGTAATTTCTGGTGTTATATGTCAGTTGTTCATAATATTGTGGACAGTCTAACTGAGGGGAAGGAGCAGGGAGCAGTAATTCCTGAATACATCAGCAGTGTGCACAATGCTGTGACTAAACTTGCCTTAACAGGGCTTGCTTTGGCAGGAGAATATTCAGCGTTGGAACCCTGTCTTGGTGGCTATTAGAATTACGTTCCCTTTACTGTGGGGCATCGCACTTTCTGTGATATTCTTTTTATCTTGTGTTTCTTGTTAAAATAAATTATAAGCCTGCTGTGATAAATGGCTGAGCAGGAAACACCTTGGTACCCTCAGTGCTTTAAAATAAGAGGTGAAAGAATTCTTTGCCAAAAGGAAGCTGATAAATAATTGCCTTCCACACAGAGGGATTGGACTGAGTTATACCATTCTGCTTCAAGTGGAAACTAAGGCAAAAATATATAAACAGCTTGTTCAGTCATTGTAAAAGCTCCAGATACTGTAGCTTAAACCCCCTCGTCTCTGTCTTTACTTCTGCAGACAGGTGTCTATAACCTCTCTGTATTGAAAAACTGAAGGAAAAGAATGAATTGCCAGAAAGTAAATGTACTTAAGAGTGACTAATCTAATGTTTAAGGCACTTAATCAGAGCTGGATAAGACACTGAATATGGTTTCATTTGGGAGGAAGAAGTGCATGGGTCAATAGTTTTGGTTTGTTGGTTTATAGATCAAATAGATTATGGAAATCACCCTGCATCAAGACAAGTTTCAGTATTTTTGCACCTTCTAGAGCTTTTCTTTTTTTCTGTTTCATAATGCTACTGCTCAGAAATATTTGTCAGTCTAAAATTTCCACACTACAAACTATTCTCCATTTTATCCACAGCTCTAAACTGTAGACATAGAAGTGCTTTTGTCTTGTCATTAGTATGACTTCATTTGAGAGTTTCATAGCTATACCCTACCCATATATCTTTCTAAACTAGTATTGGTTTGTATTACTGAGACGTTACCATGTGCAAAACCTGCATAGATATGCCCTGACTTTTCCTTGGAAAGAGTTGTTATGACCTTTTCTTTGGGAGAGTCTATACTTTTTTTTTTCAGCGGATCTTTTGATATTTGACAGGAGCACTTGAACAACACAAGAAGCATTTTCTTTTTCCCCGTGGCTACCACTCAGATTTGTCAAGGCTACGAGTGATAAATAGAAGGATTTGCCTTTGTGTAGTTACGAGCCTCTGAAAACCTTGCAGCAGTTCAGAGATTGCTTAGGAGTTGAAGGGAGCTGTCAGATCAGTAGTGAGAGTGGAGGTGTAAGGGTAAAACTGGGCTCTGTCCTCAGAGATTTTCCCTTTCCTTGGAGTTGTGGTGGGGGGGAGATATTACAGTTGGACCATGGATATAATTGTTGCTGTTCACTGGAATTTCTGGACTCTAACAACCTGCTAAGTGTAAAGAAACTTCTACTTGTGAGTAAAGTTATCCCTGAGGCACCAGCAGCAGCAGCATTATGCCACAGTGCCAAAGTGTGAAGGCTTGAAGCTTAGTGGGAGTTTATGCAGGTAGTGTTTGTGTTCAAAATCATTCAGGCAACCTGAATTCTTTCCCCGAGTGTTGACATTCTCTTCAATTGCGTAGAAAATGCAATCCTCATCACAGTCACTGTCCAGTTAAATTCTGGGAATGTAAACTCAAATTTCAGTCAAGGACAGATTTACCACTTTCCCATGTCCAACTTATATAATCTAAACTTTTTGATATAGGATATTCTGTGAATCAGGGACTACCAAGAGTTGAAAAAGGGAAGTTCCTGTGTTTGCACACATTGTCTCAGATCTCTGGTGGAGCTCTGTTTCATTGTTGTAGTCTATTTATGCTTTCCTCCAAGTTCTGGAAATGCTGAAACTGCAGAAAGCAACAGTATGGTTCTGAGCAACTGTACAGCAAGTTCTATTTTAATCACTTTCATCAACTTTATCCTGCAGTGAAAGCTCTGTACTGTATCTCTTCATCATGGAGGCAGGAAGGGGAATTTAGTTTGTAATTAAGCCCTATTCTAATATCTGATTTGCATATGGAAATCATGAAAATAAATACGTTAAACATTTCCTAGGACTTTCAGAGCCGTATGAATCAATAAATGGTTGACTGAATAGTTTTGTACCACCAATTAAAATACAAGCCTATTAGTACTGTTTCTTTGCCTTTGGATTCAAGGCATGGAAAAAATATAGAAAATGTTAGTTTGCTTGCTAGAATAACAGCATCACAACATGAATTTGATGTTAAGTAGAAAATTCAAACCTAGTTCTAGAGGACTGAGTATTTAATCTCCCACGAATTTTTCTATTGGCTGGTTAAGGTAGTTTGACTAAGAAACAATTACACACTGCTGGTATTGGTAAAAAATAAACCTATACCCTGTCTGTTTTGCCAAGTTTAGAGTTGTTTTTCCTAGGTGGGTGCACATGTTCTCAGCTTTCATGTGGGAAATTAAGTATTGACTGAAACAGACAACTCCTGGTTTGCTTGTTCAGCTGACAGATACTTTCCTTTAATACATGTACAGCCTAGCTCAGTAAGGAGGTACTGCTGCTAATGTGTCCCTTGGGTAATAAATAAGAAAGAATTTCAGATTTCATTTCTGGCTTAAAAACAAACAAAAATGTTTACAACATTTAATTGGAGCTCAATAAATATGAACTAATGTTAAATATCTACATTAAATGCAGTTCTCCAAAATAGAGAATGCTTCTGTTTTAATGTAATGGGCTCTACTGTCATTTAGGCTTTTGCTTTAGTGATACTGTATTGTACTTCTGCATAGGAAGTACTGTTTCTGAGGCGTATGAAGTTTAATTCCAGTGTTAATGAACATTTAAAATCAGATTTTTAGATGTTTTGATGATCTTAGCAGTTTTAGAAGATCATAATATTAACTGGCCAGATGTTTAAGCAGCTATAAAGTACCCAACGTTGCAAAGAGGAGCCAAAGCTACCTTACAATGCTGAAAAAAAATCCCCTGTCTCCTAAACAAACACTTTGTCTCAGTACACTTTGTGGAGCATTTTATCTCTCAGAATGTTTCCCGTGTTTGTTAGATGGCTCGGCTCCAGAAGAGCTTTAACATAGTCAGCCTGCCCTTTTCTTGTGTGCTTTGCCGATGTTTTCCTGCTCTTCATTATTCAGGTTTGTAATGAGTGCTATATTATAATTACTTCTTCCTTGCATATCCCTGATACATGTATATTTCTTCCCGTATCTCAATTGTTTCATGTTCTGTTGTTTCCGTATCATATAGAACAAGGTTTTGTCTTTCTGTCCCAGGAAGTCAAAATTTCATTCAGGCAGAAAAGGGACTTCAGGACTGAGCTGCTCTAGGACTGATTTTTAAAGGGCACCTTTCCATATCACTCTCTGTTGCATGGGTGCCTGGACGTACTGTTCGGTCAACCATTCATTGATTCATAATGATCTGAAAGTCCTAGGAAATGTTTAACATATTTATTTATATAACCTAGTGATTCAAGAATATAGAGTATAAGTGTATTTCTGTATCTCTTTAAACTTAACTTATTCTGACATGTCTTCCAAAACAGCAAAAATGTCTTACGGTTCTCCTGTTCTGAGTAAATGGCTTGGCTCCCCTGGAATCCTGTATGTGTTGGTAGCATAATAAATCTTTCTCACTACTGAATTTTTAAGAATCCGTTCTACATTAATGTCTTAATTTAAAAAAACGAGTTATATTTAACTTAGGTTCTGTTTTCTAACCACTTTATAATTTACTCTGACATTCAAAATTTCATTGTAACTATTTGGGACAACACTGTGACAGAAATATTGAGACCTTAAGCCTTGGAGTTGTAAGTTATAAACATGTCAAATACATTATTTTGGTGTCACAGAAAAGATCCTGCCTGAACTGTCAATGTTAAATTTTCTTTAGCAGACAGGTAGCATGAATTAGTTACATTGCTGAAGTCTTCTGCCAAGCGTCCAGTAGCAGCCTTGACAGTATTTTGGAGTACGACTTGATGCATTGCTGGCCAAAGGGAGAATTTGTTCTAGCAATGGTTGTTAGGATGGACTGGAGGTTAAATTGTTATGACAATAACCACACTTGGAAACGTAATCTATTTATTAGAAATTTCTTTTCCTGGTTGTTACTATAGGGAAGGGAAAGATTGCTTTGGAACAACTTGTACAGTAATAAAAATGTAAACAGATACTGTATGTAATGTACAGGGTAGGTTTAGACATGGATTAATCAGTACAGCAATAACAGTAAAATGCATGCTTGCTTTTTGTAATGTCCCTGACTTTGAAACTGCTTTGTCAGGCAAGTCTGAGTCTATGGAGGGACAGCAGAAAGCCTGAGGTGCTATTAGCTTGAAACGTGTCAGACAGCCCAGGCTATGGGAGTAGATGGGTTTTGTTTCTCTCTGCACGTATTTCAAGCCCAGAGCCTTTTCAAGAGGCAACTCACTGTTTCTTCCGATAGATAGCAGTCATCTTCCTTCTGATATGTTGATTTTTCTCCTTGCGTCTTTCCTTTCCCTAGGGCTCTTTGAGTTTTCCATTTGCCAAGTCTTAAAGCTCCTTTCTTCCTTTGTGGAATTTAAGGAGTTATTTTTATATGGCTGTTGCCTTTGAGGTACCTGAAAGAGTATTCTTTCTGCCTGTCTTTGCATCAGGTCACTTTTGTGCTCAGTCCCTTCTGCTGCAAAATGCACAGACTAGGAAGCATCTCATAGAAGCTGAGAGAAAGATGTGTTCAGTCTTCTAGGCCAGGTTAGAGAATTGTGATAATCTGATTCAATCTTGTGTATGTAGGTCAGAGAGTTTTATTTCTTTCCCAGAAGCTGAATTTAAATTACGTTTCTGAAAGGTATCTAAAGTTACTTTAAAATTGAAGCAATTATGTCCATTTCCTGTAGTAAGAGCTTTCAGAGAGTAATTTTCTTGCTGCTAGGAAGTTATACCTCTGCAAGACACATTTGCGTAGTGCCCATTCCTGTTCATTGCGTTTTTCTGTGAGTTAATTTATGAATCTGAAAAAATCTTAATTTTTTCCCCAATCTTTTTTTGCTTCTTAGACATCTTAATGAGTCTTAAAGGTGTGTATATATATATAAATATATATGTGTATATGCAAAAATATCAAGTCATCTCTCAACTTTCATTAATTTGCCTATAGTGAAGTTTTTAAGGTGTGTACTGAGAGGCTCCTTTCCTTAACAAATCAACAGGGGCCTTAAAAATCCTTCCATTATTTTCAAGTAAATTCTGACACCGGGAAAGTCATCATATTCTTAAACAATCAGATTGGCATAGTGTATGCAGGAAAGGGGCTTGTTTGTTTTACCTGACATTTCTTTTATATATTTTAGCTCAAATTAGCCTTCTAGGCAGCTGAACCACAGTAACAAATACACAGTGGAGCCCGAGCTGCAGTTTCCCAGTGTTCTTTCTGGAGACAGTGCTTTCCAAATTACTTTCCCAAGTGTGCATGTTGATTATTTCCTTTGTCCTTATGTGTGGGATAGCTAAATTGAAATGTGTTTTCACAGAACCACAGAATAGGGAAGGTAGGGAACGAGCTGAAGAGAGCTGTTAGGTCTGTTCAGATACCCCAGGGGAAAAACAATTACTATATCTAGGCTGTGCATGAGAAGTTTATCTGACTGCTTCGAAGACTACCAGCAGCATGTGCGTTCCCTTGTTCAGACCTATTATCTGTTGGGGAAGGCATCTAGAAAGGTTTCAGGATCTGTCCTCAACATGCATGTCAGACTGAATTTTGCCTTTCACTCCATTGCATATTATTGTCTAGGCGCTTACAAACTGCATTGCCAAACTTTTTTTTCCCATTTTTTTGTTTAGGAATTGAAATTCAGCTGGCTGAACTGGTTTCTTTTTTGTTTCCTTCTTTAAATGAAAGCATTGTTTCTTGTTTCTCTAGTTTTTGGTACTTTGCCCATCCTCCATAAAATCTTGAAAACAACACTAGCCATTTCAGTCAATTCTGTATATATTTAAGGTGAAATGTAAGTAATTTTTTAATTGGCTAAGCTTCTTTACTTTTCTCTAGACTGACTTTTTGTCTTCTGTATTGATGTTGATCTTCGAGGGTTAAAAAAGGAAATTCAGATGGTTTTGTATGAGTTATGTTGCCTTTTTGTTATTTTCCATTCACTTATAATCTCATCCCAGAATTTCAAAATTTTTGGTTTTAATAGATGCTGAAATTCTGAGGTTTTGACAATTTTTTTTCTTTCAGGGCCGTGTAAGCCCGTGTTCCATGATATAGCCATATGACCTTGTTTGCCTGTGTTACAATATCCTATTAGTTCTTAATTGCATATGCTAGTGGAAATAGAAGCTGTACCAAATAATTCAAGTTATTTTTGACCATTAACAATATAGACAAAATACAATAAGCAAGCAAGGATAATGTTATTTCTAAGTGGAATATAGACAGAAGATCCAGACAAGGATTTCTAAGATAATATCAGATTACCTTAACCTTGGTACTTGAACTCTTTAATTGGATGTTAGATGGGTTGTACTAATGTTTTCCTGGAGAAGCAGAAATGTGCACACTTTTTTTTATTTGCCTTGACTTATTATTTAGGTCTGATGAAACAGGAGGAAGTCAGCCATGGCTTTTGTAGCTGGGTCTGGTTTCCTTGTCAGGAAAATCCTTTTATCTAAAAAATACATGTTGTTCACACATGCTCATTTCATTATGGTTAACACAAACACCTAAAAAACAGATTTCTGAAATACAAGCTTTTTAGACATTTTTATGAAAGAAAGTCTTCTCAATTTATGACTAGCATTTAAGTAGTGTAGTAGTACCTATATTTTATCAAATAGCTGTGCATTTTTTGCCAAAGTAATTTTACAATCACATGAATTATAGAAATCTTTCAAGATAATTAATTATTTAGATATTTTTGTTTATGCAGGTATGCAGGCACATTTAAAAAGGTGAATCTTGAAATTTCAGATTTTAAAAATCAATTTCATTTCCTTGGTAAGAGACTTTGACAGTTTTTGTCTGATAAGGTGAAAATGAAAAGAGAAACCTTCAAACCGAGTATAAAAGTTCCATTATAAAGAAATAATTGCATCATGTTAATTTAAACTATCAATAAAACTGTAAATATTATTAACTTTTTGAGATATCACTCTGTATTTTGCCTCTAATCTTTGTCATGCATTTCTATTTACTAAGTAAAAAAGAACATACCTTTTTTTAAAAGAAGATGAGTGAAGCCTACCAGTGGTTCTTTCCTTACTCATTTTCTGTAAATCCCTTTCTCATCCAGAATTAAATCCTTTTATAGCCAATCTTTATTGTAATTATCTTCTTTTGCTCGCCCAGATGAGTATTATTCTCTAGCAGTGAAGTCCTGTGGCCTAAGACTGGACCAGAGGACCAAAGAGTCTGGAGGAAAGTGCCTCGTCAACAAGGCTGACACGTAAACCGGGGACGCTTGTACTTGCATGCCTTTGTCACAGCTGGGCACATCTGGCCTTGGGAGGCTGGACCTGAGCTACAACTGGGGCTTCCCTCATCAAAAACAAAAGCCTGGAATTCTTCTTGTGATCCATTAGGCAAGTGTGCAAAAAAGATGATATTCCTGGAAACAGGCTGATGAGCAGGGCTTTTTAGATTTTAAAGCACAGTTGCAAAAGGAATGAGTCATGCCACCTGAGCTGTATCCACTGTAATTTATGGCCAGAGCTGAACTTGCTGAAAATTACCATGTAGCTGTGCTAGCTCTCTAGAGTCTCGGGTAAACAAACCTGAATTTCTAAGGTTGTCAAATAAAACTTCTTTTACCTCTCCCATTTTATTTGAAGGGAGAAGAGCAGCGCATCACACAGGCTTTCTTGGCTACTTTAAAGACTATTGCAGCTCTGTTTAAACTTTTGTGCTAGACTCCTTGAGCAGTGAAGCATATGTTTTTGCAATAATATAACCAATGTCTCCATTGGTTGTTTTGAATTGGTTGTCTGCAACTGATGTTTTGGAAAAGTATATGCATTAAAGTATTCTTATTAGATAAGTATTTATCATAGGAGGCATATCCAAAGATTAATTACAGAGTATACCAAAATTTACTGGTTTGAGCTCTTATCACATAGACTATACAACAAGCAGGTTTCTTTGGTTTTGAGGTTTATGATTTGTCAGTTCTAGAACTTCCTCGTTGTACCTGAAGATACCTGAAGCAGAGAGAGCCATTCCTCTTTCATGCTCTGATTACATGTCTCTCTGAAACCATATTACTACAGTTCAGGTAAAAATTCTGGTTTAGAAGGTGTATTACCATATTTGAGAAATAAAGGAGGCTGTTTCTTCAATATATAGACTTTTTGGATGTCCAGATAATGGCTGAGTGAGTGATTCTTGGGAGAGGACAGAAAAGAAACTCATTTATACTCATTGTTTGAAATTAGCATTTCAGCAATAAATTGACATCAGTAATCCAGTAGAATCTTTGGATTCCAGTTACAGAGAACTGTATGCTAATTTTGAATTACAAGTAAACAACATGCAGATATTTGGATTATGCATATTTAAATTTGCTATTTTGGAAGCTAAGCTTTTCATAAATTTCTTTTCTGGAGTTTGAAATCTTGCTTGGCTTATCCAGTATTGATAGACAGCATCAAGTGCAGCTACTTAAGCTTCAAACCGGTAGTTTTCATGTTTAAAGCCCAGAATTTCTTGCACCTTTGTCACATGGGGCTTTTGTTACCCTAGTGAATTTTTGAGGATGAAGAATTGGAACTGAAATTCTGTCTTTATTATAATATACTCCTACAGTGTCTCTTATCAGATCATAAAGTGCTTACACTTTCACAAGGAAACCACAGCAGTAGCTGTTCCCAAGCTGACTTGACAGTACTGCAAGAACAATATTTGCATAGTTTTGTCAGTAGTCTGTTTTGCAAATGCTCTTCCATACATAACCATCAGTAAAGTGTAAGCTGTTTTGAGTCCTGATGTAAATAAATGTACACTGTGTTATAAAAGCTTCTTTTTCATTTGGTTTTATCTCTTTCTTGTTTAAGCCATTTGTAAATAGTACTTAAAAAGGTATGGACATAGCTTGTGGCACTTTAAGCAAACCCATTGTAAATAATCAGTAGCAGTTTAACTACAAATACTGCATATAGCTAAGGCCATGGAAAGACTGCTTTCTCAACACATCTTGTCTCCTCTCACAATACAGCTATCTGCTGAGCATATCTGCAGGAATACTCACTGCTTTTGAATCCTGTTAAGTCAATGAACTGTCCAGTAGAGTAAGAAGGAATCATCCAGGGTTGAGCAGCATCAGCAAAGCCATTTTAGCTGCTTGAAATCTGATACCATTTCTACTTTTGTATGGTTGTTAATGATGTGAACAGAGTGAAATTACAGGTATGCATCTGGGATATAACTTGACCTTCATTACGGTTGAATGTCTTCCAGGAAGTATTAGACCTGTTTCTCACTTTTAAGAGGCAGAGTTTATTAGCTCTGAAATGGTGAAAACAGTGTCACAGTTACATGGTTTCTACGCTGAAGCTGGCTTTTGTTCAGACACCTTCTTGCACTGATGGTCTCTAGAGGTGCACTTTGTACTTTTGGATCTGGATGAATTTGCAAGCTCAGCTGTACAGCTGTAGAAAACTTGTTTAAAAAAACCTTTGTTTATGGACTAAGTGTATTTCCTATGGAATCATTCATATATAGTGCAAGGGCAAACAAATAATGCTGATGGAACCGAACTACATTTTTAAGCAGAAGAGAACTCTTTGAGACGTAAACTGTAGGAAAAGAATTGCCTCTCTTGATGGTAAGGTAAGCTTTCAGTTTCAGATAAGTACAGCGGTTGGATAAATAAGATCAATGTATTTAAAGATGACAATAAATAATAAGTATCAGATATTTGTAGATAGGGATTTCACATTGAATTTGATCACATATGTAGGCTCTTTTTCTTTCATGGATTGAGATATTAATTCATATTATAATTCAACAAACAATGAGTTTTAGTCTTTTTCTCTAGGTATTAATTTATTATTCTTACGTTGTGACAGTTCCCAGACATCGTAGTCATTGACCGTTTCCACTGTAGTAACTGCTCTAGCATGATGTTTTGTTTTTGCTGCTCTCCAATGAGATTGTAAGTTTTAAAGTAGGAAAAAGTGTCTTTCTAAGACTTTTCATAGGAAATTATTCCATATAGACTGAAGTGCCTGATCATCGCCTCAAACTGAGCCATAACGGTGAATAAGAAGCCAGTTTAACAGAGAAGAAAACCTAGCACTGAGTGACAAATAAAGGTGGAAATAGGGCTTGTATGCAGGACTACAGGCAAAATGTTTTTATTTAAGGAGTTCTTGAAAGGAAACAGGGAGTCCTAGGTTACATGTAGGATAAAAGGAAAGGGACATTGGGTGTTAAGAGACCTACGGTTTTGCAGCCATCTTCTTTCCCTGTCTTTACTGTACCGTTGTATACACACATGTGCAAATGTTCACAAATTAGGGTAGTCCAAGCTCCAGTGGAGGGAAAGGTGCTCATCTCAGCTACACCACTGTCTTTCAGAGCTGCACTCAGCATTGTTTCCTCCTTTTTTTTCCTGTAGGATTGATTTTTGTTGTTGCATACATTTAAAGTGTGCTTGAGGCCTTTTCCTTCTACCGTGAATTTCCTTTGTAATAGCGTTACAAATATCCTTTCCACTGACTCTCTAAAACTCCTGCAAAAACCTACTGTTATCCATCCATCCATCACCTACATCTTACCCTGGCTGGGGTCTGGACTTCCATACTTTTGTTTTACCTCTACCCATGAAAACTCGAAAAGAGTTTTCATACATTCCTTCCTTTTATCAACTGTGACTAGTTTTTTGAAATCTAACCATCATGCACTTGGGGCAAGTCTTGAGTGGAGACTCGTTGATCCTGCTTTGGTGTGAATTTTTGTAAGTATACTGAGGGTCCTCAACAAGACTTTTATTAAACAGCTGTGTGGTTTTGTTTCCCTTTGTGTGTGCCTTGAGAGACTTGCTGATAATCATCTTTGTTCTTTGATGTGATGACATCTGTTGTGTGAGGAAAAAAATACATGGGCCTTCCAGGATGTAGGACAGGATTGCTTTCTGTTGGCAGAGTTCGTGTGAGCAGGGAATAGGGATATAATTGTAGTAAATAACCACTGAAAGAAACAATAGAGGAGAGCACAGGTGGAACATTCCTTCTGAACTTAAGCCACTGCTAAGGAGGCACAGAGAGGGACCTCTCACTGGGCCAACCAGGCAAGGGAGGAGATTGTCTCGCTTTACTCTGTGCTGGTGCGGCCTCACCTTGAGTCCTGTGTACAGTTTCGGGCACCACAACACAAGAAGGATATAAAGCTATTAGAGAGCATCCAGAGGAGGGCCATGAGGATGGTGAAGGGTCTGGAGGGGAAGCCTTACGAGGAGCTGAGATCACTTGGTTTGTTCAGCCTGGAGGAGACAGCAGTACATTAGCCTCTACTTGTTTTTGTCAGTAACAAAGGTTGCACAGAACAAGTAGAACGTTTTGTCCCCATCTTCTGAGGCAAAGATGAAGTAACAAACTTGCTATCCAAGGTCATTACTTATCTGTCTCTGAAGAAGTAACCTCTCCCTGATAGAGTAACTAATAGTGGGGCTGCTGGAGAAGAAAAAGAAATTGTCAAAAATTAGCAAGAGCTGGTGCAAAAGTGGGGTTGAATAGAGGTGGCATCTAAGCCTTTTGAACCACCTTTGCCAATGGTGAACTGCAACTGATTTTATTATAGAGTAGGAGTAGGCCTCTCTTAATCCCCCATCCTGCTGCTCTTCCTAGGAGCTTCTTTCCCCTGCTCTGGAAAGTTTATCACAAAACAATTCTTTAGAATTTTTAAATCACCCTATTCTTTATCCTTGTCCCTCTGTTTCTCAGTCACAAATCCACTGTAGCCATAAAAGAATTGAGAACAACAAAGAACAACAATGCTTTGAGCCACACTTAAGTTGAAATACCTGCTGTCAGCTCTACTCTGTCATGCTCTATATTTGATGCTGTTTGCTTCTAGACTTGAGTTTGTTTTGCTTTATATCTAGATAAAAAGACAATTGAGAAGCTGAGTCACACTGCAAGAACGTAATAAAAGTCTTTCTTAGCAATATGTTCTTTGAGATCTGGTGGTGTGTTAAATTATTCAGCAGTTAGAGAAGATAAATTATTTTTTTCATAACACTGAGGAATCATTCTGTGTTCACAGATTCATTCAGATAATGGTACCAGGTAAAATATAGATCTTAATAAAGTTACTTGAGCACTCTTTTACTTAAGGACTCATGGCACTTCTGTCACTAGAAGCCTTCAAACAGGTTAGGCAAACATCTGTCAGGATGACAAAGCTGTAGTTGATTCTGCTGAAACAGGAGGTTGGTCTTGAGTAGGCTTTCAGGGGTCTCATCTGTCCTTTTTCTGCAGCTGGGATAATTTTGTAATTTCCTTGTGACTGTTTCCTAAGTATTCTGCATGGTGTGCTGTACAAATTTCTTTCAGGTGTATTTCTCATAGTGGTCATGAAGATTAAAACATTGAAGAATATGTAATAATTTTCTGTCACTTGTCCATTAGTTTTTGCACCCATCAGGTAAGCCAGGCAGAGTTCAATACTATATATTGAAAATAAATAGCTGCTCATTTTACAAAGTTGCATCAAAAAACATCAAAGCTGTTGGCTAAACCTCTTTGTCATACCATTTTTCTTTGAAATCCCACATAATGCAGAGTATATATCTCTAAAACAAGTTGTCTGACCAGTATTTCTTCTGCTGCTCTGGTATTTGTAGCAGTGGAGCCTTTAAGAAAAGAATTGTTTGCTGTTTAGATGGGGAGGAAAAAACCCAATTAAGAACATTTAGCAAATGTTCTAAACTTATTCTTTCTTTTTTGAATAAAAATAGTGCTGTAGCTATTATAACAGCAAATCAGACTTGTTGGGAGAGGTGCTCGCTTTTCTTAGATGAGCTCATACACTTGATAAAAGTAGATAAGCTTCTAAGCCTGATCTGAAGTAGATCTTGCCCCCTGTAGTTTTCCAGCTGGTTTAGTTGATATAATGAAATATGTTATTTAAAAACAAACTTTATTTTCTTACAGGATTATTTGGTAAATATTTTGCAAACCAGAAATTTCATGTAGAGTGATCTTCATATTTACTCTGATGGAATTTCTGTTCTATAACACTGCTCCACATGAAATAGAGTTCTGTTTTTAAGTATTAATAATGGAAGATGTAGTATAGAGGAGATTAAATGCTTGTAAATAGGATTTGCCCTCTCCTAATCTGGACAGAACTAGAGTTTAGCTGTTTCTCCATGAGACTGTAAGACAGTTGAATCTACCCATTCTTGGTTTTAAATGGTAGACCTTGTAAATAACTGAAGACTTAATTTTCCTGCCAGTTTGCCAAAAAGTAAGTAATATCTATTGATTTAAGGAATAAGGTAACAGATATTTATAGCTCCTTTCAAAGGGTTTGGACTTTTTTATCTTTCAGAATTTAAATTCAACTTCACTGTCGTGTCCAGGAAACTTTAAAAAGTACTTTTCCAATATGCATTTTTGGGGAGAAGTGGTCTTAATTCTAGCACCGTGCATTTGTTCAAATAGGCCACCGGAAGTGCCATCAGTTCTTGGGTATAACAGCAGAATACTTCCTAATGGAAATAGGTGTTCAGAAAGGAAGATTGCTGGGTTTGGAAATGCTGTTTAGAAAAGTTTAATCTTCAGACTATGGTATGCTAAATTACCACAATAGCAAGCCCCTTCTTTGAAGGAATTCTTGGTCTGAATTTTCTTCATGAAAAATTGGCGGAAAGCCCCAAAAAGCCCTATTTATGTGTTTCCAGGCAACACAGTAAACATTCTTCATGGAATAACCTTAAGCATGCTCAGAGGCTTGTCATATTTCTGTGGCTGTGCCGTGTTTACACAAGCTGCCTAGGTGAGGTCACTTGCTTTGCAGTGTGATTGGTACGTGCCATGTTATTAACAGCTCAGCTGCATGGAGATCTGGCTATTCATAAATGCCCAAATAACATCATGAGGTTACAGTGAAGGAGCCAAACTGCACGTTTTTAGATCATAATCCTCTTTGGTACGTGCATTGAGGCAGGGGACCTGTGACTGATACTCTTGATGTTTCAATGAGGCAGCTGCCTGACTACATTCAGATGCAAGGTGGTTTTTAAGGTTCACCTCATCTTTCACAGCCCTTACAGAATGGCAATCCTTCTTAGTGTCATACTAAGATGGTAGGAACCCTAACAAATAGGGAGACCTGGCTATCTTGCCTATGCTGACTTTGCAACCCAAACAGAAGAAAGTACCAAGAAACCCTCCTTTTTTCAGTAGAAACTACAGAAAAGGGTGATGAGCTTTAACAAGAATTGGTGTTGCTAAGTTTATTTCTATCTCCTCGATGAGGGTTCCCTGGGTATGTCATCCAGAGTAAGGACTGGACAATGAAAACATTGCTGCAAAGTGAATAGTCACAAATGTATTTTGAATGACAATATACTTCTTACTCTGAAGGATAAAACCATACTTATTAAATTAAAAAGTGTATTTCCTACAGGATTTTTTTATGCAGGTTTATACAAATGCAGCTGATTGAATATAAGCTCATTGAATCTCCCTAGGGCAATTGTATATTGATGTTCTTCATTTCCACCCTAGATTTGCATGGAGGCAGTGTACTCACAAGTATCTGTGGCTTGTTTGTTTGTTTCTTAAATATTACTTCCCAGTGGAATAGCTGTCCCCTTCTGCAAGTAATATTCTGGTTATGTTTACATAATGGTTTCTGCAATGCCTTGGCAAAAACATAGGCTGATAAATATCACAGATAAATAACTGGAATATGTTTACATCATGTTTTGTGGTGCAGCGTTGGACACACCTGAACTAGCTCTGACAGGCCAGTACAATGAGGTGAAGGACTGTGCCAGGAGATAACCTCGGGTCCCAGAAGCTGTCCAGCTTTGCTGCCAAGCACTGCACTCCCGTTAAGAGCCCTGTGCTGAAGGGGCAATGCTGCTTCCAGAGCTGGCATGTCGAGCAGCTCTCTTTGGTGCTGTGTGTCATGGCTAAATAGTCGTTGTTCAAATCAATGGCCCAGATTCTTACAGAGCTTTTTCATAAAGCTCTTATTGTATCCTGGACAAGACCAAAGGAAGCAAATCAAATGTTAGGCTATGTTACAGGCAAGGGAAACCAAGACAAGACGTGGCATTGTACATTTTCACCTTAAATGCTCTGTGGCTTTGGCCGTTTTACAAAAGGCGCGTCAGAAATAGGCAACTTATGTTACCAGAATAGGCTGGATTTTGGATGGGATGAGAAGATGAGAAAGGATAGGGGAGGGATTAAGGACTGAAAAGCGCTAGCTTTGTGTTCCTATCTGTTGTCTTACTCTAAGAAGTGATACATAAATTAAAAACCATAATAAGTTTTGTGTAAAGTGGAATTTACAGGATATTCTGGAGGCAAGAGGGAAAAAACCCCTAAAAACAAGTTCTCATCTCCCTCCTCCTTCTCCCAGAAATCCCCGCTTGCCAATCTCCATTGTCAATATTTACACTAGTTTATATTGAAGGTGTACAGTTATAAAAGTCTAACAGAGAATAGCAAGATCATCAATTACATAAAGGAAGGAAAAACCTAATCATTATAGCATGCCTGGACAGGCTCTTGCAATTCATGTGTCTCTTTGGTATCTGTTAAAGGTAACTGGTGGGATGGTAAATGATGATTTTTAGTATACAGTTTGAAAAAACGGACAGGGGGAGAGTGAAGGGACAGTAGAGCTCAAAGCACTGTGCAAACATTAAATAGCCCTAATGCAAGGCCCACCTCACCAGCTACGCATAAGGCAGCCTGTTTTACCCCTGCTGTGTGCCAGGAGACGGAGATAAGGTTAATCACTATGTACAGAATTCGAGGGCACAGTTTCTTTTTGCTTTCTTATCTGTACAGACTTTTCAATTGACTTTTAATCCTTCTTACACAGGCTGTTTAAATCCCATCAACACTGTTTATAAATGGAGATTTCTTTAATAACTCAGCCTTACCCAAGCAGACAGTTTTCAAATTACTGCTGAATGCTGTTGTATTCATTAAATCTCTTAGTGTTGCCAGCTGGCCACTATTTCTCGTCGTCTGAAAGGCTTTGAATCCCTCTTTGCTTTGGGACTTGACTGGTTTTGTTAAATTGTGTTAACAGGTACTCCTACGTCGTTTGTCACTGGCCTGTAGTGTTAATTGCAAAGTTGATGATAATTTGATGTCTCTGAAAATCTGTGTTATAATTAGATGCTCTGTGGAACTCTGATTTATTGAATTTGTTCTGAAGATGAAAAATAAAAGCATCTCAATTTTCTTGTTCAGACGCTATAGATTTAATAATATACAAGGTTGTCTCTAATGCTGCAGATTTTAGAAGGAAATTCTAATAAAGTCCATAGAGTAATATGAAGATTAGTTTTTGTCTGTAACTACTGCTGTATGAACTGCTGATGTAACCAGCTGGAATTGTCCCAAGTTTGGGTGAGTGTTTGTCCAAAGAGAGAAAACAAATACAGTAGCCACAGTGGAAGGAATAGATAGGCTACCATTTTATTTTCACATCAGATTTGTGTGTTTCTGTTTGCTAGCAGCTGTGCTTAATAATAAAACTTCAATTCTACAAACTGAATCTGTCTGAACAGGTTATACAGCAAAGCTTTCAGGCCATTGGGAAGCATTTAGTTGCATTTTGGTCACAGACTCAGGTAAACCCATGTTTTCCATGAAGTCCCTGCCCTATCTTAAACTTGCACTGTTTGAAACTTCACTGAAGTTAAATCACACCAAATTTCACCCCCCAAAAGCTCCTTTTAGTCTGAGAGACATGGTTCCTACTCGTTGCTGATACACAGCAGTTTACAAGGCTGCTGTCCTGGGTGAGTCCCCATACTAAGAGGGGGCTGTCCCTAAGCCAGACAAGTACAGGAATGCCTTTCCCTAGGAGTCCTTGGTCCTAGATGCTCTTTCTTGCACTTCTCACCTAAGCCTCTGGTTTGCCATCCTTCATTTCCAGAAGCTGCCTTTTCTGGCTTAGCTCTCTCCCCTGTTTTTAATGATCAGTGGATCCGGCTGTCAGGCACTGGGGAGGAGTGCAGCCTGTTTTCTTCTACTTTTACATGTGTACTTTGTACAGGGAGTTTTCAGCCTCTACCTTCCTAGTTTTTCCAAGGCAGAAGGAAATTGTGGTGTGATACAAGCTGAGACAAAGCCTGTATTTATTGAACTTGTGCAAGTTTCAGCTTCATAACAACAAGCTCAAATTTAGATAAATTCTCCTAGACTTTGTTTTTCCTGGGGCAGACCAGACATTTTTAATCTGCAAGTGGCTTTGATGAGGAGACATCAGCAAAGTAATAATGAGCTCTTGCACAGCTAGAATTTTTTTCTGTTTAATAGCAGCAACCTAGAGCAGAGCAGAGCAGAGATTCTTCCATACCATGAAAGAAAGTCTTTGGAGGTGGAGGTTTAGAGGAGTACTGGGGGCCTGCTTTGGTTTTGGGGCGTTGTCCTGGAACCTTAGTACATTGCTCTAGTTCTCATGTCATTGAAAAGCTGAGCTAGTTTGAGAAGCAGTAGGGTCGGGAGAGACTGAAAACAGTAAAGCAGCAGAAAAATGGCTTTTGTGTTCTGAGTTTTGAGCCTCTATTTGTTGAAGGGGCTTCTGGAGAAAATTGGTGTAACCAGCCTTGCTAGCACATAGGAGAGCCACACATAGGTTGATATCATCTCAATGTGAAGAGTTCTTATATCTGCATTAGAATCATATTTAAGCAGATTTCCATTACATAAAATAGGTCATGAACCCAGGATTCTGCTGAAATGTCTTTCACTGTGCACTCTTCTGAGTTGCCTAGCTGTGCTTGGCTGTACTAGTCAGTTTGGAAAAATACTGGGCAAAGGAAACAGTTGGAAAACTATTTCACAGTATGGAACAGACGTGCCGATTCTTGGAAGTTCCACTTGGAAGTTAATTGAAAACCTTTGAAGCTTTTTTTTCTGGGTCTTTCTCCACCTACTTTTCACATAATTGCAATGCTGCTTTAATAAGTTTTCAAACTGGTTTAAGGGCATCTAAGATGGGACACTCTGCTTGATGCAAACTGTTGTTTGTAAGCAGCAAACCATGGAGGTCAAGTGCCCTTTTACCACAGGAACTGTAGGCTTTCCAGGGTGATGTACAAATACACTTATGTAATGTTTGAGGTTGTTACCAGACTAAAAATGTGCTGTTTCTTCAGGCACTTTGCTTAAAATCTTCATACCTAATTTGTTGACTCTAGTTCCCTTCATGTTTCTTTCACAATGTTAGTTACAAGCTTTCTGAGCAGCTGCCCACTCCCTTTGCCCCCTGAGACAACTGGGAACATGGGCTAAAGGTTGTAGACAGTCTGATGAGAAAGTTCGTATTTAGTGTCAAACGCCGCTGGGGAGCTTCTCCAGCAGTTGATGGAAGTTTTGTATGGTGAGAGGAAGAAAACATTTAGGGAGACACTGGTATAAAACATACGGGAAAAATGGGTGCAGCTGTACTCCTTCAAATCTGGTGGTGACCAAATAAGCAGGATAAATGCCATTAACATTTAGTTGATGCTTTGCTAGTTGACAGAGAAAACATGAAATAAATTTGCTTTTAGAGACTTTATTTACTGTTTGAAAACTATAATGTAAGTGCTGTTTCTCTAGTCTGTCAACAGACTTCATGAAAAAAACAGTTACTATATTCTTGTATTTTATAAAAAAGTTTTAACGATACTTAGCTCAGTTAAGAATTTAATAGGATGCTCAAATGCAAAATTCAATTCCTTTTAAATAGACAACTTCCATCAAGGAAGTTTATCTAAAAAGGAGTGGAAAAGGCATTTACTTGCCAAGTTCAGACTTCTGTTTCTACTGCAGCTTTTTGATATTCCTGACTTTTAAATAGACTGCAGTCTTTCCCATGCTCTAGGTGCTTGGAATTGAATGTTTTTAGCTACTGTTGACTGAGAATTGTTAGCCAGTAACTCTCAATGTGAGGCTGATTGCTTTAAGACTAGCTTGGATACCTCTGTGTCCAATGTTCCTTAATATTGTACTTTTAGAAAAAAGTTTTGCATAGTGTCTTGTTTGTGGTTGTTCTCTCTTTTTTTAACAGCCACATAAATGTCAACAAGCTGGCACGCAAGGCAGCATAGCAGGGTTGTAGGATAACTGTGTCCAGTACTTTTCTGTCATTCTTGTATCCAGATACCTTCTTAACTTAAACTCTCTCTTGGCCAGTATTCTTGTGATTCCTCTATACTCAGGCCTGGATTTGTGCCATCTATCCCATACATGCTGGTTACTTATTACCGGGCAAGCCTGTCAGTGCCTGAGGATGTAGTGTCCCTCTCTCGGGAAACTTGTGGCTGGTAAGGCTTTCTCAAAACAAAGGATCGTTTGTTGATATGCAGAGCAACAATTCAGAGACAAGAATATTGAGCCAAAAATCTAAATGTGTGTTTTGTTTTATGTGAACGTCTGTCTTGTTATGAGGCAGAGCAGGCAGTTGTGGGTTGGTTTTTTTCATCAGTGAGTACCCATGCAGAGAGTTAGTCTGTTTTTAGGACTTCATAAATAGTGCTGCCATTACCCACACACATTCCTGTCCCTTCTACCCCTGCCATCCCCTCCCCTCCTGGAAGACTGCATAGTAAAGGGAAAAAAGGAATTTGGTCATTTGGGGCTTCTGGTAACTGGTTACAGTCTGTAAAATGACGGCTGCATGCATACACACAGGTGTCTGATGTATTTGGAGCAGGTTCAGACCTGCTAACACAAATGATACCTGGGAAGTCACAGGCAGTACCCACTGAACTAAGATGGTTCTGGATGCAGTGCAATTACATTTCATGTTTTTTCAAAATTTGTCGATTTAACATCATGTATGCTGCCCACCGGGGCTGTGCCCACATTGCCATGCAGAAACATCCTAACCCTATCCTGTCATTTCTTTTATGGAGTTTCTCCCTGGGAACCAGCTCCCCAGCTTGCCTGTAGCTAATTTCTTCTTCCCTCTGAACCTGTTTGATATTCAGAGCCGTTAGGAGAATTTGTCCAGTTCTGTATCATGTACACTGTGCAAAGTCCTCCACTCCTAACATACTTGCTGTACAAGCTTATGTGGGGGTTATCTTTCCTTCCTGTTCAGGTCAGCTTAGGTGTGGTCAGATGATTAATTTTGGTTGCTTGTACAAGACCACTTCCCTTAGCCAGGGCAATGTGTTGCCAGAAACAACCAGAAGTCTCAAGTGACTCCAGTTTAAAACAGTCCCTCCCAGTAATGTCTTGATTGTATTTCAACAAAATAATTAGTGCAGGACAGCTGTTAAGAAAGTGCCTGCCTGTGTGTGTAATGCTGCATTATTGTTCTATAGCCCCAAGAATGAATTCATTGTAGAAAATGTGGCCCGTGCACACAGAAGGAAAAGTATAGATGATGCTGCAGTGTGAATTCAGGTACGCAGGGTTTTATTTATTTATTCTTTCAGAGCAAAGAATCAGCCTCTTGTTGTTACAAGAGGGGACACAGGGAGTCCTCTCATTTGCCACAACTGAACCTCCCTTTCTGGATCATGGTTAGTACAAGTTCTACACTTCAGCTACTGGTTGTGGACATGCAAACACCTTGCCTTAGCAAAATGACTCCCACTAGCCTTAAGTTTAAATCTAGAAAGATGATGCTCAGGAGTTCTCTCTCTTTCCCTAGCCCAAAGCCTGAATTCTGCCTTCCCAGTCTTTGGTGGTTCAAATCCTAATGCTGATCCTGGCTCTGGTTTCTCTGTGAATCCCTGGTCTAAGCTTACCAAAATGATTTCTCTGAGACTCATCTCAGTCTTGTTTGTTTTAGCCATTGTGCAGTGATCCTTGACATCTCTAGACCTATGCTTTGCCGAGTAATTCCTTATTTGCTGCAGCTCTAAAGAGTTGGCATCTGGCCCTTGTTTGCTACAATCCAAATTTGGTTTAGTCTCATCCCTACTAGCTTCAGAAGAGTTTGATGGGACATGTAAATTTCTTTCAAGTCACATTTCACATTAAGTTATGATTTGTTACTTGTATGAAATTTACATTTACAGAAATAATAGAATGAATTATTTTTGTGGTAGTCTTTCTCAAGAGGACTTCTCAGGAAGATGACAAACACACCCCGATAAAGAGAAATCATCCTCTCTGCTCCTGTTAGTAATATGGGTCCTTTAGCAAATGAACCAGAGTTTTTTGCTAGCATTTTAGTTTACAGGCTTCAGTGATCATTGTTCCATCTTCATCAGTAGTGAAAATGTGGTCCAGTTCTGCCTGAGTTTTCCTTTGCTTTATTTTGCTGGTTTGGAATCGCTTCTGAGTGTCCAGAGGGCTGTTGTCACGCTGGTGAGCAGCAGAGGGACAGGTATGGATTTATAGCTTTACTGATAAAATGAGAAGGTGTTTGAATGCTTAGAGCTTCATATCCAGATTTATAAGCTCCTATTTTAATACCATCTTAGTAAAATTGTGTGTGTTTAGTATGGTATGTGTGCATTTTCATTTACTTGCTTGTACTTTATTTACTTACTTTACATTTGAAAATTGCTATTAATCAGGCTTCAGTGGTAGCTTGATTACAAGAGACTGGTTCTGATAAGGAAATCTGAGAGCATTGTGTCTCCTACAGCACATCTGCTGTGTGTATTTTGTGTATGGTTTCAGCCTGTGTGAATCTGAGGGGCTACACAGTCAGTGCTGGCCTTTCCCAGGACTTTGGCAGAATCTATCATGGGTTTAAAATCCTGTGTAGAAAGTAGGCAGGTAGGCAGTGGTAGGTGGCCTTTCCTCTCTCACAACAGCAAGTGGTTGATCTAAAATTATGATTGTAACAAACAGTGGATTTAAGGCTAAGTTCCAATACTGTGGTTAACTTAAAAAAAAGATACTTAACAGTATTTGAACAGAAGGTGCTAGAATTGGTTTCAAGCCTGTTTTGACTTAGTTGCCCTAGAAAATATGCTTTTGAGAAGGTAGGTGGGGGAAGGTATTAACGGTTGCTTGGTTTAGCTGTCACTATTGCAGACAGCAATGTTACAAAGTCCAGAAGAGTATGTGGGTTTATTCAGATGCTGAGCAGCTCAGTTGCAGAAATCTCCTGTAACTTTACAGTTATCCTGCAGGGACCCAAAGCCTTTGTGGCCAGTGGAAAAGTGCCAAGGTGGCAGTGGCAGTAGGAGGATGATAGTCCTGCAGGATCTTGGTGCCAGGCCAGTTTGTTCCAGGGGCCTTGAGGGAGCTCTCCAGCCTCTGAAGTTATCCAGGATTTAGAAGGATGCAGAAGTTGTGCTGTGTTAAACAAGGGCACGTGTACCATGTCCTTGAAGCACGTGTTGGCAGGGGCACTGCAGTTTGCTGGGCTCATCAGAACGGGTGTTGGCTGGCACTGGTCACAGGGCAGGGGTGGCTCCTGATGGGATGGGAGGCTTCTGCTCCCTGCTTTACCCCCAGCAAGTGTCAGTGATCTCTTAACTTACTGTAAGAGGAAAAGTGGCATATTGCTGCAAGTGGCAGCATAGTAAGACCCGCTGTAGGAAATGGTATCAATTCCTGAGTAGGAGACAGGCCAGATCTTTTAGGATTTGTGTCAGCAGGAAAGCAGTGCTTTTCTCAGTTCTTCTGTGTTAGAAAGCAAAGGCCAAAAAGCTGATCTGTTTCAAAAATCTTAGCCATGTCATCTTCTGAAAATGAGAAGAATGAAGACTACAGTGCTGTCTGAATTTAAACAAAACACCAATAAAAATTGCCAAAAATGACAAGAAATATATGATTCATCTCAGTATATTTTATGATTCTCCTCAAGCAGAGGTCTTAATGGGTTTGTCTCTGAGTACAAAAGCAAAAAGAATGACAGATCTGGCGTTATCTCCTTAGCTTATAAAAATCAGTTGTTGAGTAGTACCTAGAAGATGATCTGTTTTCTTAATGGCTATCATTAAATCTGTTATGTGGGTTGCTCTTCTGTGATGATGCTGTTTACTGTTGTACTTAACTTTTTGCCAAGATAATGTTCTAAAGGAGTTGATAAATCCTATATGATAGTATTGTACTTGGCTCCATATATTAGGTAAATAAGGAGAGCGAATCAGTATTGAGGAACTTGCAACCCTCCTGTCAAGATAGGTCATTACAGACAATGCAAGGGGAATACAGTTTTATAGTTATTTGGATATTTTTCTTAATGAAAAGCTTTGATGTTTTTCCAATATTCCCAGACTCAAAAAAAAATAATGTGCATTACGTGGGACACAGCTAGACTGTGAAAACTGAAAATAAAAGAACTGATTTCTTTTTTCCTGGCTGTTGCTCTGAGGCACTCTTGAGCATGTGCCTGAATGTAGCAAGTGCAAGAAGGAAGCCACAAAACAGTTCCCCAAAATGCAGTTACTGACAGAAGGGTTCCTGAATCTCTATCAGTAATGCACATTATTAGTTTAGTACTATTTCATTTGATTTATCTCATTGTAACAATCAAGCTACAGATAAATAGCTGAGTCTTGAGGTACACTAAATGGCATGACATTTTGTCACGTTGCATTCTTGTTACTTGTGTTTTTGTGGGGAAAACACTGAATTTATTTTTAAAAAAACCCAAAATACACAAAAAAAGAAAACACACAAAAATATCTTAGTTTTTGAATGCAGCGTGGGTATATATATGAGATTAAGGGTTGACTTGACTTCTTGACAAAGCATTTTATGAATTTCTAGTTTGTTCCTTGGCGAAGGCTTTGCAAAAGTAAGCTTTTTTATGTTGTACCTGCAGAATCAAGTCAGGCATGAGCCTCTGGTCAGAGTATGAAGCAATTTTCTAGAAACACACCTGAGCCCCTAAGGGCAAAGATGGCAAAAAGCTTCTGGTAAGATGCATTTCTGGGTTGCATGTCTGTATGTTCCAGAATATGAGAGCAGGTTTTAGATGCAGCTTCTTCACAGGACACTTGCACAGCATTTCCTGCATGCTCGCTGTGCAGTGCACAGCAGTGCAGCTCTGGGTCACTTGCTGTCATGGCCTCAGCCAATTCCAGTAAGCCAAGTGTAACACTCCAGTACTCCTAAAGGCCTTTTTTTTCCCCATGTGCTTGCTCTTGTGTCTTATTTCTGTCAGAAGCTAGTAATGAGGTGCATTTCACTGTTTTTTCTTCTGTTTTCATATGAAGACTATTTCTGAGGTTAAATGCAGTTTAAAAAAAAAAAACTGAAACAGAAGCCTTAAACTCGCAGAGATGATTCAGCTGGCCTCCCCTTGCTTTGAAGACATATGTTTGCATTGTGTAAAATGTTTGTTTGCAGTTGATTGCTCACTGAGTGATAGGGACACCTCCATCCGTGCAGGACAGCCCTTCCAAGAGCATCTTTACATGACAGTGGTGAGGCAGGGTCAGACAGCATTCCAGGCAGCATAGCAAGTAAGGTACTGAATTGTCTCATGGCCCTTCACTGAATCATTCATGAGGACTAGGAGTTGCAGGAAGTTCCCAAGGGTGAATTTTCACTCAGTGGACACATGATATTCATCCCTTTTCAGTATTCATACTGGGGAGAAAGGACACCAGTATAAGATGGTAGAATGGATCCCAGCTCCAAGGAGCTGTGAAATATATGTTCGGCATTGGCGTGACCTGGCAGTTTGCTACTAAAGGAAAGAGATGTGACCTATTTAGACCAAACCAGTTCTAGACAGCTGTGAGCTACGTTAAGTTTTATTTTTCTTGTCCGAACTCCAAATACACTCTATATTAAGGTTAAACTAGTTTTGTTTAACCTTAATGCTTATTTAGTACTGAGAGACTGCAGAGTGACTGGCAGCCCGCAGATGTTCCATTCAACAGGGTGTGGTGACAATCTGCAGCTGGACAGCCAATCCCCTCTCTATATGCCCTCTAGCCATCAGAAGAAGTTACCTGTGAGATGCCAAGGTCAGCTTTGAAACTAGCTGACACAGACTTTGATTTTGGGAGAGCTGGGTCTGGGGGGACTTGTTAACCAGAGTATTCTTGTGTGGTTCCTGAGTCTGGAGCCACCTCAGAACAGCAGCAGAAGAACCCACAGCCAGCCAGCCAAACAATTTCTGTAGTTCAGCTGCTCTCTATCAGCCTAGGAGGAGCTGTGTACCCTCACAAAAAAGGGGAAGGATAATCTGGTAAGACATTCTTTCAGTCTTCTAAGCTTTAGATATGCATCTTTAATGTACCTATTTGCAGTAGTCTTAGAAACCATATTTCTGTTTTCATGTCCTTGCCAAAGCATGAATACTCTCAAGATCTCAACTTCTTATAGCTCCCTAAATTAAACTTTGTATTTCTGCTACCTAATAACGGCAGAACAGAATGTTAAATTTGGACAAGCCGTGCTGACATTAAAAACAAAACAACTTGTGGCTTAGAGGTGGGGGTGAGCTGTAGAAATCTTAAAGGCAGAAATTACCAGAAGGAGGACTCTGGGGGGAGTAAGAGTCCTAAGTGATGAACCAAATAGTTCAGGGAACAAATGAAGCCACCGGAGTTCTTGGAACTTGGTGAGTTCAAGTTAGTCAATTGTGAGAACAGCTCAGGTGAAACAAAGGAGTCTCACAGCCTCTAGCAGCTCTGAGAGAAAAGATGGTGTCTTTGTTGGGAAATACAGTGGGCTAGGAATGACCTGATTTATAATTACTCACAAACCAGCATGATCACTTGCAAGTCATTTGCCCATTAAAGCTGAAGATTTGGCCATTAAGAAAGCAGCATGTAAGCAGAATCTAGAAATAGAAAAATAGCATTTCAAGGACAGATAAGGTTTGAAGAAAAGACAATAAATCTAATGTATGAATAGGGTGAAATGTTTGGTCTTAGCCAACCTTACAGTCCTAAAGACTGCAAAAGGAAAGCTTCTGTGTATTGGTCTAAACTTATCTCCTGACATGGCCAATTGTCAGCCCTCCGTTCTAATAAACAACTTGTTTTTGTTATTATTATAAAAGTATCAGGTGTAGTGACATTCCTAAAGGGCTGATCCTTTTTGACACATACAGCAAGAATTTAGATTGTACAGAGAATAGTTTATTCTCCTCCCTAGAACTGTGTACCAATTCTAATAATAGAATGAGTTTTTGAAGACTGACAATCAGATTAAAGTTAAATCAAGAGGAATGTTGTGACACACTGGCCATTTTTTTACTTGCATGCTACGATGATAGGTTCTTCTATTTAATTTAAATTCTTTCATCGCTGTAATGAATGGTTTGATCGCTGTGCCATATTGTTATCATGATAAAGATTTTTGCTGTTTGAGAAATAAAAAATGTATAATCAAGGGGTAGAAGAAATTAATAGACACATATGAAATTTGTTATGAAAAGAATAGTGGCTATGGACAGCAAGGAACGAGAGGAATCCGCAGGGAGATGTTCAGAGTGGCCAGTGTAGCGCTGCTTAGTTGTTGCTGAAACACCTGGTGACTGCATTAAGGCACCATATTAGGTGGAGCTAAAACCAATACAAATCAGCTCAGAGCCCCAAAGAATTACCTGGTTTTGTTTGTAAATGTTCCTGGGAAAGGATCATCTGATCATCCTCCGAGATACTAATTTGATGTCCAGGGCATTGCAGTAATAGGTGTTTCAAGTGCTCCTGCCTGGATAGCTTTTCTATGGAAAGAATTTAAAATCTAGGTTTGCCAGTTCTTTAGAGTCATATGTTTGTGCTGAACGTGACTCAAGAAGTTGCCCTACTGGACTGAAACAGAACTGTTTCAACTTAAAGCAGTGAAGTGCAGACATTTTTGTTTGCAGGATCAGGCTTTTCACACTGTAGCTGGTTGGTCTCCTTTTAGCTTCCCCAGGACACTTATTTAAATGTAGCAATAAGGAAAAAAGTAAAAATCACGAACTTAGAGTGCACAGATGTTAAATGCCATTTATGCAAGCAACTTTTATGGAGGTGCTTGCTATGAAGGAGTATGGTCCCATGCTTTAGGTGGTGTTTGCTTTGAGTATCTCTCATGCACTCTGGGTGAAAGGAACTTGGTATCTATTGATATTTTCATGTTAAACATCTGTTGTTGTGTTTTCCCACAGGAGCATTTCACTAGATCTCTGTTTACTTGCATTGATACATGGTCAAACACACTGTTGTGTTTCCCCAGGGGAACACTCCAGTTATGCAAACCAAACCATGGATCTGTCCCTGTGTTCCCCGGCTGTGCTGCGGTTTGCACTCGTTCGTATCCAAGTGAGCTCTGTACCAGTCTTAAACCATATTCTCTCATGAAATTGCTCGTGTAATTGGTCATACTAGCTCACAAATAGGAATAATTTCAGTCTGTAATTGTGTACTGATTTATAGATGAGCAGGTGGCTCAGGATTGTGTGTGCTCTTTAGTTTGGAGGAGTTGCACTTAGGAAATACTTGTATGAGGGCTGGGATGGAGAAAGGGCTTGCAGCAAGGTGGGGTGATGGGATTCTGCTAAGGCAGAGGCATACCTGGGGCCTGAGCAGGGCTTGTGTACTCTGGCCATATGGGAGAGCTTTTAAGTCCATTATTATTTGTTTGCTGTGGCTGTGCAACTTCCTCTTCCCCTTTGTACACAGTTTTTCTGACATGCTGTCACTGCCTCCATCTCTCCTGATAGAGAAAGCGAAGAACACGATACAATTTCCTAGCTTCTGTTGTTGAGTTGGTTGTTTAAAGAGAGAGAATTTCCCTTGGATGATGCCAGAAAAGAATCTGTATCTGCCAAGGTTCTTTGTATAGGAACAACTGTTAATATAAACAGGCTTCCTCACAAATACCCAGGCAGTACAAATGACCACAGTGGGACAAAAACACTTTGGAAGTGAGGGAGTGCTGCCCTTCCTCCCTCACGCCTTCTTCCAAGGGTGTTAACAAATTCGTTGAAGGGGATGACCATTCATCTGTCATCCAGGGAGACTTTTTATGGTGAGGCATCTTCTTGTATATCAGCTTTCAGGTAATTGCTCTCCTTTTACAGTTTTTCTGAGCACAAGCCAGTTCTTTGCCTGTGTTGAAAGAGCAGCCCATGCTGCCTTTTTGTTATACCTTGGCCTGAAGTTAGGAAGTAAGCAGTGGGAATTAAACATTGTTCTTCATTAGTTTATTTTATTAGCTCGCAAAATGCAACCTTCCTTGCCAGTATTGCATTATTCTTTCTCCATGCTTCTGTTGAGCATTTTATAAAGTGCAAGTAGGTAGTAAGAACACTCCGTTTCTTCTGGAGAAACTTAGCAGCTTCAAGCCAAGGCCCCAAATAAGGATGGAGCTGTGGTACTTGGGCATCTCTAGATAATTTAACCTTACGATTGCTGCTAAGCCTTCAGCAGTAGAGTATGCCTTGGTTCTCCAGAGTTAATTGCGTGACCTAGAGGCGTGGTGGTATTTGAAAAGTGGAGAGGACAGGAAGCCTTTAAGGCTCAAAAATCAAGAGATGTGCAGAACTGCTGCCTTGCGTCATGTTGCCATGTTCCCCTGACAGCACTGTCCTCAGTGTTTTCTGCATTTAGCTGCAGGGTTTGGTAACAGGAACAGCCTGTGAGCAATTTTGCAGTGTTCAGTTTTACATTTAACAGAAGTTTAAAGTTCAGTGTCATGGAATTTCCCTGCTTCGTTGTTAAGATGACTTGGTATGGCTCAAAACCGCAGAGCCTGAATTGTAAGCAGAAGCCCTCCTCCCCCAGGTGAGTATGTTTAGGGGTTCAGAGCTGTCCTGGCCCTCCTCCCATGAAAACTGCAACAGAAGTTCTCCTCTTGGAGTCTACGGTATTTTATTTTAATTGAAATTATTTGAAGGAGAACAATCTAACAGAATGTAACTTTATGGATCTTATATTGTTGTGAAAGAAAAAAAAAAGTAAAAATCACGTGGGCCAGCTCAGGGACTTGTTTCTTTTAAAATAATTGATGACGTAAAATCCTAGACCAAAAGAGGTGGGAGATGCAAGGCATCTGGCAGAGTTTACAGCCCTGGGGGGTCGGCAGGCGCAGCACAGCCTGCTGCAAACAAAGGCCGAGTGTTTTGCTGATGCGATTGCAAAACATATGTTTGCCCAGGACTGTTATGATCTTGGGAATAGGCAGGAGGCCAGATTTCTGCAGCAGCAGCGCACTTAGTCACACAAATATCTGCAAAATGTGAACCTCCTGCGATTTCTCGGTTTAAAAGCCGTAATTACTTTGTTGCTTAAATAGAAGGTAGAAACTCTTGCATAAGGAACAGGAGAGAGGGGTGGAAAGCATTGTCCAAGGAGCGTCTCTGTGCCGGGGAGGAGAGCGGAACGGAGCCGAGCGGTCCGGGGCTCGAGGCTGTCCTGCCGAGCCGGGGTGGACTGGCCGGGGGCTGCTGCCCCTTGTGTCCCGCCCGGGCATTTGCTGGCACTCTCGGGGCCAGGGAGCAGCCGCGAGGTCGCGGCGAGCGCCGGTGCCCCGGCGGGGCAGCGCCCCGGCCGCTCCGCCCCTGTGCCGGGCGGGCGGGACGGGGCTGGGACCGCCCCGGCGGCGCTGGGGCAGAGCGCAGCGGGGTGCGAGAGCGGCGAGGCCGGGCCGGCAGCACCAGGTACTCACGGGTGGCCGGGGTGCCCCCGCCGCCTCTCCCCGCGGCGCTGAGCCTCCCCAGGGGCGGGGGGGGTCTCTCTCCCCGGGCGCATCCCCCAGAGAAATCCCTGCTGGAAGGAGGGGCGGGCGCACGGGCAGCCCCTTGCGGGTCATCCGCGGGGCTGCGGAGGCGGCAGCGGCGTTTCCCTGCGGGCTCTTCGCTCGGGGGATGTCGTTTGGGGGTTCGCGGGTCCTGTTCAGCCGCGGGATAAGCGGCTGCTGCCTGCGGTGACAGTGCAGATGCTGTCGCTATCCTCCCCGACGCCTCTGGTCCCAAAAGAGTTGTGTTCCCCTGGTGCGTGGGGTAACCGGGTGCCTCTGCAGGGTTCTCAGGCTCTTCCAGGTGATTTTTGCCTCGGAATTGCCCGGCGTTTACGTCGTTCTTGCATAGATTTGGATTATCCTTTTGAAACAGTGAGGCTGGTCTTGTGTTTCTTATGGAGAAGAGCGGGCTATAATTATAAACAAATGCAAGTCAAGAGCATTATTTTGGGCAGGAATAAACCTGCTGATTTGAATCTCTCTTGTAAATTCCTTAGTGTCACCACGTTAAGATTCTTTTAAAGGAAATTTTTAAATCTTCAGAACTGCTGCAGGTTGCTGCGGAGCCTGTTTTGTATTTTTCTGATTTCGGGTAATCCAGTGCTTCGTGGATACATATACACGGATATATGCTTTGCTTTGATAAAATCCAGCAGTACAGTCTATGTGATGCAAACGGTTACTGTCACATTTCGACTGTTTCCTTCTGTGTCACCAATTTATCGGTAATTTAAATAGTATTTACAGTAGGGAAATTGCAGGCATGCATTCCAAATCCTTTGCCCTGTACTGCTTTCTGTTTCATTACAGAAGTGCCATATAAAAAAGCTAGGCACTAATCATTTAAACTCAGCCTCAGTTTCAGTGAGGTTGTATCAAAAGTAAATTGGGTTGTGGACTCTAGGCAGTTGTGTCACAAAACTGCTTCAGGAAGAGCTGTTAATGCTGAGGAAGAGTAGGTAGCACATAGGCACCTTGAGACTACTGCAGTTGGACCTGCTTGTCCTGCTCAGTCCTAGAAAATGACGAGAGAAGAGGTGCTAGAGATGGAGACAGAGGAGTCTGGTCTTTGCTTTTATTCCTGCCATTGTGAACAAGGTGTGTGCTCTTGGGCACACTCCCCTTGCCTTGATTTCTGTCTTGAATCAAGTCACATAAACTAGATGGGGATGTCTTTAAAATTAGGTATTTCAAAGGACTTTGAGACATTCAGAGAAATGATATTGAAATTAAAGTAATTTACATCTTTAAATTCTTATAAGAATAACATACTCTGTATGAAAGAGAAACAGTTCAGCATTTGCCATGCTCTAATTCCAGTGAAGAGTGGTAGGTCTGTGTAACAAAGTGCTTTGTAACAGAGGGGGAGTACTTGTTCTCAGTTCTTTAAATCCATACAAGTGGAGACATGTCTGTTGCTTCAGCTGAATGACAGTCTGACATACCCAGCAAATGGAACCAGTGCAAAAATTTAAAGTACATGAGCATTTCTAGGATTTTTTTTTTTCTGTCATTTTAATGTGAATCATGGTTTGAGAAAGCCACAACAATTGCAGCTACTTCAGGATTAAATAAACAAATAACATAGGAAGAAGGGCCAGTTCTGCTAGCCCCACATTTAGACAAGATGTGGGATTTCTGTGTGTGTAGGAAAAGAAATATATTTAATTAATTATTTAATTAATATATTTAATAGTCTTTGTTCTTAATTCCCTCCTTCCTAAAAGTTTTCTGTCCAATATGGAAACTACAGTAGCTACTGCATTTAGCAGAACTGAAAATACAGCTTTTAAGCTGAGTATGTATCAGCTTGGGGACAGCTTGTCCTGTGGGGCCAGTTGTGCCTGTCCTTGTTGTTACGGTCCTAAACAAGGAAACTCCATTTGCAGCCTCAGTGTCACCACCAGTGAGGTTTTGCTGTCGGTAGCCTTTAAAGGGGAAGTAGGAACCAGACAGTTCACAGTGAGTGAAGGAGCAGCAGCAGCATGAAGCCTCTTAAACTGGTAAGTGCCAAATCTCCCTTGGAAATGCAGCACAACCTTCTTAGACACTTATATGCTTAGGGGCATTTCATCCTATAAGCTTGTAAAGCCCTAAATGGGTATTTTTAATGCCCATGCTTCAAATGCTCATCATATTATACTAAGCTGAATTTTCAGCACTGGAATGCTGGAGAAGTTAATTCTGCTGGGAGATTGTGATGAAGAGTTTTAAACTCACAGCTTGTGCCTTTCTTAACCCTAAGCTTGGGCAGAAATGCGCTTAGATTATGTAAAATGATGACTGGTTGTCTAGGAAAATGTTACCTCCAAAAAATTCACCTTATTTCCCGTCTTTGGTTCCTTACATTAGACTGTTTTATATTGTATTATGGGGTGTGATTTTCATATAATTTTGTTTGAATCTAGCAGCACTTAGTGCTTAATCAGGACATAGATGATTCAGATAAAGATGTTATTTCGAATGTAGTTTACTGAAGTAAATGGATAATTACAATTTTACTTCGCCTGTGGCTTGGCTATGATAAAATGTTCCCTTTGCCATTTAGAGAAGGCCTAAGTAAGTATGTAAATAAGTCTTTCTGGTAGATACATTTGATAGTGGTACTGACTGTACTTGAGGGGAGCAAAATGACTCACTGTGCTAACACCAGGGAAGCAGTCTGAGTGAACATTGTGGATTATAGCTCATGAATCCTGAATGACTGAAAATTAGCAGTTTGGTAACAGTCTCCAAATTCATTGGACAAAACTGGCATTGAGTTTTGGGAGAGGTTTTGTGACAAGAGGCAGAGCCCTAGCTGCAAGGAGCCAGTAGTGAGGGACCAACAAGGAGCTGAAAAAGCATTTTAGGCACACAGTGGAGGAAGAACTGTAGCTTAGGTTAGATAGCTGTTCCTGTTCCAGAGGCTCTGTGACCTGGCTTGTATCTTAGTTCTGTTTTTAGTGTTTCTAGGTGAAATTTCTGATACTGGGTGGCTGTTTAGACTGTGACTTTTTTTTTTTTTTACTTGTATTTTAAAGAGATTCAGAACCAAAGCAGATAATATTCTATTACTAGCAGAGATAATGTGGGTTGTATTTTTAAGTATTTACAAACCTCTTCTACACAATTGCAGTTCAATTTTTTGTCTCAGGCTTTTACATAAATTTGACAGGAATGATGTTCCTGTTAAATGGCTTAAAAAAGCTGCCTAAAAGTTGGGCTGGATTGACAGCTGTGAGATACAGAAAAGCTCTAAGCTGTGAGAGTTTACACATGTTTGAGGCTTTAGAGTGGTCTTCCCTGAGCATGTATGTGCAGGCAGTACAGACTTTTGGTCTGGTTGTCCTTGTGGAGTTGGATGTGCTAAGTGAGCCAGACTGGTGAGAGAGAGTGGTAACTGGGAAGTGTATAATTAAGCTTGCAGACTTGTCTCATTAACTTTTCTGTCTCAGCTCTGCAGTGCTGTTTCTTGGTGTAAATTTGCATAAAGCATTTCCTGGCTGAGAAGTCTCCGAACAGGCACGCAGTCTGATGGTTAGGGCATTAGCCTGTAACTTGAGAGATCTCAGCTCAAGCCACCAGTCTTCTAAGATGTGTAGCTTTTCCATTTCTGAGGGATTTTTTTTTTTCCTAGGTGGGAGATAATATACTTGTCTTACCTCACAGGAATCTTGCATTATCTAAATGCATGAGAGGTGATGCTGGGCTGATATGGCAGTGGTGAGGGATGTGTAGATTGAGAAATGATAGGTACCTGGTGGGCATAGTTCCCATGGAAATAATACTAGTGGCTGTACAGAAATACAAGATATGTTACATAAGGGGGAAGAGGAGGCTTTTCTGTGATTTCCGAGGTTGTCTCTGCCAGCATAGCAATACAGAGTTAACATGGCTAAAGTCTTACTTTTTTGTCAAGGTGTGTCTGGAAGGTGAGCAGTGGAGTGGATTGCCACCCAGCAAGGCCCACCTCCGTCCACTAGCTTGAGCTTCTGGGTGTTGAGGGTGAAATCTGTTCCACCCTTGGTGCTCAGCTTTGCAGCCACCCAAGTTTTATGTTCTGGCTTTGAAGATGGAGTGCCTCTGATGCATCATCATCATCATTATTGTTATTATTGTTATTGTTATTATTTATTTGCACCTAAAGCCTCAGTTGTGGTTGGCTTTCTGCTGAGCTTTGAGCTGTATTCAGCAGCAGAGTTTCTAGACTGAATGAAAGTGGTGCAGTGAGGTTGACAAACAGGAGGAAAGGAGCCAGGAGAAGTTTGATGCACAGAATGTGTCACTAAATAGGTCACCTTGCTGTGCAATTCTGTGGCCTGGAATCGCATGAAAGTTGCTTATACTTTTGTAATAACCAAAAGAAATACAGGCTTTTTTTCCAGCTGCTGCTTGTCCTAGACGCAATTGCTTCACCCAGTGCTTGTTGGTGCTCCAGGTGAGATGGTGCTTTAGGAGAAAGGTGCAGGAGAGAGATGTAGTGGTATGTCTGGTCAGGATGCAGGTCTTGCCTTTGAGAGGGAGAGTGTTGCTCCCTGAGTTGAGTGTATTTGGAAGATGGAGGTTTAGTGAAGGATATCGTGAAGCATAGAATTACGTTCAGGACAAAGGAAAGATTCACTAGGACTGTTTTGAGAATTGCTACTACGTTACTGAGTATTTGAAATGCTGGGATGCTGGAAGCACATGGCTATTTCTGAAATACTAGGAAAATTTGATTAAATGCTGCTTCCAAAAAAAGAGAGGAAAATAGTTTTTAAAAGGTCTGCCATAGCTTATAACTGAAGAACAAGTTTTCAAAAGGCTTCTACTGGGTCAGATTTTACACAACTCTCATGACTGTGTTAAGCGTGCACCTCCTGGCAAGCTGCTTCTGTTCTCAGCACCGTCTGGAAGAAACCCCCATTTCGCAGACGGGAAACAGGCTCATCTTCACAAATCCTTTGTTACATCTCTGTCACATCGGAACCTGGACCCCAGGCTTCTCAAGTACTGGGCCGGTGCCATGATATCAGGGGGATGGTCCCTCTCCTGATGGAAAACAAAGCAACTTATTTAATCATTTAAAAAACCTCTTAAGTCACTTTGCAGAGAGGGTTTGGATAGTTGAGTAGTATAACCTGTTATGTGCTGTGTAATCGTAAGTTTGACCTCTGTATGCTTTAAAAAACAGAAGTGTATTGATTGTGATGTATTTTAGATTGTGACGCAAAATATATTAGCAGCTTGCTGATCTCAGGTTCTTAAATCTGGGTTTGGTTTTTTTCTTCTTCTTCTAACTGTTCTGGGAAAAGGAAAAACTGAAAAATAGTTGTTCAAGAATTAAACTTCAAGGTATTTGTCTTGGAGTGCTTGATCTGGCAAACTGCAGACATCTGCTAAATTAAATGCTGCTTACAATTTAAATGATCTCTCTTTTTGCTTGCTGTTGTTTGGCTGTAAGATGTTTCTCTAGAGTAGTTGTAGCCAAGATAAGAAGCTGCGCTGGAGTTTTAAAGAGAGATGATGATAAATTCCATCCTACAAGTGGCAATACTTGACTGACAGGCAAAATTTGCTTATGTATGTTGGGACCCATAGCAGGAAAAAGCTACACTGAAAAGAAAAAGTGAAAAGACAAGTAGTAAGAGGTGCCCTTTGATCTTTCTTTATCCAAGTAGGATTTGAGAAATGAAGGCATCTGACTTTAGGATTTAAGGAGACTGTCACAGTCTGCATATTCTGAAGGGTTTGGTAGTTGCCACTTAGGCCTGCACTCATTGTTTCCAGCTCTCTGAAGCTGTTTTTTAATCTTAGGGGAAAGTTCAGGAAATGGTAACTGATTAATAAAATTGTTTCTCGTACAGTGAACTCATGCAAATAGAAACCTCAGCTAAAGAGAGAAAAAGTGAATAGTGAGTGCAAGCAGTATTGCATGTTTATAACAGCCCTTATCTATGTAGGGAAAATGTGGCAAAGTTAAAAACTGCATTTGGCAGGCAGCTCTTGGGGCATCATCTGCTCTTGAGGCCTAAACCAGCTGAAGGTGCCCCTCTGCTCTGTGTGGCCTGAACTGGCTCAGTGCATGGTATTTGTTAATCTAAACCCAGTTGAGAACCTGGACAAAGTTGATATCTCACAAAATGGGTGGGTTTGGCTATGGAACAGAGGGAGTGGATCTGTTCTAAAAGATGTTTGGGAAGAGGGCACAGATATGTAGCCCAAACCTTTAGTTTGTATATAGCCTAGTGTTTAGCTCTCAGCTCCATCCACAGCTTTAATCCCAGGTCTCCCTCCATCTGTAAGAGTGCCATGCCATCAGCTGGCAGGGCTCCCACCTTTCCTGGGCAAGCCAAGCTTCTCTCTGGGGAGTAATCCCCTCAGGAGAGCTGGCCACACACATGGCAGAGAGAGCCTCTGCAGCTATGGGATGGGGGTCATGTGTGAAAGCGTGAGGTGAAGCCATGTCCTGCTTTGGTACCTGCCCCTGGAACCTGCTGTGCCTTCTCAGGGGGCTGCTCTGTGCCAAACGGAGAGTGCCCTGGAACACATGGCTCCCCACCTTCCAAAGGGAACAGTGTTAACGGGCAGGACACAAATGCACCCAAGTCTTCTATGTATTTGCTCCTTGGCTGCAGGAAGGATCCAGGGTGCCATAGGCCTGTCAGAAAGCTTCATCCAGCTGAAGGAGAGGGCAAGTAGTGAACTGCCAGGAGTATCCAGCCTCCACCTTACCTGCAAGGCAACACGTCTACACAAGTGGGTGCAAGGATGTGGCTGCTGCTGTTCTGATGGAGCAAATTCCCCTCCCTCCCTCCTTCCCTGCAAATGTGAATAGCTTTTTATCCTATCTTGAAAAGAAAGCAGATGCAAATGTAGATCAGGTACTTTCAGCAGTTTAAGTGCTCTTTGAGGTTGGGAAGAAGAAATCTGATTAGGGTTACAGCTGTTTCATTTCCTGACAGATGCACAGGGTGTTGTGTGCTGGTGAACTGCGGATGTACACACACAGCAGCCTCGTTTTGTATCAGTGGCATAACCACACAGCAGCCGGCATGTTCGGAACTCCTTGTCCTGGACACCCTGCCAAAATATGCTTTATGCAGAATTTTCTGTGAACCAGGCTGTAGTGTGTTTGTGTGTGTGTGTGTGTGCATGCATATAAATTTGTGTGTGTTTTCTTTGGTTGACAGGGCCTTTGTTGTTGAACTTCTTGTTGCTGGAGTGGGGCAGTGTGCTGTAAACAAGCACAGCTAATTATAAAGCACTTGTATAAAAAAATGATTTGCATTTGTACAAACAGTACTAGTAAAAGTGCCCGTGCAAGAGTACCACAAGTACCCAAATAAGTCCAGCTCTGAATGGAGAACTCTTTTCTTTCTTGCAACCACGGCTAAAAAGCTGTTTATAACTAAATGCTGAGGTGGTGTAATTTTCTTTTCTAGGAACTTGGAATAAGAATTCCTAGACCACTGGGACACGGACCAAGCAGATTCATCCCTGAGAAGGAGGTGTGGTAGTGTTTTCAAGTACATAGTGAACTTTATGCTTTTAAGGAACATCCTTTTAGTAGTCGCCCACATTTGGTTTCAGGACAGCTGCTGAGCTGCAAAACATTTTCAGTAGTGATCACATTTAGTCCTGAGACTTTGGACACAGTTCTAGTGTACAGAACAGTGTGAGCCTTGGGCAGCTTTGGAATAGTTATGACCCCTCCCATGCTGCTATCTAGCATGAGAGAAACCCAATACTGTTTCCTTGTGAACATCCGGATGTAATTTCCTACTGGTCCACAAGGTACCTGCCCCTCTGCTCTGGGATTGCTTTTTCTTGAGCTGCCTCTAGCACTCTGAAGAATCTGAGAAACTTCAGAGTGGTCTGGATGAGCATTTCTGGTGCTTCTCTCCTGATCATCCGGTAAGAGAATTTGAAGCAGAGAAAAATTTAGTTATATGCCTCTGGTTTTCTAGGAATTTTAGAGTCTTTTTCAATTTCCTTTTTTTTCTCTTGTCATCTTAGCTAGCTTTTTACTTCTTTCCCTCTTTTTCCCTTAGTAAAAGTGATGATTCAGTTAGCTTTTAATTCTAATAAACTAAGATCAACCTGGGGTATTCAAGAAAGTGAAGGTGAGAGTTAAAAATGAGAAGTCAGTGTTGTATTAGAGAGACTAAAGCCAAAAATCTCCTTTTGCTGACATAACCACTTGTGATCTCCTAAATGAGAGGTATTACAGGGATTTAATGTGCCTCATGTGCACTGATTTAATGCCATTAATAGATTTATAATATAATTCCTTTCACTTGGGGCCTCTGGGTGCTGTGGTAATATATTTATTTGCTATTTTATTGGTGGTACTTGGACAATATTGCTCATTGCTCTTTCTCTTCAACCAGACAATTCAGGTGGGAAAGGAGGACGCCACGATGCACACACTGTTTGCAGAGTCTTTTGCCACGCTGGGCCGACTGGACAACGTCACCTTGGTGATGGTTTTCCACCCGCAGTATCTTGAAAGCTTTCTAAAAACTCAGCACTATCTCCTGCAAATGGATGGTCCACTCCCGCTCCATTACCGGCACTACATCGGGATAATGGTACGCACCAGGCAGAAACAGCCACGCTGGCAGTGCCTCGGGTCCTGTCTGAGAGCAGCTGTTGCTGTGCTTTGCAGTTTCTAGGTGGAAAGGCATTTCACCAGCAGCTAAGGGAAAAGCACAGTAGGTTTGGTGGTGTCTGCTTTACAGATGGTTTCAGAAGATCAGCACTTTATGTTCATAGATTCAGTAGGACTGTGAGAAAAAGGGCAAAAACCTGCTATAGAAATGAGACAATTGTTTGTTATTGGCTTCCTTAGTATCTCAGGAACTGTTTCTCAAGAAAGTTTGTTTTTGTGTGTCCTGTCACATATACCTCCCTCTAACTCAGTAGCTGGTCCCATCATGCATTTCTGAATATGTAAAATCTAAGCAAGTTTTCTGCTGAAAGTGGTTAATTTCTGATTTTTAATCTGCCAGTTCAATGATATTTGCTTGCTGAAGTTGAATTAAAGTTTTGACCTGTGTCTTAATTTGTTGCAGAAAGTATTAGTGTTTAAGTAAATGATACTGGGCCTTTCTTTGCTGAGAAGCTGCCTGTAGTCTCTCTTGCCATATGCAATCTAAAACCTGCTTTTGATTGTTGCTGGTAAAGATGCAGCTAGAGACAGCTTCTTCCCCCCTGGGGAGTACAATGCAGTGTGGATTACTTGCTTCAGGACATGTAATAAATCCATGCCTGTACTTCTCCCTGGGTATAGGCAAGTTGCACCCGTAGCCAGCATAATGATGTTGTGTATGAACAAGGGGTATTTATGTTGTGAAAACAATAATCAGAACAAGCTGATGCGTTAATCTCAGAAATCTTTTTGTACTTGAGTCTTTGATCAGTGCAAGTCTTATTCTTGGATGTTGTGAGGAAATGATGACTTATGGTATTTTTCATAAAGTACTAACTTTCTGTAATTGTTTTCTGTATCACATCGTTTTCCTTTCTAGGCTGCAGCACGACATCAGTGCTCTTACCTTGTTAACCTCCATGTGAATGACTTCCTTCATGTCGGTGGAGATCCTAAATGGTTGAATGGTCTGGAAAATGCACCTCAAAAACTGCAAAATTTAGGAGAACTGAACAAAATGTTGGCTCACCGACCCTGGCTTATCACCAAGGAACATATCGAGGTAGGTCTTTCATTGAGTAATGTGGATATGTCCCCTTTTTTAATAAAGCAATCACAGCTTCTTGGGGTTCAGAGCCAGACAGGGTGAAAGGTGTTCTATGGTAACGGCTTTGATTGCAATGCTACATCACTGCGTGACATAGTATCACTTGTGCCCTTGTAAAACTAACAGGATCATAACTGCTCTTAAATGAGTAACAAATTTAATTTACAACACACTGAGATTTCCTTGTCATGTTGGAATTCCATTGGTGCAATGGCGATGTGCTCAGGTATGCACCTCCCTCCACAACCTGTGTGCTTTCAGTAGCCAGAACCCCTGGGTGTTTCTGAGATGCTGCCAGAGGTCAGGCAGAACACCAGCCACCACATTTTTGTCTGGCTTGCTGCTGGTTCAAATGCTGAGTTTTCAGGATGGGATGGAGGGAGCAGGCTGGCAGAGCTGCCCAGGGGAGCGATGGTGGTACAGGACAGCCAGGACTGCAGCACCAACAAACCACCAAGGGGCTGCTTCTTCCAGAAACCCCTTTCTGCTCTCCTCTGTGCTCTTAGCAAGGAGCCACGTGAGTGCTGGGACTTCCTCGGTGCTGCCTGGCCTGGTGAGAGGTGGTGGCAGGTCCAGCTGGGAGGCAGAACGCTGTGCTGTGGGGGAGGGCACAGGCTTTGCCAGAAGGCCCCAAACCTCCCACACTTTCCTGCCTGAAGGGGAAGTTGGGGTTTGAAGTTTCTTGTCAAATCTAGAGCATTCCACCCACAGGGACAAGATGGAGGGAGCCTGGCCCTGGTGCCAAGTTTTTACACAGCTGATCCGCAAGGAGTTGCCTGGGTTTTCTGATGCTGTAAAGGCCATTTGAACAAACATGCAACAGACGTGGTTGCATCTTCATCAGAGGTGTGAAATTTCAATGCAAGTCAGTCTGGCCTCAATAGAAACCACATGGTGCAAAAGAGAAACCCCAACTTATCCACTTGCTTAGGGACAGAGAGGGGAGAGAAGCTGCCTCCTTTGTGGCTTAACCACGCAAGTCTGTGTCCGGCAGGTCACCTGGTAATAGGTCACGGAGCACACTAATGGCAGCAGAGAGTTAGGAAGCACATTTGGATGTTGGAAAAATAATTTCACCGGGCAAAGAAATGTGTTGATAAACTGCATTAAGGTGGGGTCAAATGAATTACTTTCATATTTTTGTCTTGCATTATTTTTAAAGCAACTTTTGAAGACTGAAGAGAACAGCTGGTCCCTGGCAGAGCTGATCCATGCAGTCGTTCTCCTTACACACTACCACTCCCTTGCTTCCTTCACGTTTGGCTGTGGGATCAGCCCAGAGATCGACTGTGAAGGGGGTCACACCTTCAGGCCCCCCTCCGTCAGTAACTATTGCATATGTGATATTACCAATGGTTACCACGGGGTGGATGAAATCCATGCCAGCCCAGCTGGAAGTATTCCAGTAAGTGTCTGTCTGAACAATCAATCTCGAATTTCAATAGTTGTCGTTTCTTTGTAAACTTAATACGTGGAGGGTGCCTGTCTCTTTTCATTCATTGAGAGTGGGATTGATGAGCCTAATCCAGATGTGGGTATTGAAAAAATGCATTTAGGAGAAGCTGAAATGATACTGGTAAGCTGGGGAAAGCTACCAAAGGGAGAAACAGACACAATCTCTGTTTGTTTTTTCTGCCTGTCATTCCTAAAGGTGAACTGAGATGAGTCCCAGCCTCAGCTAGTTCATGATATGTGTCCTGAGCAGCAGTGACCAGGAATGCTTTTTTCATGGGTGCAGTGGAAAGTTGGCTCTTATTTTGATTCCAGGTTCTGACTTTTTTGCCTTGAGGTGTTTGTGATGCATCACACAACAGATGATTCTTAACAGATCATTCACAACTTTGTAACTGTCTTTAAAACACTCTATTCTGCCTGCAGCAGTTATGCTGATCTGGACTTGTTTTCCCTTGGTGAAAAGCATGATGTGAACTAAGTGTTGGTTTAAGAACAGCCATGAGGGTGTTCTCACTGCAGGATCCTTGCCTTCGAGATTTTACTGCAGTGGTGTGGGTGGCATTTAAATTTGTTTGATGGAGCTTGCTGGCTCTCTGAAGGAGCAAACTGCAAAAGGCAGGGAGGAAAGGGGCAGAACTGTATAAATTAAAGATAATTTTATTTTCCTTCATGCTGATGAAGTTTTACAAGACCGATTACTGAATTAATAGTGTCTTGTGGTGTTAAAACAGCTCTTGTGAAAGACGATTATCTTGCACAGGCTTTCTTTTGAGGCTTCATTAAATCTGCATTTACACTTGCTCTTCCTTTTTCCTTCAATGGTTCTTCTCTATGAGCAGAGGAGGGGAAAAATACAGTTGGGTGGTAAATTGTGGTTACTTCCTCTATCAGAATTTCTGTTACAGCTCCTTATTTTTCAGTTACTGAACATTTAGACTAAGAGAAACTAATTTTAGTGTGAGAACGACTGGTTCCAAAATGCTGTGATTTTTAAATCATGGTAAAAATACCAAGGATCTAATTGAGAAAAGATGATGACTAAATGTAAACCATTGGGTCAGTACAGGTTTCTTTCAAAAACTGTGTTCCTTGAAAAAAAAATCTGTATTTAAAGAGGTAAAGGACTTAAGTTGTGTTTAAACTTTATGGCTTGGCAATTTCTGCCATCATTGTCAGTTCGTGTTGCTTGAAAATGAAATGTCTTTCTCTTCTTTTTAGTCTACAGAGTCAGTCTGTGAAGTTGAAGCTCTTATGGAGAAAATGAAGCAGCTGCAGGAGTGCAGAGATGAAGAGGAAGCCAGCCAAGAAGAGATGGCCACGCGTTTTGAAAGAGAGAAGAGAGAAAGCATGTTCGTGTGTTCTTCAGGTAGTGCAGATGTAGTCTGTATTATGTATTTATTAAGACTTTTCAAAATTATTTGAAGAAATACTACTGCAAAAGGGGAAAGAAGTGCTATTAGCTGTCTCACAAACATTACAATTTCTTTGAAGGAATCAAGATTAGGGACGCCTTGTTTTCTTCCAGGAACACTTAAAAGCAAAGTAGTGCCAAGATTTGTGGCTGCTCGCAAACACACCATAGCACTCTCTGACCAATATTGTGTTTAATAGAAATCTCCAGAAGAAATGGAATCTCTCTCTTGAGAGTTTTAGAAGTTTCACAAGAGATTTAAGCATCTTGCAAGACACTGTGAAAATAAGACACTTGACATGCTTTGCTATTTAAGTGTATGAAACATTACTTTTCAGATGACTGAGAGACAATATTTAGTCTCTTACAAGTTTAGGGAGGTCACGGGCTCTTCAATACAATTTCCTCTAAAACAAACTTGGCATGGAAGTCTCAGAAGTCTCTTTTTTAATAATTCTCTGTTTCAAAGCAGGTTTTTCCCCTGACATTTTTACAGACCTCTTGAGTTAGGGGGCAAATGTCCCCTAGATTCAGGGGATAGGGTGAAGACTACAGCACAACAGAAGGGAGAAAAAGATGTTTGTCTGTAAGAAAAAACCTGAGTGTTCTTCATGGAGTTGGCTTTGAACACCACAGCTGCAGTCACAGAGCAGTACCTGAGAATCTTAATATGGGTAGTCCAGTGAAAATGTGTTTCATTAAAAAGCACAGAGACCCATTCTTGTGCAGGAGTTCTGCTCGTACACCTCCAATTTGTTCTTACCAAAACTGTGTGAAATTCTGTTTGACGTTAACAGAAGATGAAGAATCTGCAGCAACAAGAGATGTGTCTCGTCACTTTGAGGATACCAGCTATGGTTACAAAGACTTCTCCAGACACGGAATGCACGTGCCCACCTTTCGTGTTCAGGTAAAAGGCTGGGGGCTGCTGTCAGGAGGCTTAGGGAACACCCTGCTCATTGTGCCAGATACCAAACCTGGAAATGGCTGTGCTCTCACTGCCCCATGGGTGAGGCTTAAAGCAAATGAACAACCCCCATCCCCCAGTGGATTATCTGCCCTGGGATCTATAACTACATTAAAGCTCTGGGTCTTCACAAATTCATTTCTGAAATGCTCCATTCTGCATTTTTACTTATTCTAAGGATTATTCCTGGGAAGACCATGGCTATTCCTTGGTTAATCGTCTTTATCCAGATGTGGGACAACTACTTGATGAGAAGTTCCATATTGCTTATAATCTCACTTACAACACAATGGCCATGCACAAAGATGTGGATACCTCAATGCTAAGACGAGCTATTTGGAACTATATTCATTGTATGTTTGGAATAAGGTCAGTTTCACTGTTTCTGTTCTAAACACATTGGCTTTTCCTTCTCGGGTTGAACCAGAACTATTTTTTAAGCAAACATGCATGTATTTTTTAAACATATTTTTGTTTATGGGGGAGGGCCACTAGTGCTATAATTACCCAATAATTTATTTTGCCATAGGAACTTCAAAACAATTCAAGTGAAATAAGTGCTGCTTGAAAATGAAAGTGTCTTTCTTTCAATTCCAAACAGATACGATGATTATGACTATGGTGAAATTAATCAGTTGTTGGACCGCAGCTTTAAAGTTTATATCAAGACTGTGGTTTGCACTCCTGAAAAGACCACAAAAAGAATGTATGATAGCTTCTGGAGGCAGTTTGAACACTCTGAGAAGGTACAGTTGGTGTGCGTGCTGAGGGACAGCCACGGGCCCCAGATCAGTGTCTCCCTGACAGCCACAGCCACCCAGCTTAAGCTTTAGCCAATGCTACTGGGGTTCTGCTCACACTCAGTCAAGTCATTAGGAAGCATCGTGTTCCCTGGCTGAAATAATTTCCCCTTTCCTCCTGCATGTTTGCTGGCTAACAGCTGACGTGGACTGGGCAAGCTCTGAGCAGTATGGGGCGTTAGACATGACAATGGTACAGCTTCACCTCAACTGCAGTCAGTACAGCCTGGATCCCAGAGAGGCAGGGAAGTGGTGCAAGATCCATCCATCCATTGGCAGCAGACCCGGAACAGCTCTCTGGCTGGCCCGGGGTCTTTCCACTCCCCTGCTCCTTCTGGCATGGATAGCCCCAAAGCAGTTTATTTATGTTAAAGCTCTGCTGCTGGGTTGCAGTCTGAATTGCACCTTCTAGTCACATTTCCTGCTGTTAACTCTCAGGTATTGAATTCATTAAGTTTATATCCTCCAGTTTTTGTTTGGAAAGATATTTCTTGGCCTCACCTATTAAAAGTCAGTGCTGAAACATAAAGATGCAGAAATCATTAGTGGCTCTAGTTTTTGATAAACCCCTTAAAACAGGGTCCTGTAACTACAATGATTTAAGATTGTTCAAGTAAAACACTGCGTATGTTTTGGTTAGACTCACAGTGATACATGAGCTTTTCAAGCACAAAAATCATTCTTTAAAGCCCAAAACTTTGCATCTCCATAGCCATCAAAATCCAAGGCTCATTCACATACGTCACTGAACGCAATAACCATACATCCTCACAGAGATCACACAAAGGAAACCACACACAGCCCTGACATACCAGAGCAAACTCACAGCAACCTGCTGTCAGTGAGAAAATACTTTCACACCCTCCCCCCGACAAGTTTCCGATTTCATCTTGAAAAAAATGCAGTACAAGCATTGAGGAAGTGATCCTCAGTGGAACTAAAATTCTTACCTCCAGTAGCTGCTGAACACCTGGGTCTCAGTAGAGATAGCAGGTTTATGGCACTTGAGAGTTTTTCTGATGCTTCACCTTGGCCAACCACTCTGTGTTGTTCAGGTGGTAGCAGCCTGTGTGTTTCTCTCTCAGTTCCCAGGGGCAAATGGCCTTGTCACCTCTGCCCTTGCTAACACCGCCCTCTGCTCTGCAGGTACCCACTGTGCTTCTGCCTTTAATCATTAGCCTCCTCAGACTAAAACTGAACAAGCTGTGCATATTTTGCTCCTGAAGAAGAGCTTGCGTGCTTGAAAGCTTCTGTTTTTTCCAGCTAAACCAGCTGGTCTGCTAAAGGATGATTTCCTCTTCCTATGGACCTGGCCCTGCCTAAGTGTGCCCATGAGCCAGTGCCACGCTATGCCACAGTACCGCGTGTGGCATCAGTTCCTCTGCCCCGCTCAGTGAGATCTGGTGGGCTGCGTGGTGACACGGGCAGTGCTCCCCCGCTGCTGCTGCTGCACCAGCCTAACACCCACAGCCCTGAGGCTTCCTTTGTCTCAGCGTGTGGTGGTGAGCAGGGTGCTAAAGTGTAACTTCTTCTCTCTTCTGAAGGTCCATGTAAATTTGCTTCTGGTAGAAGCTCGGATGCAAGCCGAACTACTTTATGCTCTGAGAGCTATTACTCGCTATATGACCTGATGTCTCTGGCTGCCTGTCGACGTTGGAATGTTCTGCAGCTGCAGTATGGCAGAGGAAGATACGAAGCCTCAGGACCAACAGTAGCTATAAGTTAAGATGCCCATTGTGCCATAACTCCTTTAGTTTCAGCTATTTCCATGTTTGGAATATCATTGCTGCCACTGGGCAGCGAACGCTTGGCAGTTGACAGACAGGGTTGTGCGGAAGTGCTGCCTGCTCATGGTATTTTGGCTTTAGACAGCCCGGGACATTCTCTGAACTTGTGGCAATATAGCAAACGATAGATACATAGATCTTGTGTTAAGGCAAATACTGCGGGAGTCGGAGCGCGGAAGGAACTGGGACTTGATGACATTTGCTTTCCCTATGAGAATAATTTTAGAAAATCTTGATGCTGCTATTTGTGCAGGTGGAGTGAACAGACCCAGGCTGTTCCAGTTGAGCTAGAAGTGAAAGTGAGCACTGCTATTGTCTGAGCCTTTATTGTGTGTGGTTTCAAAAAAGCCTTGTTATTTAGATTCCCTGTTTAATCAGAACTAAACCTCTTCTGTCCACACTGATAATTTGAAAGGTGTAGCAGTCAATTTTCTCAACTAGTTTAGCCTTAAAAACAGGATGTTTGTTCAGCGTTATTTCGTGAGCTCCAAAGTGCAATGGTCTTCCTATGGAAAGAAGGGGACTGGAGTCCTCAGAGCTTCTTAGAGATCTACGTACACAAAGCGTCAGGTAGCTTCTTGTCCTCCTTTTCACGGATGAACCAAGAAGGAGCTAGGACAAGGTGTGGGAATGTTGTTCTAGACTGCCAAACAGTCCTACTGTATTACATGCCCAATGCTGGTCTTAATGATTTTTGCAGTTGCTTAAATAACTAGGCTAAAAACCATCTATTTTTAGTAAATCAAAACGTGATTAAAATGCTGACGTTTAATATACAGTGGTTTTGGAGAACACATGAATACTTTTGTATGAGTGTGAATTGCTTTTTAAATTTGTCAGTATTACTGGTATTTTTGAAATAAAGGTAACAACTTTTTCTCTTGGTGTTTCTGTGTGGTTTTAACTTTAAGCTTCTGTTCTTACTGGTTCTAAGACCATTTAAAAATGTTTGAAACAGTAACTGAGCAAACAAAATCACGAGCTGTGAATTTTTTAACTGAGTCTAAAATGATGGGAGAAAAAGTTTAAAAACACAGGTCTAGAGCTTCACTAATACTGTAGTGGGAACACCTCTTCTGTACTGCGGCTATTTTCACCCATTTGGACAAAGCTGTCAGGCACAAGGGGTGTGATTCTTGGGGTGGCTGCTGCAGGGCCAGGAGTTGGACTCGATGATGCTGATGGTGCTTTCCAACTCAGCTGATTCTGTGATGTTCTGTGATTCTATGAAATGGATTTTCTGAAGCCCACAAGCACAATCAGTTTAATTTCTGTCCCCTGGCCTGGGTCTCAGCTCAGACTGGTTTCTCTTTCTACAGAACCTTCTGAGAACAGTTTTAAGTTTACAGTCCAAGAAGCTAAAATATCTAAAAAGATCTAGGGTAGAAAGATTAATAAACTGTCAAAAACTGTGACTAACAGGAAGCATCTGGTGCTTCCTCTTAACTGAAAATACAGGATTTTTAATGTTCCAAAAACAGAGCAAAACTTTCTTGTCTTAAGGGCATAGTACAGCTGAGCTGTGCCTTTCTAGTCTGTGAACGGAGTTTCTGCAGCGCTTGAATCTCCTGGTGCTTTCTGAGGTCAAAGGTAGACATGAATTTTTCCAAGAAACCTAAACTGGCCATTTCCATCCTATGCTCTCCAGCCACATCCACGTCCCCTCTCGCTTTTCCAGCAGTAAACACTGCAGCATCGCTGTGTGTGAGTGGCATCATCTGGTCACAGCTGCCATCAGACACAAGCCACAGCGTGCAGGCAAATCCTGATTACCTGTGCAGTACTGCCGGGCAGTTCTGGCAGAGCCCCAGCCGGTGGCTGTGAAGTGCAGCAGCCTCTCGTGTACCTCAGCTGCAGTGCTGGCAGCTCTCCCCAAGGGACAACAGGAATGGGCTCCTGGACATGAGAGAGCTGCTGCACTGAGGGCTGTGGCAGAGATACCGAAATGGTAAATGATGCCATAAGAACACACCTGAAACCCAGCATTCTGGGGCTGCTTCTTACTACTCGCAACTGTTTTGCCAAAGACAAGAGGCTGGTGTAGCTCAACTGGAGTCCTGTGGTGCTCTCTTCTCAATCCTGCTCATCTGAACATGCCTCTTCCTGCACAAAGGCCAGAGCTTGCACACAGTGGCTGCCCCGGGATCCCCAGCTCTGCCATGTGCTGCAGGACACAGTGCGTCAGGCCCCATTTAGTTTGATCTGTAGTAACTGACATAATTAGTGTCGTATTTGAACAAATCTTAATTGCCCAAGCACCACCTCGAGTTGAGCCGGCCCTCGGTTTCTGACTCGGCCCTTGTCCGTTCTGATTGGTCCCGCTGACAGGGCTTGGCCACGGGGCCTTTTCCAGAATCCCCACCCTGCCCGGCACGGCCGGGTGTTTGCCTGCCTTGCCGTGACAAAATGCCAGGAACAAATGCCTCCAGCTCCCTCCCCACAGGGACTACTTACCCATCATCCTTTCTTTAATACAACTCCCAAAGCAAATCCATTCTTTTCTCCCAGAAACAAATGGGACATTGAAGCCATTTATCTTCCCTTCAGCTAAAATTAAAATGGCAAAAGAAGGGATGATAATTGAGATATTTTTGAGCTGAGCAGAGCTCTTGTTGGAGCCAAACCACACTGAACTGCCGAGCACTTCTCTCCTGTGGATTGCAGTGACAGAGGCTGCCACCACACAAGCTCCCAGAGCCACTCACTGCAGGGCTGAGCCTTGCTGGGTACAAGTAACACCTGAGCTGCTGAGACACAAAGAATGGAGCTTTTCAAGAAATTTTATCACTTTCACTGAAGTTTCCTCCTCACCACTCCCAAAACCTGGACTATGAAATCTTCCCTCCCCTGTCACGTAAAAGCAGGGATCTAAACTAGGCAAAAAAGTCTCGCTGCCCTTCTACTCTGGCTCTACTTCCAGGGCTCCTCGCTGCCTCTCCTCACCTGGAAGCAGAGCTCTGGGCACTACCAAAGGTACAGAGAACGGTGCCACTGAGGGAGCTCTGAATCGCTGCCTCCGAATAAATTCCTGCAGCCTCTCCCAGGATTGCCAGGCTGGAGCCATTCCTGCTGTGCATGGTGGGAGCAGGAGCAGGAGCAGGAGCCCGGCAGCCCCTGCACAGCCGTTTATTCCTAGTAATCTGAGGTCAGGAAAGAGAGAAATGTCGGGTCTGTAAAGCTTGCTGTGGCCAACTGGGCTGTTAACACTCGAGGCCAGCAATGCGCCTGCTGAGCTAATCCATGGGCTACAAGAGGGGACTTCCACATGCTGAAAGGATGAAAACTGAGCAATAAACAAGCCAGCAGCAGTCAGGAGGAACAGGGCGAAAGAGGCCTGTTTTGGCCCCTTGAATGGAGACACAGGTTCAGGGGACACAGCTGGCCAGGAAGTCTGAGAAGTAGAGGCACACAGTCAGCTCCTGGAGCGTGGGACCAACTGAAAGAAGGTAAAATCTTCTCTGACATCAGGGATATGCATGTTCTGCCTTAAGATGTGAAGTCCCAATTGAGGAAAGACCAGCACAGCTGGACCTACATCCCACAAGCATCAAGGCAGCAGCTGGGTTAGCTGGGATACCTCAGACCCTAGCCCAGACTGTCAGAAGAAGGAAGGGGGATGTCCCAAGGAAAGAGGGGTGACTTTCCCTGACCACCAACAGCATTTGATCTGAAGAGTGAAGCTCATGAAGGAATACAGGGCAGTGCCCCAACAGCACCTGGGTTACTCTGTCACAGAAGTTTCTTAAGGTAAAAGCGTGTCAAAGTCTGTAGGTGAGATGTGGCTCCTGTCACGTAACATTCTTTTGGACTGCACAGCATTTTTGGTACCACAGAGGTCCAAGTACTCACTCGTAACTTACCTTCTAAAAATTAGAAGTTCAACAAATACTTTTGTTTCATTTTTCCAGTCAAGAAACGATGCAATTACTAGACAAGTCACACTGAACAGCTGCGTCATCAGTTCAAGTATATTGTAAAAAGTAATTACACATACAAAAATTTCATACAAGCTCTTCAGAAGATAGCATCCAGTACATAAATGCCAGGCTTTTCTGACGTTTTTTTAAATAGTTATGCTCTCCAACAAGCTTACCAATGGCAAGGTATAGGTATATTAGAAATATAAAGCTATACAATTTACACCACAAAAAAACCCCAACTCATTAAAATGGAGTGATAGGCTCAGCTGGAGGAGTGATGGCTTTGAATTCTGTCAAGAAGTTTTTCTGCCACGGGTTTGAACTCTCTTTCCCAATATAATCTTTGGCAGTCCTTTATATCTCTGTCAAGGCTGCACTCCAACTCTACCTCTTCATCTGCAATCAAGGAAAATATCGTCATCAGTTCCAAATAAAAATATACTCACCTACGTATTCTGTGACACATACAGCTTACCAGCGGTGTATGCTGCTGGCTTAAAAACAACTGCACTTGAGATAAGTTAAGCATCACTGTCTGAGGGTCTTAGATTTAACTGAAAATAAAGGATGGTAAGGTCAGTAAAACAGTGAAAATGCTACTGCAGGTTCTTTTATTCTCACACCTCAGAGGTGTCTCTTAGACAAAAACTGTCTCTGAGATCGAGCATTTACTGTGACTGTCAGTCTGGAAAGCACCCAGGGTTTAACATTACCCACAGCAATTTTGCTAAGGTAAGCAATCCATTCACCTAACTACAACTATGTTTTTCCTGTCACAAACTGCTCTGCTAATCTGGGGACTCTTTCAAACTCTATCTACTCTCATACTGAAGGAACTTGAACCACACTAGTTATTGTATTACTGACGCCCTCCCTTCCTTGCAAATTTCAAAAATAAAACAGGACAGTCCTCATTAAAGACAAGCAATGTTAGGAATGAAAGGAAGTCATCGCTCATTATTCCCCCTCCATTTTGCTTGGCAGTGGATGTGGCAAAGAGACGAACTCTTAGAGAAAATAGTAATCAGTCTGTGACCAGAAGCATTCTCCTGAATCAGGAATCCACAAATACAACTGATAATGCTGAACAAATGTTTTCACACAGTTTAACACAAGGATATTTGACAACCTTTAGGCCATAAACACACCTAAAATGAAGGTAGAATCCTGCTCCAAATGGGCCATACTTAACCCTTGGCCTATGCTATGTAAAACCACCAGATTCGCAGCGTGTTAAATAAATAACTCTGTAAGGGAGCTTATTGCACAGTCCCAGCAGGTAAAGACAACTTGGGGCTGAAGAGAAACTTCAGTTACCCACATTTTGAGTCAAACTTTGTGTAGAAAAGAGATGCTCCAATAGCACTTCCTCCCATCCAAAAGCATGCCAAGGTGCCTGTGCAGAGCAGATGGCCTGAGCTGAGACAGGTATGAAGGAGGAAACGACATTCCTGTGTGTGGAGATGGGCTCCAGCTCATACAAAGTTACCAGCAACTGCAAACAGTACTTGGCTCCTGTGCCACTACACTGTAACTACCAAAATTAAAGAGAAGCTGATTGTGAGAGAGATTCCAAAACGGGTTCTGTGTAAGGAGATGTCATTCAGAGTCCTTCTGTAATAAAATAAAGAGGAAAAAAACACCCACTCTTTCAAGAAGGATGTCGTATCTCTGCAGGAAGAAAACCTGTAATCGGAGATAAAAATCCAGCCTCTCACATCAGATCTGTATTTGAGGGTGTCATAGGATAATTTAGGTTGGAAAAAACCTCTGGAGCAGAGTCACCATGTATCAGTTTGCTCTGGTCCATGTACTGTTGAGTACTGAACACCTTTTAGGATGGCAGCCTGTTCCAGTGCTTAACCTCTGCCATGATGGAAATGTCTTTTCCTAATGTTTAATTGGAATTTTGTCTTACTACAACCTGTGCCCACTAGCTCTTGTCCTGTCAATGGCACCCAACACACCTAAAATCTATCTCAGCAGCAGAGAAGCCAGAGACTGTGAAGTGGAAAATAAGGGATTATGGGGTTTGTTTTCAAGGAGGATTGCTTTGCCTACTCCTACCCAAATTAACTCTGTTCTAACACAGAGAGAGAGAGACATTTCTCCCTTTTATTAGACAGCTGTGCTCCCCAGAAGTCGACTGAATATTTATGGAATCACTGAGGTCAAGAATTCCAGCCTACAAGAACAAGGGTCAGAAGCAGTTCAAAGCTGAAGTGTTGAACTGAAACAGTAAATCTCCCAAAGCAGAACGTGAGTAACACTGTGGATCAGTGAGGATCAGTGTTCCACATGCAAGCTGTGCCTCCTCAGATAATTTAATTTTCCCATGACTCTCCTCAAAAACTAGCAGTATTGGGTCCTGGCCAAAGAGCATATGTGCTGGCTGCAAGCCCAGGAACAAGACAAACACACTGGGCCTGCATACTGTGGGGGAAACTGGAGACTGGAGCGCAGACTCCCGCAGTCTGCAAGGGCTGCCCATCCGTGAAACACCAGCAAGACGGGCTGGGAGCCCTGGAAGCTCCTGTTGTGCCATATAAGTCACACAGACTGAGGTTCCAAAATAACCTCGTTGAATTGATAGAGGAGGTAAAAGTCAGCAGAAGAAAAAGTCTGGAGAGAGAGGGAGAAAAGAGATTTCACTGAAAGACCAAACAGAAGAATGTTCCCAAGACAGAAGCTCATCTCCACTGCTGCTCCTGAGGGCCTGGGCCAAGGCAAAGCTGCTGCCAGGGGCCTGGGGACAGCAGCCTCCAGAAGCTCTGAGCCAGCAGAGTGACATGAAACTCAAGAGCAGCTGAAAGAAGGTGAATGACAAGTGCCATTGGAAAGCAGGGCCGCTGCATCCCAGGCTGCTGGGATCAGGCAGGGAAAAAGAAAAACAAATAGTGCCCTTTGTCCAGCCTTTCTCTTGGGCACAACATCTTTTCAGGCCATTTCCATTCCCTTTTGGCTTCCTCATATCTTTTGTCATCTTGTGCCAGACAGGGGAGGGAAAAATAAGGGGAGGAGGCCAAGCACAGCAGGTGAAGCGAGGTGTCTGCTGTGCCATGCTCCACTTTTTCCGCTTCCTGAGGGTGTGCTGACGCTCAAGTACAGTTCCCAGGCTGTCAGCAGTTGCCTCCTGCTTCCTGAATGATAGAATCAGAGCAATGACGGTTCAAGGCTGTTACTGGACACAATGGGAGGAGGAAGATGCAGGACAATATTAACCAGCTGCTATTACTAAGATTTGTTGGCTCTCTGCACACAGAGGAACCAGATCCAACGAATAAGATGTGCTTTTTCTACAGCTCCTCTTCTGACTGCAGTGTGAAGAACGACTGGCCTTCTGATTCAATTCTAACCTACTCCTAATTAATTACCATTACAGCTGCATTACAATCACAATTGTAACTGCAATTGCAATTGTACATGAACTTCGAGTTCATCAGAGTTATACTATTTAATGAGAGTTACAGTTGCTATCCAGCTGGACTCTGCAGTCAAATCAATTGCTTCAATAAGCAGTGGTAAATGCAGAGGAAAAAATAAGCATGTATTTTCTAAAACAAAGATATATATCCCTTGCTGTGTGCCAGAAAATTCAAGCATGATTGTGGCTGTAAAGTTTGCAGGTCTCTTGCTGAATGTTAGAAAGTGCAGTAATGACCTTAAAACACTGCTATTTTCGGATAAATAGATGGAATTACTGCTCACATTAGGATACAGTCCATCATAGCAAGGAATGTAAAACAAGGAATTATTACAGCAACGAATATCAGTAATTCTGCTGTAACTGGAAAAAAAACCCTCACAAATCCGCCCACTTTTCTGATCATCTACAACAAAAGAGACCACCAGGGTTTCATGTCCTGTCTGGGTCTGACAGTAAGTATACATCTTTAATCAATTTCCAATTAAAACCATATCATCCATAGTTAGTTTCCTTCAATTTAATTTATATTTGAAGATTTTTTTTTCAAAGATAATTGCAAGTGACCTACCCAAAATAAAATCATAAGCAAAGCAGTGCTCAAAAAATAAAGGACGAAAATTATATATACTGACTACAGTATAAGACTACTACACAGCCATTAAACTTGGTAAAATTTGAAGCAAAAGTAAATGTCCAGATGAAAAGATCCCACTGGGTAAGCAAATCGGGGTCCTAACATTCACCTTTCAGCCTTTGTGGAGCAGTGAGCACACCCTTCCTGGCTTTAGGGAGCAGATGAGAAATTGTCAGGATGTTGTCCCTTGCCCACAAGGAGACCACGGAGAGAAAAGGGTGGCCAGACAGCAAGGTCAGCCCGCTGCAACCCAGAAATGCCAGGATCCCCAGGGGCCCGGTGTGTGCTGCACAGGGACCACCGTGCTGCTGGACAGTCCACACTGACAACCACTGAAAGCTGCAGGACAGACCTCTGACCCAAGCTAATCCTGCTTTGATTTTGCTCCTTCCATTTCTTTTATTGAGGGAAAGAGACCAAGACTACGAGTCTCACCTAGAAGTGACGTGAGCAGCACCAGCAGCGTGTCGGTGTCTCCTCCGAAGCAGGAGGCCGCGCTTGTGATGTCCTCGCTGTAGTTCCACAGGGTTTTGCAGATCAAACACGAGAGCTGCCAGTCTGCCGGCCCAAAGTCTTGTAAGCAGTCAACCAACCTGTAAGTACCAAACAAAACCAGCGGTTTGTTCCATGGAATTTTCTCCTGAGCTCTTCAAAATCTGGCAGTCTAGAAATGTAAGCAAGCTCCACAGAAGTTTGCAGGAAAATTCTATGTCAGTAAAATTCAGGTGCTACTTTCTTCCTTGTAACTTCTCCCTTTTCATTTAGTGTAGTTCCCCAAGGATGTGAACACGCCTTTTGTCTACATATGTGTGTGTGCCTGCCTGCAGCTCTCCCACCCCCTGTAACTTTCTAACCCAACTGACCAATTTCACTCACATACTTTGCAAATGTAACCATTTCAAAATGGTTCAAAATTCCATCTAATTTCATTACAATCTGTGACTGTCCCAAATCTGTGGCTACCACTAAAGCAGAGATTGCAATCCAAGCCAAACTTTATCAGGCACCAATCATTCATCTGGAAAAGGTGGGAATGCAGAAAAAGCTTCAGTCAGAATATCCATCTTACTACACATCAGATGATCTCACCAAAAAACAAATCCAAAGGAATATGCTACTTCCATGATCAAAGAATTACCTTTTACATTCAGCCAAGTCTCACAATTTTGCAGATCTCACCCATTCTTGTAGTTCCTCAGCCAAGTACTTCCAAGGGGACCCCTCTCAGAAATGCCAGTTTTATTAAGCACCATTAGGTTCCAGACCTTTCTCCCCATTTCCCTTCCTTGCAGACACCAAATGCAGGCTGGATCTTAAACAGGCCTCTGAAATGAAGCTGTAACTCTTCTGCCTGCATCAGCTTACATACAGTAGCTATCCAGAGTTCCCATTTCCAAACTTCAGTGTTCCCAGGTCCTGGGGCTGCAGAAGTAAACGTTTTCCACCTGCTGTCCCTGGTGACCTCTCCAGTAGAAATCCTTCACTGCTGTTCTCTTCTTCAACCTTATGACCCCTTCCTTCCCTCACTTCTCCACTCCACAGAGAGATTTATAATCTGGTGATTAGTAAAGGATAACTACTATATTCAGGTATGGCTGAAAATAACAGTCACTGAAGACCACCCAAAAAGAGGTTTGATTTTTTCCTCCTCTCTGAAGGCAGTCATTGTGGAACAACAGGAGGCATCTAATGAAAAGCCAAAAGAACTTGCCCTAATTTTTTTTAAGTTTAACTCTCTGATAAGACTAATTCCCTGTTTTCCTAGGGCCACTATATATTGGTACAATAACCTCAATTCCAAAAAGCCATGGAGCTGGTTTGGCACAGTCAGGATGATCTCCTTAATAATCACTTCCAAATTCTCTAGATTCATTCCATGCTGTTACTGCTTTTCGTTCTTTCCCTCACAAATTTTCAGATACAGTATAGACAATTCTGAATTTATATGATTCTATAGGCTACAGAATATTCTATATAATAGAATTTTCTCACATGTATTATTCAATTTGCTAGCAACTTACTTGTATTCTTCTTTTCCAGCTTTATATTGTGAGTTAACTAGAACATGGGAAGGAAGGACGAGAAGACTATGCACTGTTTACAGTGCATAAAAAAGTAATTATATGATGTATGAACAGGAAAGCATTTCAAAGTGAGGCATATTGTTTCATAACTGTGGGCTGTACCAACTGCTTTACAAGCACAGGAACATGATCTTTCATGTTGCTCCAATTAAGCTGGATCCGCTATTATCTGAACATCAAAGCCACAAGTGTTGCATCCACAGTGGTTTTTCCAGGTCTAATATCCCTTACAACGTGAGTGCCTTAAACTTGAACTCCCAGAGAGAGGAGACTCGGGAGCTGTTCTCTGTTGAGCACGGCTACATCAGGTAGTTTTCCCTACAGTACCGAGTGGTTACAAAAACTGCAAGGAACCATGTGGGATATCAGTTCCTGAAGTATCTTCACACTTGCACCAGATACACACCAAGTGCACTGTTAACTGTAGCCCACCCAGGATCCAGGTAAGCAGAGCACAAGCAGCTGCTGCAAAGCCATGCCTGAGCTGCTTTCTTCTATGGCACTCTCTGCTGTGTACATCAAGGAGGGTTTCTGGGAGATTATTCTGTGGGGTTTGGCTCATATGAAAGGCTTGTTCGCAAAGAACTTTAGATGCCAAGTATCTACTATGCTGGCATCTTTATTACAAGCTACTGGCCCCAGTAAAAAAGAATCCAATTGAAACTTTTTGGCCAAACTACTCAAAATTGCCTTTTCTCAAGCACAATCAGGAACTTACTTTCCAATTCCTCCTTCTTCCAACAGAAAAGCTCGTTTGTTCGTATCTACTGTGAGATTGAGCAGAACTCCACAGGCAGGAAAACAGACATCTCGGTTCTTGGAATCGAGCAAAGCAATCATGAACTTGTATACTGGATTGTAAAGAAGTAAACAATATTACTAGGAAGATGGATTTACCATACAAGTAGCATTACAACATACTTATTAAAAATGTATACTTAGAAAGCAGTCAAATGCAGGATACCCTACCCCAAACTTCACCATTGCAGCGTATTATTGTGACATTTGTAGAGGAGACACATGACAGAGTAACATCATGCTGAACACCAGTTTCCTTCAAAACAACAAATCAGGAATTCTAGTAATAAAAAATACACCAAAGAAATGTGAAAATTCCATCAGAAGAGGCTAAGTTGACCAAACTGAATTGCAGCTTATTTCTTGAAAGTATCACCCCCCTTTCAATCTCAGAGTCAGCAGAAACTGCAAGGATTTGGCATCTGGCACTCAGGGGGAAGTTCTTTCCCCAGTGAGTGCAGGGTTGCCCCAGCCTGCACCAAGCCCAGCTGGAAGCGCAGCAGCCTGGGGCTCCTGCAGGAGCCGGGCACGGAGCAGGCGCTGGATGCGCAGCGTCCCGCAGCACCTGCTGGCACTGACTCCGGAGCTGTGGAGCCAACCCAGCCAGGGAGCTGGGCTGGCCTCACTGAGAGGAAGCCTCTCAGCAATTCCTGAGCGTGGCACACCGACACCACAGTCTCTCCCAGCTGGAAAATTTAGTCCTTTGACTGATACTGTTCACCAGCAACCAGCTACTCAGAGTCACTTCTCCATTCTCCTCCAAATACGGTGATGTGCCACCCCTGGAATAAATGGGTGCATATTGTGGCATGATCACCTAACTTTCAGCACCAACAGGAAGACCAAAAAAAAAAAATTTACAGTGAACTGGTGTCTAATTAAGCTGATGACACACCTTCTGTGGACAGCAAGGAGTTGCCATTTTTCCCAAAGCTCTTCAGATACCCAAAGCAAAAGGACTTGAGAAGACTTGTATCCTACTTCACCCGAGGCAAACAGGAGGTCTTTGCTGAGGCAGTCAAACATCCTAACTGCACATTACAAAGTGCTAACAAGCTGTCAAATGTGGGAATCAAAAATCTGAGATTAGGAACCTAAATGAGAATTTAGTTGGATTTTCATTTTATATCATATCACTACTAACCTGCAGGATCTGAAAAACTATTTGAGTAAAGGGAAATTTCAAATTTGAAACTTTAGGAAAAACAGAGTTTTTGTAGTATTTATCTTTGTGAAAGTACCACGGCATATTTTTCCTACTCCAATATTTCCATTTTAATGAAACTGAAATAAAATGGTGTTTATAATGACTACTATTGGATTCTAACGTTTGCCTAATTTGCAAAACATCAGGGAAGATTGCTTCTAACCTTTAACAGAGACAGCTTATTAACAATCTTTTCTTTTTAGAACTGTGGATGTTTAAAAATAGAACTCCTACAAATGCAAAAGTAACTCACTCTTTTTCTGCATGATGAAGTCACGGATCTCATGATGCTGGGACAGATTGCCAAAGACTCTGACAGCCTCCACAACTGCATCCATATTGTCACTCATTAACAGCTTTAAAAGCACTGTTGGTTTGCAGAGAAATTAAATAAAAAGAATTACTTGTAAATCACAAATTCAAGGTTGTTTTTTTATCAGTGAATATCAGAATGCGAACAGCAACAGTGATAAATGTAATCAATGGGAGCAGTTGCCTGCCTGCCTGCCTGTCTGTCTGTCTGGCGGCAGCAAAGGGGGTGAGCTGACGGCAGAACAAGAATGAAATTGTGTAGGGCTTTGAAGGTAAGACAAAGAGCTCTAATACGGGACAAAATGCAAAGGAACAAACGAGGAGTTATGGAGACAGTCTAAGCACAGTTGTAATAATGGGAGCCAGTTTTGCTATGCAGCTTTGAGTGGGCTCATGTGACCAGAAAGACATAATAAAAAAATGTTGTTAATATATAAAAGAATTGATTTAGATCCTGAACAGATGGTCTCATGGTGGGATGTGTCCTAAAGTTCAAATTATTTTCTGACATTAGCTCTGTTTTCTCTCAGTGCTGCTATAACAAGTAAACACATTTTCTCTGAACAGCTACTTAATATTGTCCCAATCTGAAGCATTCACTTCCTTGCTGCTTTCCTGCTTAGTAGTTTCACATACGATCAGTGTGTACTTCAGCAGTAGGAATGAGACCTTCAGCACTTCTAAGGAAGAGCTACCATCATGGAGGATTTTGGTGCACAGCAGAGGAGTGATGTTACAGAAGTTACATTTATCAGTCTTCTGTGAGTACAAAGCAAAGCCCTGAAATCCGTCCATCATACAGAGCGTTCAAATAAGTCAACCCTTAACACCACAGAAGAATGAGAGAAAAAAAAAATATAGAAGAGAGACCGGCTTCATTCCCATTACTTCGGCCTCTGCATGTTGCAATACTGAACACATCTTGAACTTGTCTTAAAGAGACATCTGAAAAGATTTTGTCCACCACTCATATCAAACAGCAAGTATTCTCAAAATGTCTGCTGGAGCAGAAAGCCTGCTGGTTTTCCATCAAAGGTTTCTTCTTCCCTCAGTTCAGGAAAGAGATGGGACTAGTTCCACACGCCAACAAATAGGACAGGAAAGAAGTAACTTGTTTCCACACTTTTCCAACCAGCAACAAGAGGCAGCTGGCTTACATGCGATAAAATGAGTCGTGACAGAACAGCAGAGCTGTTACCTGGAGAGAATATGATGTCTACCAGTCCAGGCATTGGGCTGACAGCCAGGATATTTTTTCCTATTCCTCATTCTACCTGTTGTGCGAACTTCAGGTTCTGTCTCTCCCGAGTGTCTTGTCTACTTAGACAGAAAGATGTGCAAGACACAGACTCTCTACCTTTTGTACAACATTAACACAAAAGTCGCAGAAATCAGTGCAGTTCCTACCCATAACTAAGTGACTGCTGTCCATAATGTCAGAGGGGAGAGAACCACACAATACAATACTGCCAATGGATTTATAAGCCAGAAACAGACATAATCAAGTCTTGCATGTATAGAAAGTAGTAAGAAAAAAAAACCCCTCTTGCCATATTGTGATTAGAGGTAAAAAGCAACGCGATTATTTTGGCTCAGGTATATCAATCTTGAACAAATGTAGCAAAAATTGCTGAACAGAAAACAATATGGCAAATTCCTCTGCAGAGGAAAAGAAGGGGTTTTGTGAACAATCCAACTATTTTAATAAAAGTCATAGAGTTATTTTCCAAAAGAATGGGAAATCATTATTGAAATAATTTAGCCCTATGAACTTTATACTCCTGCAATATAATACAACAAAGTGTTATCAGTGTCTTTACTTTCTGCTATGTCAAAATATTTCTGCTTTCTAAAAACTATACAAAAAGTACTAGTTTAAAAGTCCTTACTTTCAGCAACGTGTAGCTTCTTGTCTTGAACTGCAGAATTCTTCACGTGGTAGTAGGACAAATTGTTGATTGTTGTTGCAGCATTGATGACCAACTCTTCACAGTCATCTACTGACTTGTATTCTGAGAGTAAAAAAAACCCCAAAACATATGCATATGTAGATACACAAACACACGTGTCTAATTTTGCAGTGCATTCGACCCCAGAAGCAAACTGGGTAACAGTTTACACGGCCACTACTACAGTCAACCCTTCTGTTGTTCAGTAACGTGGCAGAAGCTAACAGGAACACCTGATCCAAAAATGCAATGCAAAACCACTCTTTCCCATTATTACTTTACAGAAATCATTGTGACTCAGGCAACATGGTTTAAAATCTAGTTAGTTAAGACATTTTACAAATCGTGTTTGCTCTTTTAAGATGGCACTGAGGAGAGTCCGCATGCAGAAACAGGCCTGTGTGATAGACATGGAGAAATGCCAAGGACTATTATACTGAACTGTCAGGTATCTAGGCAAAAAAATGGAAAAAAACCCCTTTAACAATATTTGAAAGATTTTTGTCTTAGAGTTCCTGAGAGAATGTTAACCCATGTAAAAGTCTGAAAGGCTTATCTGTCTGAGGTTTCTGGCCTCAGAAGCCAAGAGTGAAGGAAATAGAAGAGGGGTAAGTTCATAGGGAGAGAGAACATTTTGTAGTAAACTGACTGATATAGTGCTCAAGAAGAGGGGAGAGTGGCAGAGAAGCTTTGATGGTCAAAAGCACTTACACAATCATTAAGACATTAAGACAATTTCAACCCATGAGACAGAACCAAGCTGTGAGTGTGACTTGTCTCATTCCCCATGACTGGTAAGACAGTGTACCATCAGGCTGATTATCTTAACATAATATTTAATGTTCTCATTACACAGTAAAATACACTGAGCTGTTTAAGATGCATCTTGTCACAGCTAAACTCTGTTATGGGGAGAACAGACCAGCCCTGGTCTCTAATTAGATTTACAAGGGGATCAGTAACTGGTAAAGGAACTGCAGTCCTAATCCTCCGTTTGGAGGGAGACACTCTCTTCCATCTGAAAGAGATAAAAGGTTGGAAGACCGAAAAAGAAGAAAAAATTCTTTGAAGAGGCTGAAAGGTATGGGTGCAGAGAACAGAAAGAATACTTAATCCAAAACAGTCACAAAAAATGCAAACCTTAAAAACCACCAAACCACCACCAAACACATCTATACAGCATCTGATAAGAATAAACTTTCCTTATATATTAACTCTCAGTGAGATGTGTTTAAAATAAAACTTGTTTTCTTATCTTTAATGATCCTCTCTGCAAATCTGATCACTGAATTAAAGACTTCTACAACATCTTTCCTCAGATACTAAAAAGTCAGGACCAAAGCAGCAATGCTTCCACTGTCTCAACCAGGCCTTCTACATAAACAGTTTATGAATATCAGCCAACTGACTTTGGAGTTTTTTTGCAATGGAAAGTCCTAAAGTCTCCTTACAGGCTGAACGAAGATAACAAACACAAGATATATTTTATTACCTAGTACTGTAACAAGTAATCCTACAACAGGATGGGCAGCTGCCAGAGCTGCTCCTACACTAGGGTGAATGGAGAGGTTGGCCAGCACTCTTATCAGTTTTATCAGAACATCTTCTGCTTCCGAAGGATACTTTGGGTGTTTTTTTCCTTTTCCTTTTCCACCATGGTACCATGTCTGTGCATTCAAATCAAGTTCATAGTAGGTTTGGAATAATGATGTCAAGGTGTTAATACTTTCTTTTTCTTTAAAAAATTGCTCCCGGGACTGGTCATTCTTTGCTGTTAAATTACCAAGAATGAAGATGATACGGATAACCAAATCCTGCAACAAAATAAATAAACAAACCGTGTTACACAGAAAACATGAGAAGGTGGTAGCTGCTTAAAAAGAAGACAATACTTCATTTGCTTCCCAATTCAGATAATAGCATATCCAGAACAACTGAAGGAATGCCAAACACAGCAACTAGAGATAATTTTTTATGCTACCAATTTTCATAACCTGAAGAAATTACAGAAGAAATCAAAAACACCTGACAGAACTTGTATAGCACTGGAGTAATTACTAATGGGATATACTTAGTACAGGTCATCTATTTTTACCAAGCCCACAGTAATCTTAAAACGTCTTAAAACCGCACTTTATATAACTAGAATAATCATATGGGCCAGAATTTACTAATCTTTCAAGTAAGCAAGTGTCAGCTGTGATGGGCAGAGACCACAACCTTTCCTTTTCTAGGCCTGGTAACCACTGTAGAGGTTAAACTCCTTCCCCTTGATTTGTTACTGTTAAATCCAAATTAGGTTTTATTAATTTCATTGTTAATTCCAATTGCTTACAGATAGCGGAATTATTTGTTCCAGATTTTTACCAGAAATATAATCTAAATTGACTGGTCTGCTGTTCCCCAGTTCCTTCTCTTTCTCCTTTTAAAAATAGGCACCCTACAACCTTGCAATTCTTCATAACTTTTCAAGAATCCCAGAGATTGGGATCCCCTTTCTCTCCTTTTGCAAACATCAAAAGGTAAATTTCATTAGCTGGTTTGACAACATTAAATATGCTTCAGCCTGTTTTTTAGTGATAAAAGAATCCAGGATGAAGTAGAGATTTTTCATTTGGTCATATAGAACCCTTTCAGAAAAAGAAGAAGAAAAAAAAAAGGCATTTCACTCTTCACTATTCACAGTGGTATCTGTCAGTAATGCTCACCTTCTTCTGAACACCAGAACAATTATTTCTTTGTTGTCTTCTCACCGTAGTATAAAAACTTTTGTTTCTTTTTATGTCCCTTTGTAGGTGCACCTCATATTGTGCTTTGTTGGGGTTTTTTTCTGATTTTATATGCTCTTCCTACCCTTTTATTTTTATCACTGCTGAATGAGACCTACTTTCTATTTTTGTAAGGTATCTTGAGATCTCATGATTTAACCAAGTTGCTCTTCTAAAGCACTTTCTAGCCTGACCTTCATTTTGTACATACTGAGATACGACCTTTTTGTGGCAAGACTGGTAGATCCTAACTGAATGGCATTCAACAACATCCCCATCTTTTTTTACCCACCAGTATGTGATAAGAAAAAAATAAATTCTGAAAGTCTGAAGTAACTCGAGTTTAAACTACTTAAAACATTTCTCTCTGTCACTTACATCAAAACCTACTAATTTTTATAAAAGTCTGTAGCTTTATCTTAACAGGGCAGGTAAAGGAACAGCATTTCTTCAAGTACATCAGAACCATCTACCCTTAGCTGCTAACCTGCTCTACTTGCACTAACCTGGCATTTTGCTAATCAGTACATATGCTGTTTTTCTTCAAATATCATCATTTTATTTACACATATTCTAACCCTCCCTGGTATTAGTAACATAAGTTAACCAGGCATAGTCTAACTTGTTAAAGCATTCATGCTAATACTAAAGGAAAAAAGACGTTTAGGTAGCAGCTCCTTCTTGGATACATGCCTTCATCAGTAAGTTTCAGGTTTTAAGCCTCTGCCATGAGACACTGGCAATAACATCCTCTCAGGAAGATGAGTGCTATCCCTGAACATGAGAAGTAGCAGTCTCCTAAGTGAGGAAATGGTTTTCACATCCAGGTATTTAATAATATCACTCTGTAGGACCCACTTCCACTTTTTTTTAAACTAGGCATCATATTTTTGTTAGGATCTAAATGTCATCAAGACAATTTTTTATGAATATTCTTACTGACTAACCACTAAGAGCTTTCACCTTTGCTGGCATAACACCCAACTCACAAAGGCTGTAAAAATTTGAAACAAACAACTGATGAATCAGAAGAGAGAACTGAAAAAAGCAGGCAGTCTAGTTTGACTCGTTTATATTGACTTTCTAATTTTGGTCAAAATGCTATCAGCCCAGCAACAGCTCTACCCAATCAGAAAAGAGACAAACAGGTACCACACAGCAATCAACTGATATTTTGAGAAGTGTGATCTCAGCTGTGCTTTCCACCTACAGCCCAGCAAAACAAACTTATAAAACACTTCTTTTTTAGCTAAGCACATCCGGCTTTAATAGAATAGTACTGAAGTTTCATTATCTTCCAGTGAAAATTTAACTAGCAAAGTCAAAGAGGAAAGCTGTACAACTTCTCCTGAGTAGTACAATGCTCAAGGGTTTGTATTATTTTTGGCTATATTTCTTTAAATGCTCAGGGGTAAGGACTGCAAGAGTAAGAAACACCATCTCAGAATGGCTCTGTAAAAAAATACATGCAAAGCTACATGATATTTTGAAACTGCTTGCAAAACTAAACCTGTGCAAGGCCCATGGGCCTTTCTGCACATAGCAAAAAATGAATATAATAAATGAGATTACTGTGCATTTCCACATGTTTGGAGTATTAACTGCATATGGAATTTCAGACATTCTTTCACACAGAAAAATTACATTTATCAGATCAATGTATATAGTACAGATGTTTTAACATGTATTGCACTAAAGACAGATTAAAGATCGGAATTACACTCAGTTATTTCATCTTTTTATAGTCAGGCATTCATGTGAGACATGATGAACACAGAGTGTACTCAAACCTGAGTGGAAGGCTATATAGGAGAGCACACAGCTTCACTTAAACAAATAAATTTGACCAAACAAATCAAGAAAAGCTTGAGAAGGTATTTTTCTTTGCTTCCTATCTGTGAAGAAACTGTGATATTTTAGGTTTTAAGGTGGTAATGGCACCAGATACTCCACCAGCATTTAACTCTTATTCTTGTGGCAACTGGAACATAAACATATGATCATCACGGATATGAATGATTTTTTTGCTTATCTTATTTATTGTAAAACTCTCTTCCTTGCACTGCCCTAGTAGCAAAGGTACCCCATGTACCTGCTGAGTCACAGAACCTGACAACAGTTTATCTTGGCAATTAAAGTACACCTGCCTTTCAGTGTAAGCATGACGAGCACAGGTACAGGCTGTACAGGCTTACTTATCAGTAGGAAAGGAAAGCAAATTAGGTCAGTAGTTTCTAACTAAAACAAGATCAATAACGAAGGACAGTCCAGTCTAGAACCTGTGAACCTGGCCAACTACCTGTTGTTACTTTATTTGGTGTCTGGGCCTTCAGAATGGTGGGGATAGTACAAAACAAAAGGTCAGATGCCAGTGGCTGAGTTCCTATTGAATCAGCAGCTGTAAATGAAATCTGCTTTCCCTGTTACACAAATTTCAGTGGTGTTAGTCAAAATTCTACCACCTGCTCTGCTTCTCATTCAAATCTAATTTACACTTCACTTCCAAATTTGTATTTCTGCTTTATTATGCACCTTGGAAAGAAAATTTGGGAGTCTTCTTTGGAGGGTCTGATAGTCTACTTATAGGCAAAATTACTGTAGTTATACTAACCTGGAGCTAATCTCTTCCAAATACAGTACAGATTCATCTCGAAGTGACATTCTAGCTCTGAAAATTTCTGTTTAAACCCAGGAACGATAGCTGTCACAAAACGAAATTCAATTTAAGGAATAAAAAAAGGGGGAGAGGGCAGTGGTGTATAACACCCTGGAAGTATCAAAAGCAAATAGAGAACCTCTTGACTGAGGAATGTGAAATAAGGAGCAGAATGGAGAAGTTTTCCCACAGTGACAGAGGGAGTACTTTGTCAGTAAAAAGAACCTCCTTCCCCCTGAAATATTAATGCACTTGAGGAGAGGAGAGGCCATTAGTAAAATGTAATTATACTTCTGCGTATCCACACCACAGGACCCTACCCAATAATTTCTAGCCCCCCAAAATCTGATCTTTTCAGCTAACTTTTCAGAAAAGGGTTCATTTGCACTTAGTGACTTTCAGTGATCAAGAACTCGTGCTTAGGTTTGCGGACACCTGAAGACATGGAAAAAGTAAAGATGAAAAGCAAGCACACTGTCACCAGCACATTTGACGAAAAGCTGTGTTTGCTCCCTAAAAAAAAATATTTCACAAATGAAATGAATTGAAAAAAAAAAATTGGAAACCATATCCTCCATGGTATCGCTCCAATGATTGCTGATCTCTCTGGTTAAAATCTTTATTTTTATTACTAGCTTAAATTTCTACAGCTTTAGCCTCTATTTCTTATTAGCTCTTTTTTTTTTCTAGATTAAAGACTGGGCTACTAACAAAAATGTCTTCCTTGTGCAGATTCTATTAATAGGCAGCTTGCTAATGGTCTGACCTTTGTCATGGATAAATTAATTTCCTTGGGGGATTTTAACTCTAATAATTCTTTTAGTTTAGAGAAATTAAATAAAAAACTACAATATATTTTAATAACAGTGTGTCTCACCAAGCAGTAGTATCTTATTATTATTTGATATTCTATTGCTTACCTATCTAGTAATTACATACATTCACTTGTATCTTTTGATACAGCAGAACAGCAGGTTTCTATATGATACATGCCAATGAAGACTGGTTCATTATAAACTTTGAACACTGTACTTCTGATAATTTTATACTCAGTGTACATATCACATATTCACCACTTTTATTGACATTTTTGCTTTTTCTTTCAGACAAAAAAAAGAAAAAAAAAGAAAAAAAAAGAAAAAATTCACAATTTAAATATTAGGAAGATGCACATACACTCATCAGCTCAGCACACTGTGAGAAATCATACCATAGGGAAAGAGTGACCCTTCTGTAGTTATTCACATTTATCAGCAGCAGGGAAATTCCTTCAGAGTTGTCAGAATATCTATCCGAGAATTGCTACCTCCTTCTTGACCAAAAAAAGCTCTTATTCAGGAGAAAAATCTTGTATTTTTTGCTCTTTAATGATCAATTACTACATTCCCTTTTTTAAATTGTCCTAGGCACTATTATAATGTTGGGCTACACTGAGGAAGAATACAACTGAAAATATGTACTAGTAAATGTAGGAGAAAAGAACCACATTATCGATGCAAGTTCTTTGTAGGGTTACCTTGACAAGCATTTCAGCAGAAGTAGTGGCATAAACAGCACTCAATCTCCTTGCCATTCACAGTTTGTTTCCTCTCCCACATTGCTGCCTCAGTATGACCGATCAGGGAAGCATTTGTGTGGCTGTTCAACAAACTAGACGGGAAAGCAATGCAGATGATAACCAGGAAAGGACTGGGGTTCTTTTTTTCAGTTTTAAGGTTACTGGAAGCTGGGTCAGTTCTCTGACATGATGTATCGTGCTGTCACACAAATAACTGTCCTCAGCCCAAATGAGGGATGGCATTGAGGAAAAAGTGAGTAACCAAAACACAAAGAACACTCGGGTCAGCACTGATAACCACTTATTTAGAAGCAAGCAATACACGCAGAAACACACCATTGCCCCCAATAACAATGTGAAAAAAAACCCCTCTGGTATCTCATAAGACTGTGATGTCACTGAGCAGAACACCAATAACACTCTCAAAGTATTCAAAAGGCAAACGTGAATCTGAACTAAACACAGGTGCAGCACTACACTACGTAGGGAAGAGCCTGTGGTTGCTTTTGGGCATTACACGACTTACGTTACATGACTGACTGAAACAGACAGATGGTGGGGTCCTGGGAGCTCATCACAGAATTCTCCATGAACCAACCAAAATACCAGCCACTGCACACAGATAAGCCTTTGCCTTATCAATAAAGCCAGAACAAAGTGGAAAAGTTCCCTGCACGTACAGGCCTCATCTGTGACCACCTTCCCCATGGCAGCACTCCTAAGAGCAAAAAGGACATTCAATAGCCCTGAAACAAGGTTTCATTTCTTTGGGGGAGACAAGAGAAAATCTCGCCAGCAAAAGCCTGCTTGCTCACAGAAAGACAGTAAGCTGATTTGGGAGCCACTACCTGGTAGATGCATTTGGGAAGGAAGCTGGGCAGACCCAGGCACAGTGAACCTGATAAATGTGGACATGTCCTTAAGAGGATGACAAGGCAACATCTCTTCATTTAATAAATTGCTTCTGACAAACTGATTGCTTAATCAACCAGGTAAAGCAGTGTGCAAATTATAACTGAAAATGAGTGCAGTTGTTCTAGCTGATGCAAGACACGCAAAAATAACAACAAATCTTTTCAAACGTACCAGGACTGGGAAGTTTGCCAGAATCTGCAGAACTAATTGATGATCAAGATAAAACAGGAGCACTGAGAGAAGAAAATGTCATTGCAGAGAAGCTAAATGAGTTCTTTGCATTGATTCATGCCCACTCTGGAAGCAACTGGGAGATGTCAATGCTACAGCGTTCTCCAAGGAAGGCTCATCAGAACATCTGTCCAAAACGGAAGCAATCACAAACAACTTTAAGGAACAAACTGACAAAACAAAGAGTAACCAATCAGCAGGACTGGATAATTATCCAGCAGTTCTAAAAGAACTAATTAATTAAATCGCTTAATTACTAATAGCACTATGCAGCCTCCTGAAACTGTAAGAAACATGAAAAGATTCCAAGTGAGAATCAAGTCTGGTGTCTGGACCAGATAAATTAGTAGAGACCACAAATAAAGAAGAAAAAAATGAGTGGACAGCCACATAAACACTATCAGCTTTAAGACTTCTAACTTCTGACTTACCCAGTTACTGAGTTCTTTGAAGGGATTAACAAACATGCACAAAAAAGACCCATCTGATATCACCCATGTGACTTTCCAGGAGACTTTTAACAAAGTCACTCACCAAAATCCTAGTGAAACTAAGGAGTCATGCTGTAAGGGAGAATGTCTTGGTACAGATAAATGATTACAGGATGTAAAACAGAGTAAATTAACAGTTCCTGCAATGGTGGAAAATGACCAGTGGAATTCCCAAGGTTTTGTGCTGGGATCTGTTGCGTTCAGTTTGTCCATAAACACAGAAAATGGGCAGCAGCAGTGATGTGGAAGAATGTACTGATTTCACTACGATATTCAAAGTACCAAAGATGAAGGCTGACTGAAGAGCAGAAGAAGAATTGTAGTCAGTAGGTAATAAAACAGCAGATGAAATTTAAATGCATGAATTTAAACAGGAAAAAATGCGTAGAAAAGAAGTGAGCAAACATACTGTCATGCATAAAACTACAGCCTTTGAACCAACCATAACCACCTGTAGAGCAATTTTGGAGTTAATGACAGAGTTTAATGATCACAGGTCAAGAAAGCAAATAAAGGATTGGGAATTATTAGGAAATAAATTTATGCAGGAATGCAAATCTATGATATGGCCACATCTTAAGTGCTGTGTTCTGGTCTCCTCCTCTCAAAAAATGAGACAGGAATCAAGACTGGAAAATGTTCTGAAAAAAGAAACATGGATACACCATGGCATGCAACAAGAACAAGAAAGGGCTAAGTAAGCAGTAACTTCAGCATGGAAAAGAGGTAACTCAAAGAGGGTAGGATAAACATCTAGAAAATCAAGGGAGGTGTGAAATGAACAATGGGCTTCATCACATTTGCAATACAAGAACCAGAAGGCATCAAATAAAGACAGTAAAGGCCAAATTAAAAATAAGTGAAAGGAATTATTTGCTATGCAACTCCTTGTCAATGGATCTTTAACACGTTAGAAGTTTACAGGGGGTAGAAGAGAGATTGTAGAATTTCATAGAAAAGAAGTCAACTGAGGTTTATTTCATACACAGCTGGCTGAGGGTGTTTCCTAACTGGAAAGAGCTGGAGGTTTGGTAAGTACGCACAGGAAGTATCATACATGCCTGCTCCATTTTTACTGTTCTCTAGACATCTGAATCTCACCATTGCTAAGTATGAAGAGTAGACTGGATGAACTGTTCACGTGATCCAATGTAATTATTATTTTGCTGAAGAGGCAATTACTGCATCCAGTGATGTCAGATTCTTAAACAAATGCTTACCAATTTAAAAAGTAACCTACACCAAAGTGTAAGGGGACCTTTCAATACAACAGGCATAAGATTGCTTCTATACAAATTTTAGTATTACACCCTGTGTTTGTGCACTTAGGATTGAAAATAGACTCCTAACTGATAAAACACTACACGGAAGCTGGCAGGGCCCCAAAATGCTACCTAAGCTCAGGTAGTGCCTGACTTACTGACAGAAGCTACTGTCCTATTTAGGCAATGTCCCTGTTCCAAAAGCACGGCCTCCTTGTGACCTATGACATTAACCACAGCCCGAGAAAGTCACTCTTTATGCAGTCTATCTGGAAAGCTTAGCAATCATAATAATGTGGGAAAGCAGAAGAGAAACCTGCTAAAAGATTTCTTGAGATGGGCAAAAGTCTACAATGCTGACTAGAAACAGGATCATGCAGAGCTTATCGTGCAAGACAGAGGCTCTACACAAACACTTCTGACAGTTTTGACAGCATGTGGCAACCACCAAGGATTTTTTTTGTTACTCCACACAAGTAAGTTCCAAAGCCAACCACGAACACAATACTTCAGATGTCTGTACAAGCACACTTGACTTCCCCAATCCTACCCTGAAGATTCAGCTTTTCCAGTCTTCTGTGTTCCCTACCTAAGACTATGACACGTGGTATTATCAAGTCTTGCCAACTCAATTTGCCCAAAAGTCTTTCTCAGAGAGTTGAATCATTACTTTTCCATTCCTTCTGACTCTTTCACCCAAGAGAGAAAATGAGCTGAGAAAAAAAGGGAAAAGAGCTGTAAGTGCAGTGTGGACAGAAGAACAGAGACTATCTGGGTTGCAACTGTGGAATTCAGTGTGTGGTGTGGGTGCAAGTCATTAATCCTGTTTCCAGTGCTCACGTTTTTACTTTCACAGTACTTAATACTTATCTTTAAAGTCACAGTTATGATAGCCCTTGAGAAAGTCTGAATGCTGGTTTTCTTCTGTTTTTCCCCTGTATGTTTCTAGCTGCTATGACTGCCACTAAAAAACCTGATCCCACAAACTTTGCAACCTGAAAACTCAGAAAAAAACACACGCATACTTCCTCTTTTCACATTGGTTTTTAGTCCTGAAGATTTTTAATGCTTTAATAATGACTTTTTCTTCTCTTTGCTTTTTCCCACAGCAGACAATTTTACTCACACTGCTGTTACTTCATTTCTTTTCAACACATAGCAACTCACACTGTAACTCACTAGCTGTCAGCATTTTAAAACAAAGATTAGCAGTGCCAACTACACCTCAGGAAAAACATTTGCACTCCTCATAGCTCAAGTGTTTATTATATAGTACAGAAGAAGTGGTGCATAACATTATCTATGTCCTTCTTTTTGTTTCTGCAGGGCTTCACTAAGCTGACAACTGACAATCGCATGCCTGTTTCAAAATTGCAGTAAGAAATAATTATTCTGAAGACATTATATATAATCAATACAATGTAATAGCTAAATTTTTTTCATACACAAGCTACTTCTTTACTCATTTGTATTTTGATAAAACAACTGACAATTTAACACAAAATGCAATGCTAACCTTGTGAAGAAAGATGTACTTCAGGACCACTTAATAGACAAATGAGAAGCTAAATTCTGAATACTAAATAATAACAAACAATAAATAACAAAAATTTCAGCTAAATTCTGAATACTAAATAATAACAAACAATTTCAGGTAGATATGAGCCTACAATTCATTATGACACAAAGCTATTATATCTCAGGAACCTAGGAGAGCTACCCTTAAAATGACAGATTAAGTTTAGGAGAAAGGCGTTACTTAATTAAAGATCCTTATTCTTGGTTCCATAATTTGTTGAGTTTTTAATACAGTGGCCACAAGGAAGAACAACTATAAATCTAGGAAAATATCATGCCTTTGACATTTTTCTTGTTATTTACATAGTATTTACATAGTATTTTACTAAAGTGTCTTTGAAGACTAAACTATGCAAGAGCAGCCTAAACCTAGAAATACTCAGATATGCTACAGAAGTGTTAATCAGCAGACATTCAGAAGAAAAGAAACAACTTAATCTTTGTTTCTCTTCCATGTGCATTATCACAGAAAACAGGGACGCTGGTAAACAGGAAAGGAACAAATTATTTTTGTATTTGGCAGGAGAAAGAACATTGTTCAGCATGGCCAATCTAGTTACCCTCATTAACTCCCTTCAATGACAGCAGCACAAAAGACCTCCTTCCAACAAATCTCCAAGAATTAATAACCCTGGGATAAATTGTATAGGATAACTAAATGATCTGAAACTAGTTTAGATGCTGGACCAGACAAGAAAGTTCCTTACTTTTACAAGTGAACTTAATGTAATTTAATATTCTATGTTTTGAAACCTTGGTCCCCCTTGGTCCCCCTTTGAACATCTATGCTTTATATAAAAATTACTTTCTTCTTCAAACTTACCTGGCAATAGAGCTGAGTAATTGCCCTACACAGGGCACTCCACTCTTACCACTGCATCCATCTCTAAGACTGGGATCCTGCACCAAACTCTGAGAACCCAGTGCTTCAGTAAATGTAAGAAAGATCACTACGATACAGCAGGACAATAGAGCAACACCCTTGAAGTTCTAATAAAGCTGGCAGCAATTATCCTCAGAATTTTATTTCATGATATAAGGCATTTTGACTAAATCTAAACATTTATTTCTACATGAACATCCCAAATGCGGTACTCCAGGCACGCAGTTTTTTCTGGTAAAGGAGATTTTGGTACTTTACGTAGTTAGAGAGTGCAGGAAGATGACTGAGGGTAAAAAGATAACGGTATGGAAGCTATAGGGAAAAATACAGTTGTACGCCCTGGATGAAACATGGTCAGCATATCTGACCTCCCCCACACACTGCAATCTAAGGGGGACTCAATGGAGGGTGGAGTGGAGTGGAGACACCATGGCCAGGCACTGTGTTGAAACCCTTGCAGAGGAGGGAACTCAGTGGTACTTTTTAGTCGATAAGCCCCACAGCAGCTGAAAACCAAGGGAGATAAAGGAAAATGTCCTGCTCTTGAATCAGCAACTGTTATGAAATCACTCTCCTTGGATTAACGTGTATCCCCATTTCAAGGTTATCTCGGGTACTATCCTGAGATATCCACCCCCTAGTATAACCACTCCTCACTGAGTAAGATGTATGACCAAAGTCACTCAAGCTCCACCTAACATAAAGAAATAGTATGAATATGAGTTAAGAATGGGGAGAAATGGGGGAAGACTTCATTGTAATTTCTGGGATCAGTTGACACGCTGAACCTGTCTTCTCCCGCATAGGGACACCTACTGTGGAAGAACTGTGATCTCTACATGCTGAATGATTGTCTCAGGCCAGCTTTTATTGGGGATTAGAGCTTATTAGTACATTGATTTAAATTAGTGTATTGCTTTGAATATATTTTTGCAGTCAGATACTATCACTGGCAAGTCTCAAACCTTAAGCTGTCAGAATTCTATTAATAGAGAGTTATTCTGCAAACTGTTAATGCGAGTCCTTCAAGGGCACTGCCCACTGCCCGCAGCAGGTGAAGAGGGAGACACAAGAGGAGGTTTCTCTGTTTGGTGTGTGACCCCGAGTAAGTCAGTGGAACTGCCCTCAGATCCAGTGGGCCTGCTTAGTGAAGGGTCCCATAATGGCAGACTGACAGACTGGTCGGGCACAAGGATCACAGCTTTCCTGGGGCTCTCACAAACTAATCAAACACAAAGGGGTTGAGTAAATCTCCCTTTTTTACATGACAGCAAGGAACATATTTTCCTCTGCTTTAACATTGCTTAGCTCTAGAAAAGTCACACTTCTTTTGCAGGTGAGGAGGACAGGAAAAAGCCCAACAATTTCCTACTGTTAAATATTCAAATAACTTCTTGCTTCTAAAAGTATTTTTTAAAAACTAAGAAAGAAATTAGGTACTCAAAGGACTGTTTCTACACATGCAAAGGATAGACAAGTTAATCAACTGTTCCCTGTATTACTCTGAATTTTTAATCTAAATTATTTCATTACAATTATTTACTACTTAGAAATGCTGTCAACCATTTAAAATTTTTATTTGGTAAATGCATAAAAGTAGGTCACTGAAAACAAGCTTATACACAATCATACACAGACACATCAGAGGATTAACATATAAAAATCAAGAGATGAAAAACTGACCTGCTGCTTCTGGTGTTTGTTTAGTAGGGCTAAAAATAAGATGTAACATCTGGAGCAGTCTGCTAAAGCTGCACAGAAGTCACCGTAGGAAGAAAGTTTGCTACAAAGAGAAAAAATAAAATATAAATGAATAAAAGGACTTCTTTCCACGAAACATTTTTAAAAAGTCACACTTGACTCTCAGAGCTGTATTTTCCAACAAATGGAGTGAATGCCAATATTCTGACTTCTAGCAGAGGCATGTAACAGTGCAGTTACATACGAGCACAACAGAAGTCTAGCTATCTTTGCCACAGTGAATTATGGGAAGAAGCAAACATCAGGAGCTTCCCAACCTGCCTGCCGTATGGGCACGGTATGCTAACACCAGCACTTCTTAGTGCTAAATGGGAGAACTGGAATTTCAGGATGATGTGGGAAGTCAGATGAGGGGAAATAAGTTCCTAGTGCACATCCAGTAGAGCCCAGCAAAAGCACTAGGACAATACATCTCTCACCAGCAAATATGGAGAACGTGCCTCCTTGCAGGCAGGATTTTATCTCTGCACATTCCCTAACAGCTGCTCCAGTCCTACAGTGCTCACCTTGACCATTCCCGAAACAGGGAACTGGACATGCTTTGGTCACACCAGAAAAATGCAATAACAGAACAAGCTGGGATAACATCTTACTTCTCGTGTAGTCAAAACCAGAAAAGATCTGTTTTGATGTTCAATTACAACCAGTTACAGGAAGATTTAGACTTCGAGAAATGAATAATCTGAATAGATCGAACGTATTCTCTACAAAGAAACTGCCTAAAGTTGATTGAGAGAAAAGAATAATTATTCTGTGTTACTAGAAGACAAAACAAAATTCAAATCTGAGCTCTGTACTGCATAGTATATTTTTTTTGTGACTGTAATTTCCAGAAAGCTAATTAAATTGATTTTATGGCTTATTTGTATTCTTGGAACATGTAGTTCTAAACTTAAGGAAAAAAAATTGAAGCAGTAGGAAACTTTAAGTAAAGATAAATTATTTTTTCTCCATACTGAATTCTAGATCAAGTAAATGTCCTTATCAGAATTACAGTGTAAGTATCAATTACACTTAATTACAAACCCATTATCCCACTTTCCATGGCATTTTCCAAGTAAAAGAAATGCTCCCTCCTCAGAAGAAGTAAATATGCTCCAACTGCTGTAATCATTGCTAGAGCTCATTTTTAGGAACAAAGCTAGAGACAGATGTGAAGAAGGTAGCATGGAATTGGGGAAGCTGTTCGCATGCTTTACAGGTAGCACAAACAGCAAAGGAGCATATTTGCCTGTTTTTAGCTGTGGGGAGGAAGGAATGCCAGCCCCTTATGGAGCCGCTGTTCAAAGCACAACCAAGTCTCATCCAGAAAGGAGAATGTGATGGATAATTTGGAGAGGCTGCACAGGAAGAGAAGTCCATAACAGAATCTCAAGGAATGTGGAGTCACAGACAAGATGACCCAATACAATAACAAAGCAGCAACAGCACATACTTCATCCAGCACATAATTCACAGACTGTGTTTATAATCCAACTACTCCTGAAATTACCAACAGGCGATTTCACAACTTCTTCAAAATCCTTACATTGTTTGCAAGTCCCTTTAGCAGTGAATATTGCAAGGTGATGCTTGGTAAGATACTGCAAGCTGATGCTGGAAGACTTTTGACTGAGAAACTATTTAGACTACAAAATGATCTTTTTGGTGACTAACTCATACTGATCTCCCTCTAAAAAGCACAACTTGGGAAGCAGCTGCTGGCTGCTCATAAAACTGAGATTCTTTCAGCACTTCCATCTGCACACTCAAGCCCTGATCCCAGCGATTAATCTTCTCAAACACTCTGTAACAGCACAAAACAATGATCACTGGTCACATTTTCTCTCTTCTGTATTTCATTTCATAATACACAGTCCCTTATGTAATTTCTATCATTAATTTTTTTAGAACATGGCCTAAACCAGGATTAATAAATACCTAATAATTTATGCAGCTTTAAAATATAAGAAATGGTACTTTAAAAACTCAATCAGAATCTGTGGGATCAGAAAGTGACATAATACAACAAAATATTTTTTTAATAAATAAAACAGAGATGACGAATACAAGTTTGTATGGCTACAATGAAACAATTCTGTAAGTATTAATAAAGACAAAATTAGCATCGATAGCATTAAAAGCTACACAGAGCTTTTTAAAAAGGAGTTTAATGTAAATCTTTCAATCTTAGTGCTTGATCCTGCTTCCTTTGAGGTCTCTCAAGCAGGGAGAGGGACCTGCCTGCAGGCAGAACTGGTGTTGGTACGTACCTGAGGATCCTGACAATGCAGGTGCACACGTCCCTGTCGCCGCCGCGCTGCTCCAGCGCCACGCAGAGCTCGGAGACGGCACCGCTGCAGCTGAGCCGGCGCCGCGCCGGGGGGCAGTCGGCCAGGGTCCGCAGAGTGGCCGTCAGCTGCACAGGGGGTATCGAAACAGCTGTTAGCCACAGCTGCTGCCAGCAGAATACACTGGGGTGAAAACGCAGTCAACCTCAGGTCTCATTTATAGCACCTCAGGCAGCCTGCATGCCCCGTTAACATTCTGCAGGTACGTATAAACCACTAAATAACAACAGGAAATGTGGAGGCAGCAAGACGGTGTACTTGGGATAATTGAAAATGAAAGATTGATACTGGTCTTTGCCTGCATGTAACCTCCTTCTATGAGGGACACATGATCTTTCATAGGTTTTAAAATCTTGCACATATACAGCCATGTACCAATTGGAAATTAGGTGAAATTGCTGTGGACAGTTAAAGTAACTTTTTGCGTAATTCTTCAATAAATCTTAGTTTTGCAAATTTATATTTAAGTCTTGAAAATACTGATACATATTTTGATGATACCTGTAAACTGCAAACTAAAATGAATTGATTTTAAAATACAATCACATTTATTCCAATTTAAAAATTAAAAATTAATCAAGATCAAGAGAAATCCACTGTTTGAACAACATAAAAATGAAAAACTTAAGTGCTCAAGTCTGTTTGAAGAAACCAAAATATTCTCAGATGATACTGTTCTATTTCAAAGAGCTTAAAGCATAAAAAATCTAACACTTGTAGATATACAAAATGAATCACCTATTACATATTTTGAAATATTCTGGTTCTCTTCCAAGGTAAGAGTATTCAAATGACAAGGTCAGACACGCAATGACATGTAAGTTAATTTTGATTTAATCCAGAACTTACTATAAAATGAATGTGAAGTCATTCAAGCTTATGTGAATATGGGAATTCTTCAAATTTTTCTAATTTAGAGTGAAGTCATTAACTTCAATTTGGTTTTGAATGTAATTTGATAAGGCACAAAAACTATATGTTCAAATTGTTTCTTATCACAAAGAACTCTGGAAATTAAGCATTTTATCAGTAAATTGGACTGCTTATCCACTGATATGTAACTGCTAATTTTAAAGAAAAACTCTTGACAAAAAGCAGGTTAAGATGTTGAGTTTGAGCTTTTGCACATAGGACTCTATGCATATTCTGTCCATTCTCCAGCAGCTTTCAAATTTGCTGTCCTACTTCAACAAATCTGACAGCAGAGTACAAATCTTCAGCAACCCCATGATGTTCTGTAATGGAGCAACAGGAGCTGAAACATGTCAAAATGGAGAAGCAAGGCACAGAGGGGAAAAAAACAGGTGATAATGTGATATGTGAATGGATTTAACTTCAGCACTAAACATGGAATCTATACTATACGCATAATACAGAGAATCTGAACCTACAGAAGCCATTTGCTTCATATCACTCATATTTTAAGAAGACACCTGGAGTTTTTTATCATTTTAAATGAACAACTGCAAAAAAAAATTTCCAGATGCACATTCCTTCTCAAGTCATGATGCTTCAAAAATCAACACAATACTGGAGATATATTTTAATAAATATATTCTGATCAAATACTTTGCTTTTCAAAAGTTTTGGTAGAAAAATTCCTGTCACATGGAATAGAGACAGAAGATCCCATTCAGTGCTTAGATACAAGATGTTCACAGTCAGCCTAGGATGATATTTGTTGAACTCTAGTTAAGCTTCAATAGAGAAAATAAAGGAAATGAAGAATAAACCACATACTAAAAGTGTTGTTCAAACCCAGACAAGAGCTTTCACTGCAGCAAAGAGACTTACTTATTGGATAATGGAAAAAAAAAATCATCAACAGACAATGGTGCAAAGGTCTCCAAAAAGAGAGTAAAATTCTTCAATGCCTGATACAGTTAGATGGTTCAAAATCCTCAAGCAGTAAATTCTATCAAGAACCATTCTCAGAGACAGGTTGGAAAGAAAAAGCAATGCAAAATAATATACACTTAAATTTACAAGACAACAGCATTCAGCAGTTCATAGAAGCATATATCCACAAAACACAGTAAATGTGCAACTGAAATTTGAAAAGTACAATTTAAAAAATAACACAAGCTAGCCAGACAGCAGCTGAATTACAGAGCTATTGTGATTACGTCAAGCAGACCCTATGTTTCAGGGAGAAATGCGTAACAATTGTCTTTAGCAATCCCCACCAGCCCTAATCTTTATGTTGCCATGTGAAAGATCAAATTCAGCCAAACAGAAAATTTAACTGCTGACAAATGCTATTTTTAAAGGAGAAGACATTTAAGAGCTTTTCAATTACAGACCGTGAAGTACTTGTTAAGTCTTGTCAAAGACTCTCCAAAAATCCTGGTTTTTGAATAAGCATTACCATATTTTGTATAAATATTATCAGACTGTTAGGTTAAGCAACAAAATAATCAAAGATGACCCTGGTTTAATGTCCTCTGCTAAGGAAAAAAGTAATTATTACAAACATTTTTATTCTTGTTTTGTAGGACTTCTGCATAAAATCCATTGTGGAAGAATGAAGAAATCAGATAGGGACTTTATTCCCACAAAAAGGATCTAGCAAGATTATGTATAACACTGCCATCTGGTGATTGTGCAATTATACAGTTAAAGAATGAAGAGTTGGTCCCAGTTGAGTGGGATACTTCAGTTACCAAGGTTAAAAGATAGCAGAGCTTCCTTCAGAGACCACTGTGACTATTTAAAGTGTTTTTCTCCTCCAATATAATTTGCCTTCTATAACTGAGGACATTATTTCTGTATGTCACTGGTATTTGATCTGTTGCTACAATATGCAGTATGCTACAAAAACTTTATTCTGAAGACATCAATCACAGAAGAAACTTTCTTCAATCATCCCTGAAAACAGAACCTCTCCATCTGTCTATGATGACTGATCAATTAACTCACATGGAAGAAGCAGCGCACACAGATTTGCTGAAGGAACTGGTATGAGAAAGTCACGCAGGAATTCCATAGCAGTAGGAATCACTACTTTTCTCACAAGAGGAAGAAAAGCGAAATATCTGTACTACTATAGAAGAGAACACAAACAAGTGAAAGAGCAATCTCAGTAAGAGACAGCTGTCAGTACTGACTTCTCCACAAAACACTCAAGAACTTCTTAGAAACATCCAGTCTATTCAAACGGTACAAAGTAGTTTTGCTACACTTCCATTTGTACTGAAAAGAGCAAAGATACCACAGATTTTTTTAAAGAAAGCATAAAATATAACATTTTCCTTTCACACATTTGCAAACTAAACCTTTGATTAAAAAAACCTAAATTTATCCACAGGAAAATAATGGAGGAAAACATTCCTGGAAAGTTGTGGGGAAGTTCAGACAGCTAGTCAAAATCTTGGAAATAAACTGATTCATTAGTTTTATTACTAAGACTAAAAAAACCAGACAAAAATCATCAATAGTAATGCAATGATGTAAGCTATCTGTATTCTCATATAATTTCAAGAAGTATAAAATCCCTTGCTTGTAAATTAGTAGAGAATTAAAGAAATCTGGCATAATTAGCAGACAAACCTAGTGCAAACACTACCTCAGAAAATTATCCAATGTATTTTCCTATGAAGCCCCCGAAAGTTTACAATTAAACCATTCGCTAATCATTACATCAATAACTTCCAAACAAATGCCAGGAATCTACCTGGCAAATCCTTGATAAACACAACATCCCCCACCAGTGTTTCTAAAACACTAGGGTTTAAACTGTTTTAGGGCCAAGGATTAGTCTTCAGAGCCACCACTTATCAAGGTGCTTTGTATGTGAAAATAGTTTTGAGCCTGCTGCCTTCAAGACTCAAAAAGTGTCTGCTTTTGCAACTACTTTTTCCTTACATTACAGTTCTTCAAAAACACTTTGTCAAAGAAACACAGCTGTATTTTCCTGCACGTTTTTAAAATGCATTATTCTTGTAATAAAAAGCTTTTTATAATCTCCTAGAGCATTGCAGAGCCAGTTTGTATTTATTATTTCAGTTCCAAGAATTTCGATAGAGAACACATTTTTATCTGTTTACTACAATATCCAGCACATTGTCAGCACAATAAAGTAGTAATGAGAAACTAGTTTATTAGGTACCTAAAAATATTTCTATTAACTTCAGAATTTCTAAAGCCCTTAAAATTGACTACACACAAACATCTACGGTAATTAAATTTAGGTCCTGAACAACTTCATTAAACTTCTTAAAAAGAAGTCTATTGAAATATAGGTACAACTCTGTCAGTGGTACACGGGGTTAGCTTATCTCCTCTAATTAAATTTTTAATTTGCCCTTGAAGTACATACTTTTAGAAATAAAAGTAAATGCTAACCTGGACTAATAAGTGGCCCAAGCTGGAGAAATGTGTGTCATGTTCTTTTATGTTATTAATCTGCTTCATTAATTGCAGCAACATTTCAACAGCTCCTTTGTTGACCATTTCATAAAGGAGTACTGCATTTCCAGACATGAATTTTATAGCTCCCATGCAATAGACGAGAGCTTCGCTGTTATCTTGTAGATCTTCATTCCTCAGAACCTCCAACAAATAATCTAAAAGGAAAATCATTATTCAGAAAGTCTAATATTAGAATTTACATTTGATACAGTCCAGTCATTAAAGAGATTAAGAACTGGAAAACATCCTCAGATTGAACTCTTACATTTCTAATAAGTGGGCTAGAAAAATTGGATATTTGGACTGAAACCAAGAAACAATTATTGATGAATAAGAGAATGGGCCTAACTTTTGTTCTCCTAGGCTTCAAGAACCAGTGTAAGTTGTAAACACATAGCAGCAATCATTGAAATCCTCAGTCAAGATTTGCAGAAGTGACTGTGTGTGCCTGGAATTTTGTGTACTAATTCCCACTACTTCCTTAAAAATCAAATGTCTTAAAGCATCTCAAATGAAGCACTAAAAGGCACAGGGACCTAATTCAACTCCCACATTTGAAATCTGTTCATAGCCTTTTTAGATTTACTTTTTATGTAAGTAAAGTTGATGTGAAAGTTTTGTTTTGTGCAACCACTGTCAGACATCTGAAATGTTAAAATTTACAGTTGTTAACACAAGCCCAATGTATCTTTTGCAGTCAAATTGTGAAATTCTGAATTTAGTGGGGGTATCTTAAACAAATGAGTAATCCTAACCAACTTTATACTTTTGAATTTCTAGTAACCAATTCAGAGAGATTTATTTCTGCTTCCTATGTTCCATTCAGTTCCAGCTGAATAAAAACATTTTCCTATATCATTAAACTGAAGAAATTTTAAAATTTTTTTCTGTCTCAACTGAAGCTGAAAGTCTCTTCAAGTATATTATGTATACGAATGAAGTACACACGCTCTAGGCTCTTGTCCAAACTCTCACCCTCATCAATTAAATCACTTGGGTTGCTGCAATGTGAGAAATCAGTTTCAGGTTCCTGCTCTGCTTAGTATCAAACAGGGTCTTGAACAGTACTTGTCTATTCTGGGATGAAGGACTAACTTATTTCTTCTACTGGAGCTGCTGCACTGCATATAAATAGTTCACAGGGACAGAGGAGGAAAAAGAAATTTAATCTATAACCCAGTGACTGCAACAACACGGATCTGGGCAATTATGATGGTAAGTCAGGGTCACGTCTTCTGCTGGGACAAGGTGGGTCCAAAATATAATGAGTGAATAAACAAATAAAATGACGCCTACCAAGAAAGTTCTTTCCTCCACTAGTTTTTAAAATACAGGGAAAGTAGATCAAGTGAAAGAAAAGTGAATGAGAATGGAAATGAGAGCAAAATGCGACTTGTTCAAATGCTGTGTATGATGCTGATCTCTAGAAAACTGTACGTTTCAGCATCCAAAGTCAACTGAGCAACCCCAGGTGTTCTGTTTCCTGTGAGTCCTTTCCTTACCACTTGAAAGGCATGTCTTTATTTCTGACAACAAATGTGTACTAAACTTCAAGCCCATGAATACTCTCATTTGTTTAAGCAAGTACACACATATGCCTTAACCTATACACATGCAATAGCTGCTTGCAAGATCGAAGCCTACATTAATAAAACATGCTGAAGTTTTAATGAAAGGAATGACTATCAATCAATACTGAGTATCATTCACACACTGTCATTTTCTTAATATTTCTCATATTTGCAAGGGGGGGTGTGCATGACACAAATACTTCTACAATAACAAAAGACATCTTAGAGCCATTGCTGACAGTTCTCCAAAACCATTGGCTCAATGTGCAGCAGCAGCTACAAAACATATAAAAAGAGCCAGTGATTGTTCCCAAGATCCTCCCTGATGATGGCCAACACCACAGTCAGCATTACTTCGTTTCTATAAAATTTGGTGCAGACACGGCTTGAATTCTGCAGTTTTGTTCCATAAATCTCAAGAAGGATCCACTGGAGTTTGAGAAGGTACAGAGAAGGACTTAAAAAACAACTGAATGACACAGTATCTGTTCAAAGAGCTAAAAGGCTGAGATGCCTCAGTCTTGAAAAGAAGACAGATATATGTGATAAGACTGCATTTTAAAAAATCATGAAGGTGAAAGGTAAGCTGACTGTACAAACTCTTACAAATCCTGCAAAACTACAAGCAGGGGATAAAGAAAAACACATAGATTTAAAAGAGCATACAGAGAATTTCTGGAACTTGTTCTATGACATCATAGAGGCAAACAGAATCAGAAAATCCAAAAAGGAATTAGGCAAATTAATGAACAAAAGACGCACAAACAAAAACTAAAAAGGGATTAGGCAGGGAGGCACCATCCAGTGTCCCTAATAGAATAGAACAGTTCTGGATGCTGGAGTAGTACTGGGGAAACAGATCATAGAAAACACATAGGGTCCCATGCTCCCCCTAAATAGCATTCCCCATCCCCATCATTACTTAGACACAGAATACTGGACTAGACCAACCATTAGTTTGGCCTAGGCAGGCAATTTTTAGTCTTAGTTAACTTAGTCTGTGACTAAGTTAACTCTGAAAATGTTTTTTCAAAGATGAACACTTTAACTGTTGAATTTCAACATCTAACTTACAGACAAGAACAGAATACATACCCAATAACGTATCATTTTGAACAATGAAATCATTTTCTTTGTTCCTACAAATTTTAAATGCTAGCTTGCAAACACTAAGAAGATTTCTTCCATCTACTTTCATCTGCAAAGAAAGTAAAAGACATAAAATCACAACTAAAATCTACATGCAAAAATGCACCATAACATTCTACAAGTTCAGACACCATGGCAAACTTGTATTCTCACAGTTGCAGCTGAAACCCTAACAATACACTAAAACAAACTGAAAATGTTTGCAGAATTAAAGGACTCTGAAACTCAGGTATTTTAAACTCTATTTAGCAAACTGTGCTGGCTTTAAAATAACAGATTTTAACTTTTAATGTAGTAATATAAACAGGTAATGTATCAATAACTTGCAGGATTTTTTCTCCAATTCACTTACAAAGAAATTCTGTATGGAAATCAGTGGTTTGGCACCTATGGCCATACCACAAAGACCTCGAGTACAACAGTACATGTCATAATGAAATTTACTCTCAGCTATCAGAAAACACGATCTTACAATGTACTGGATGTACTTATGGTCACCAAGAGGTCATGAAAGGGAAGTAAAGGTGGTAAAAATACAACGACGTAGCTCTTCCTTTCCTCTGCATTTCAAGGGCAATTTCTTCTAGGTTTTTAAAAGATTACACAGAAAAATGTCTGCAAAGAAACTCTTCTTTTTAATAAGCACCACTTAACATCTCTGTGGTATCTGAGTATATAACTGTATCTTCTGAATAAAATAGTTTACACTACCTTAAAGGAGAACACACGACTCCCCCAACACACACACAAATTACTAAAATGTCTACAGCACAATGTTAGCTGGCATCCTTTCACCAGTGACTGTCCATACATACTTCGCAGAACATGAACAAAGAAGTTCTGAAGCACAAAATTTAATTGAGAGTTTTAACCAGAAATACTAAAGCAAAAGATTAATTACACTTACTCACTTCCAAAAAAAAAACCTCCATTTTGGTATTTTCAGATAAAGATGTTTAACAAAGTCGAGATACTGTTCAAAAACTAAGCTTCATTTCCATGTGTATATTTTATAACCATTGGGGTTTTTAAATCCCTGCATGTGTATCCCAGTTTAGGACACTATGTCTTTTCCATGCCTATACAATATTCCTGCCACTATACACCAACTATCCTATTTTGTGCCCCTCCTTCCTCGCCCAGATGTAACTTCTCTGCTAGAAAATAAGCTACAAGTGCTGATCTAGATGACTAGGAGAGTAGTATCTCTGTGGTAGTAAATTGTACTTAGGAAAGGGTTAGTTTAGACACAGTTTAAAAGTAAGAAATGAAAAATTAAATGCAAGGTGTAATTAACGATTTTGACCTTCACATTCTACCAAAGAGCATTTCAAAAAGCTTACAGCCAGAATAATCTTTGCCAGCTTCAGGGAAAGTGGATCTGAATCAATGTCTACAAGTTTATACAATGTCTTCAGAAGCACTCTTCTTCTTTTAAATCTTTTCCCCAGCATATTTCCTTCATTCAGTGCTTGATAGAGCTTGGTACAAGCTAGACAAAGGTTTTCTATATTGTCTTCTACTTGAAAGGTGTAGGAAGGAAGACAAAAATAAAAAATAATTATCAGTGCCACTTTATCCACAGCATCTCAATACATAAAGACACAGAAGAACAAAATAAAGAATAGGTTGCACAACAAAAATAAGACACCAAATTAAGTATCTTCATATGATAACGTGATCCCCAGAAATAATTTTATTCTGCTTTTTCAAAAAAAGGAGACTCAAGCCAAGAAATCATTGAGTCAAAATAATACCTACAGCTAAAATGAAACTCACCTTTGATGCTTAATAATCAGATTGACCAAATGTCTACCAGGAAATTGTGTCTCTGAAAACATTCTTTAAAGCATTCCACCAAACATTACATGTGAAAAAGGGATAGTTAAGGAGGATTTTTCTCCCCATATACATAACTTTATGTATCAAACCTTGCTGGGATTTAAAAAAGAGTGAATGTAAAAACTTGCTAGAACTCTTCAATGTAGAGGTACAAAATATATTTGAGTGGAATGTTGCCCTATTGACAAAAAGTGATTTACTTCCTCCCCCAGGTCCCTGAGATTCTATTTAAAATACACAAAAATAAAACCTAGAGTAAATTATTACAAAAACTGCATCTCAACACAATGGAATCATGTACATGTTTACTTTAGAGAGAAAAGTCTTGTCTATTTTTAAAATTCAATAGTGAGATTTTTTTTTAAATTTTCCTACATTTGCTTTTGTCCGTAAGGTGGCACTTAAAAAGTCCCACGTAAATCCACCTGAACTGCCAGTATAAACTCTGCATTTACTCAGGGTGTAGTTCACAGCTGAAATAGAGTCATATTCAAGGAGGCAAAGCACTTGTGATGAAATATGTATGGACAGGAAATAACAACAAAAAACGTATCTGAGGCCCCAAACCTGTAGGCAGATTCAAGGACCAATCTCTCAAGCTGAGAAGTGCCTGGAAGCTCTCAATTTGCAATCATCACACTCAAGGAACAGCAATGACTATTCCATTTCTACTCCCATCATGACAGAAAATTTGACAAAATTAAGGTTTCTGCAAATATTTTTGCATGAGAAAGTTGAAGAAAAAGGCTTCTCTATTAATATATGAAAAACTAAATGCAAACTAAGTTCATGTGCAGGGAATTAGCTAAAAGGTATGAAGCAAATGACTGCACACAAAATTAAAAAATATTAAATTACCAAGAGACCCACTCAAAACATTTAAATGATGGAATTCTAATATTCATTTTTGTAAGAATTGTGCAGTAAATAGCCTAAAGAAAGCAATATATCACAGAGTTGCAGGAGGCAATTAAGCAATTCAGTTACAATTTGTGTTAATATTCAAGAAGTAGCAAAACTCAGGTTTTAAGGTTCTTGTAGTACTACATTCAATCAACTTGTGAGAAAGTAGCATTAGATAATGTCATCTATTATCAGAAAAATTACGCCATAATCAACTTTTTAAAAAAGCTAAAAAACCCCCAGTACACTAACCAAATCAAGTAAAGACTGAGGAAAAGTGGCATGAAAATTAATTTTTCTTGACTACATTCATGACAAGGGAAAGATATGATTAGATTTTACCTCTAAATTTTATTTTGCTTGCGAATAAAGAACATCTCACTATGCAAAACCATAACTCAGTGGCTGATATTTGACAATCTTGGCATTAAGCAAGGAAAATGTGACGTTACATAGCTGTTTTCATATTTCCTGATCACTGTTTTTCTAGACATCAGTGATAGATGTGGTAATGAGAATCCTGTCTTTTTTGAATAATTACATATATTGGGAATCACTTAGCACTGTACAGGTGTTTCATACTCATCAACATCTGCAAAAGTATGCAAAAAAAAGTTCTAATCTGTACCATGCTATCACAAACACTGCTAAAGATCCTATAAAACAGAACTACTTGTAAAAACAAATCTACTTTCTATATTCTCACTGTTCAAGTAAATATAGTGTCTACAGAAGGCAACTGAACAACTTTTTAAATGAAAAACGGATTCTAGAGTTTAATCTTTCAAGCTATACTTAATTTACTCAATTTTGCTTCAGTATTCTGAGTCATTACACACTTTTCTGACACATCTAACACTTTAAGCACAAACGGAAATTTTCATTAAGATTTCCTTCGTTTTCTAAAATGAACTGAGACCTTCAATACAGTCTATGGTTAAAGCAGTGAATCTGTGCAGTACTTTATTCTTAAAATGATTAACTCAACACTGACTGCTAAGCTGGTAGAGCTACGTTGTCTAAAATAAGGTAATTTAATCAGACAAGATAAGATCTTCTCTAATCAGTTTTGGGGTTTTTTACAGAATCACAGAATGGGTAAGGTTGGAAATGACCTCTGAAAGTCATCTTGGTACAACCCCTGTGCTCAAGCAGGGCCACCTAGACTGCCCAGGCCAGTTTTACACTGTGAAGTCACTGAACATATAAAAACATAAAAGGCCACATACTCCAATTACTGTTATTATTTTGTAGTAAACATAAATGAGTCCCATGCTTCCTGCAAGAAACAACACAGAAAATACACCCTTTCAGAAGAGTTACCCACTTTTTTCCAGTTCACGCAGAATTGGTAGAATCTTTATATGCCAAAAGAAATCTTCCTCTTCCCATTCATTTATTCTTGTTTCATCCTTTAAGCCTTCAAAATACATTCAAAACAAAAGCACATATTCAGTGAAGGTTTCACTTTCTACAATAATAAATAGCTACAAATACTTTATTCATTAGTCAGAAAAAAAAATCTAAAAATGTCACATTTTGCTTTATTTAGGGTTATTCTATGAATTCAAGCTTTTCTTTTTATTTACATGTTCTCAAAAACAAAGGTTTCAAACAACACCAGATGGATAAGTGGTTTGATATGTAAAGCTGTACTGTAAAGCTTTTGTTTGCTGATATGAATGTTTCATTTGGTCGTTGAATTGGAAGGTAATGACTACTTAAACATTCAAGTGTCCTACTATTTTTCAGCTCCGTATTCACGTGACAGCTTATTCTTTGTTAAAAAAAAAATCCACACTACAGAGAATCCTCTAAGATTGTAGAATTTTATCGAGTACACATGCATGATATTACACTCAGCTTGATTAACTGACTGGTCAGTTAGAGAAAAGTCCTGCTAGTTATTACATCCTGTTAGCAATTCTAACTACTTCATGCAATTAGTTTTGAGAACTTCATGACTGAACTTTTATAAAATCGATGTTTCTCTCCTATTCTTTATTGCATTCAGCAGTTTTTCACACAGCAACCTGGGAAATGAATAGTAAACCACATACGTGAAAGACATTTTGCCTCCAATAAACACGTCTGAAATCTTGAAGGCAACCAACTCCCAGTGTTCTGGCCACCCTCAGCCAAATCCCTGTGACTGAGAAAAAGCTACTCTTCACTATCAGAAACCTTGTCCACTTCACAAAGAGGGTTTTTTTAAAATATTTAACTCTTTTTTTCTCTAAGCTTCAAAAAGAAAATACAAAAAAAACCCCACTATCTGCAGATATCAAGTCAAAAATTGGTAGACCAAAAAATCAGTGGACTAGAATTTTTCTGGAAACAAGATTGGGAGCATGGATCTGTTTTCAGATTGGACAAGTAGCTGGTGAAAACACATTTTATTAAAAAATGGAATCCAGGATTCACTTTCATATGGATGCAGTACCACTGGGAATTATTCTGACTTGCTGAACATCCTTTACACCTTCACCTAGTATTTTGTGAAGGGACAAAATTCTGGCCTTGACCACTTGGGTCACTACAGATGGAGACCCAGAGCCTCTGCAAAACCCGAAATGTAAAGGATCTAACAGCTGCTCACAAGGTGCATGCAGGCATATGTTTGGAGTTCAAGATTGGTTTAAGCTCTTTATCTTGCAGGCAAGCAAAGTTGTTATAAAGACAAGGTCTGGTTTGTTTCGTTGTGTTTGAGTTTTTTTTAAATAGGGAAATAAAAGTCACACAACTCTACTAAATAACATGACGAAAGCCATTAAGGCTGGAATATATGCATTTCTTTAAGTGACAGATTTGTCTGAAAACGTCTCCTGCTGTTCATTACTAGCTCTTGCATTTAAAGACCAATGTAAATTCTTAACATAAACGTGAACGAACACCATAAATACTATACTACCTGAGAACACCAATAATAAGAGGTTTGCATCATGAGAACAGTATCTCAGACCTTAAAACAGTAACTGTCTACCGGCATTACTTGGAACAGTAAAACAATTAAAAACTTCCTATTTTAAAAGCTTGCTCTTTAGAAACTAATCCAGACTCTTTTTCTGGTCTATATTAACTGTCTACCTATATTTTACACACAATTAATCTATCAAATATACCTATTTCAAGAGATTATAAAAAAATCCTGCTATTTCATAAGTAATACACTATATTTGTTATTACAATAACTATATATTGTTGGTGCTTGCATATATATATAAAAGTACATGTTATTAGCAAATATTATTATTATTTTGCATACCATTTTTATTTTCTAGATCAAGTGAGTTGATAATCTTATTTAAATTGATGTGTTTGCAATGAAGTGAAAGTTCTGCTCCGGATAATGTGAAAGTACAGCTGAAATGAGAACACTAGAATAGTTTGCACTGTTCCTTCCTGCCACAAAACCCACATATTGACTCAATTATTTCTTTTCTTTCCGATCTGTAGCTACCTCTCTTAAACTGAAAGACGGAACTGACTTTTTAACTACACATATACTTAACTTCATTAGGCAAGAAATAGAAAACTTCAGGCATGCACTTGCAGATTGAGCCAAATTTCTCACTTAAAAAAAAAAATTTACCAAAGCCATTTAATTTTCAGTTCAGAATGAAAAGAACAGATTTTTTTTGTACTACTCTGCTTCACTTGTCTCATATTCATCAGAAGAATACAGCAAATTGAAAGTCATAACGGTATAATTTTTTGTAAAAAAGTGTCTCTTATAACTAAGTAAAAAAGAAGATAATCAGCTTTTACTAAACAGTATTAATCCTAGCAGTAAGAATGACCAGGAAATACATGACTATAAGGAAAAGCAACATTTCTAAATTGTATGTGTCTCAGTCCTCGGAGATTTTTTAAGCTGATGAAAAGTTAGGGTACTAGCTGTATTTAAAATAGTGCAGAAGCTGTCCTGAACTTTCTAATGGAGCGAATCACAATTCAACTGAAAAAATACTCAAGCAAAAGAATGCAGCAAGTTTAAGTTGGTTGTCTCAGATTTTCACAGGTCTTAACCGCTGCTTTGCATTCTGGTCAAAAAAAAAAAAATCACTAATCAGTCTACATTTATTGGTTGCTGTTTTTAGCATGTAAATACAAGAGCCTTAGCAACACTGAGCTTTCAAAAGCTGAGTACTGCCTGACTTAAAATGTTTAGCCTTTTCACTGAATACTGAGTGGCCACGAATAGATCAGTATTAAAACAGTCTACCTCCTCTCTAAAATGTCAAAGCATAAACACAATTCACATCAGAAAACAGAAATAATTTGTAAATGAACACTCCACCCAGAATCCCACTGTAGAGAAGAAATGATGGAGAATTCCTACTGCTGTCCCACTCTTTATTGTGGGATTAAAGATGAAGCATGCACAAACTAAGGAAGCTACATAACGTTAAGAGAAGTAGATATAAAAAGAAACAATCATAAAAACACACTTTATATTTTCAATAACACCAATAAAATAGCACAAACAAATTAAAAGGCTTATAAGTATACTAACTCCTATGACATGGTAAATACTTTCTGCTCCTCTAAGGAAATGAAAGAAGAGCACGTTACAGCCTTTGCCAGAATGATCTGGAGTAACAGAATTTCTCTTCTAGAAAAACAGTAATAAAGCACAATAATACAACAGTAGAAACTTCAGGTTTCCACACCAGACTCTCAAATATAATATCTCAAATACTTGCAATGTATGAAATGTGCCAGCTATGAGGAAATATTATTAAAATCTGTTATGCAAAATTAGCAAAACACACCCCGATGCAGCAATCCAAAATCTGTATCTCCAGGTAATACAGGCTGGCATAATTTTATTAGTTTCTGTGCAACTACGACAGATTACAAAAGTGATGGTCAAATAAGGTGTTAATGGATTGGCAAATTCTTAAGCCTAGATATGGGAAAAGCAAGAGAGAAAATCCCAACAGATTTTTAGAGTGAAGATCTCTTGAATATTGTTTCCATTTACTAAGAACAATAAAAAAAACAGTATATCTAGAAAACCAAAAATATTGTTAAGTGAATAGTACAATACTGTCAAATCACAAGAATTAGATTATGTCTACTTGACTACATTTCACATTTTTTGAATGGAGACTGAAATTCCTTGTACCTGTTACTCTTCTCGTCTGGCCTGAACTCCTTGGCTGTGATGACTTTTTGCCACGCTCTTTCATCTGGTCACTGAAAGACACAGTATGGACACAAAAAAGTATTATCAGAAGACAAGGCTCAAAACGCTTGTTCTTTCACATGCATTGAGTTGTGCATATTAGTAACTAATTGGAAAAGATGATGTTACTTTACTAAGTTAGTAAGTTAGCTTCTCATTAAAAGTTACATGTAAATACAACCTCCTCCTGTATGTAAAAAAAACCCTCCTTTTTTACAGAAAGCTCCTTCAGAAATACTGACATATTCACACCACAAGAGGTCACCATTATGGAACACAAAACCTAAAGCACTTCTGCTTGCTCAATAAACTGAAAGATGAACCAAACTAAATTCAGAAAGATACAGTTTCTATTTTACCATCAGTTTCATTAAATGAATATAAACTCAACTAGTTTAAAACTGTAAGTTCATCCATTCACAAGGACAGTGTTTTTTTCTGACAGGATTAACACTTATAAAAAATTTAATGAGAAGACTTCAAAGAAGCATACACTAGAGTATCCTTTAAAGTATATATTAGAATTTCTGGGTCTGCCAATGAACTACTGCTAACTGCATAGTGGTCACTAGTTCTGTTAATACAAGAAACAGGAATTTGTTTTACAAGTAATTGTTTTATAAAGTAATGCCGTAATTCCTGCTGATTTTATGGGCAGTCTTTCTTTGGACAGAGGAAACTACTACATACATTTATAACAGATTCATTTATTTATTCTATTTGCCTAGCTACACTCTCAAGCAACACTAATCTAAAAGAAATATACAAGATGCTGACTCTCTGCTATCAAACTGGAATTTTTCCTCCTGTACTAAAGAGAAAAGTCTTAATCTATGTTTTCTATTCTCAGTGTACGTTTAACACTTCTTACTCCATTTAAAGTTCTTGTACCAGTACAACCTAATCTCCCGAATTTGCTTCTGAAGATGACAGTAGTGTGTTAGCAATGTTATTTCAATTTTTTTTAACCAGTTAGTTTAGTTACTCTAAGGCTTAAAGCTAAACTGTTGTTTAAGTAGTTTGCTGGATTGGTGCCTAAATCCTGTCTGTCAGTCCAGACAGAAGATGTAAGTCATCCTATCAACAGATGGAGACAGAATAAAAGAAAGCTCTTGCAAGATCAGTTCCCTACAAAAGGGACTGGATAGCTCACTGTGATCAGTCAAAAATTTCCCAAGCAATCACATTACAGAGGAACAGTTGCTTCATTATGGCTAACAGTGAATAATGCTTTATTTTTATAACATGACGATTTAAGTGCTCCAAAATCCAAATGCTTAGACAAACTACCTTGAAATTATTCCAGCTCACATACAGCAATTTCTACTCCCCTGGAGAAGCAATACTTTATAAAGAAAAAAAGACAAGTGCTTGCATCTCTAAAATTGTCTGACATCTCCAAGAAAGAGGGGTTTCAGAGCACATTACAGACAGTGCAGTGTATTGACAGAAATAAAAATTTGGTTCCATTTCTGTAAATACCTTGTCCTATAAACTTTAAGTTTCATAAATGTTTATACAAGTTTCAGCCATCCCTGAAATCAAGACTACAACCTGAAAGGACACTGGATAAGAGAACAACTTCAGTCACCTTATACTAACATAGCTGTATTCAGAAATCAGTACCTTCAGAATTGTGTGTAGGCATGACAATACTACATGCCTGTATGAGTATGGATGTTTGAATTCGCTTTCCTCAGAGAAAGAGTTTTGTAACTATATCCTGTCTGTGCCTCTTCCCTGTAAATGTAAATCCAGAACAAATCCAGGAAACCTCAACAAAGACAATCCTACGAGTTTTGTTGAAAGCAAAAGCAGACTAATAAAAAAACTGAAGCAAAGGATGAGTTAACTCACCAGATAGAAACACCATATATGTGAGATGGAGAGTATGACCATGTCAATTGTGTACAAAAAGAAGTTGGGTTGGAATCTATTGTTTTTTAAACACCAGTATCAACCAGTTTAGAGACTTAAATGAATAGGAAAGCAGATTTTTCTGTGAATACCAGCACTACAACAATCTGTGCTTTTGGGAAACATCCTCATAAGTCACCCGAACTTCCATTATTTTCAGAAACAGAATTCACTGAATACCTGTATAAATGGGAATGACTGGTGGGCAGGCTTATATTTAGGGAATATGTACAATTTATGAATTCTGTGAGAGATTATAAAATCCCTTTATGCAGCTTTAACACTCTGCCAACTTCATTTTAGTTAGACTTTTGTTTCGTTATCTTTATGTTTTCATTTAGGACTGAAACTTAAATAGAAGTACCTTATTAAGAACAATGCAGTTAAAATATAATCAACCTATTCTAAAAGATAAGTTACCTACTATTGAAGGGAACTGGCTTGTCAAGAGAGTGGTTGCCTTGGAAACAAAGTCAATTGGCAGAAATCTGATTGTCTGATAAGGGGCTCATCAAGAAATCAACTGACAGAGGCTCTGATGATTTACAGAAGAAAAAGAACTTGGCAACTGGATCATTTTTATCCTTCTCATATAAAAGAAATCATAGTAGCCTCAATGAAGAACACTGCTTTCTTGAATGTACACAGAGTGTGAGGACTTCCAAAAGGAAAGTGAGCCAGTACTGGAGTAGTGTGGTGTTGTGGGTTGACCTTGGACAGCTGCCGGATGCCCGATCACACCACTCTTTTCACTCCCCTCCTCAGCAGAGTGAGGGTAGAAACAAGATGGAGAAAAACTCATCGGTGAAGACAAAAGTAGTTTAAGAAAGCAAAAGCAAAGGCCACTTGCAGAAGCAAAGAAAACCAAAAGATTTATGCTCAACTTCCCACCAGTAGGAAATGTCCAGCCATTTCCAAGGAAGTAGGGCTTGAGTACACATAGTGATTGCTCTGGAGGACAAACCTCATAATAATAAATGCCCCCTCACTTCCTTTGTCTTAGCTTTTATTGCTGAGCAGGTATCATACAGTAGGGAATCCCTTTGGTCAGTCTGGTCCAGCTGTCCTGGTTACGTCCCCTCAAAAGACCTTGCCTACCCCGAGCCTACTGGTGACAGGCGCCTGTTGCAGAGACAGCGCTGATGCTGTGGAGCACTGCTCAGCAGTAGCCAAAATGCTGGTGTGTTATCAACAACACCCTTCTAGCTAGCAATGCAAAGCACAGCACTGTGAGGGCTGCTCCAGGGAAAATAAACTCCATCTCAGCCAGACCCAATACATGTTCAGTATTCTCCCCTGGTGAAAGAATGGATAATTACGTGAAAGCTGCATTTATTCAGAAATTCTGCATGTTTAGACATTTACTTGCTTGTTCTTGCCATAAGCCCCTTGTTAATAGTAAATCTACAAACTCTCACCCTTCCATGGTATTCCAGGGAAAACTACATTTCTACGAACCATACCCCAGAGGCAAAGAACTGAGCTAGTAATCTCCAAAGAAGCTGCACACAACAGCAAGGTTTGAATCAGAAATGTGAATATAAGATCCCAGTGGAGGAATAGTGCTTGGGCTCCTTCTTCATACTGCACCTTAAATATCTGAGAATCTGGCTACCTCTTTACCTGCAAAACAGAGTCTGGTAATGGGTGTGAATTCTGGCTCACACTGTCCCATAGATTTAGATCCTCAGCAGTGCCCCCTGTTACAGTTTTGTAGTAACCCAAGAAAGGTGTTACTTTCCTTGACAAATGCCTGGGCACAGATAAGCAGAGGTAAGGACACTTCCAGACAGTACCTTGTGTGTGGGTATTAAAAATAGGGAGGGAATTAAAAATAGCTGGATTGTATCAACATAACCTATGACACGGCAGATACCCACCAAGCCAGAGACTAATTCCCTTGTTTAATTGTTTATTAATTATTAGTACAGATGCATCCCTGGTGCCCCTGGTTATTTAATTACCAGTTAAGAGGGACATAAGGCCTAATACTAACAATTTAATGCTTCTCTGCAGAATTGTATCTGTCAAGCACCTGTGGTCAGCAAGGTAGCAAAGCTTAAAGAGAACAAAAAGAGAACATGCCCCTCTTTTCTGAATTGTCCAGCTTCAAGGCATTCCCTCTTGACACTACCCTCTCCTCATGGTACGGTTCCTGTAACATCCTAGATATCCTTATAGCTTTGGGAGACAAAACTAGGTAACATGAAGTGGGAGAAGAACAGAGAAGCACAGTAACTGACATAGTGTAATAAAGAATGAAGAATATACAGGTTAGTTTTCAAACAGAAGAGTAGGAATAAAGGGGAATGAGAAAAAGACAAGGGCAGTGGGGATGGATAACGTCATAAGCCCCATAGTATCTCCTTCTGCAAGTGCCAAGGCCTCACACAACTTTGCTTTGAGGTTATGAGCCTCTCCTTTTCCACCCATGTAAACTGGATCTATGGACTCTCTCCTAAAGCAGAGACAGGAACGTGGACTATCCCATGTAAACCGGAATCTGAACAGATTCTTAAAAAGGCAGAGAGCTACTAACACACAGACTGTGCACAGCATGCCCCGAGTAAATGCTGTAAGGAAGCCATAGACTGTAGACACGATCTGATGTCTGGAAACAGACTTCTTCTCCATTTTTAAACATGCCCTTTTTATTAAGCCAAAAAACTCTAATCATGAGCACATGATTTCTACACATCTATATCTGCAGAGCCATTTCTGTATCTATAGAACCACAATTCTTATCTTTAAGTTCCTGCCTCAGAAGCAAATCTAAGCCCCAGATAGTTTAATTGTTTAACCTTAGAGCCCTTTTGTTTCTGGTCTTTATTTTGATAAGGTAAAGAAACGTTTTTTCTTCCATTCTACCCAATTTCAAAATTTCAAAGTAATTCAATTTCTCCCCAATGTGTTTTCCCTCATTACATCCCCTTCAGCCCCCACAAAATTCCTTTTTCTAGTTTATTTAAAACCCAAAAATGTGACTGAAATTTTTACAACTTTTATTTTGGATCCTTGATATATCAGTGTTTTCAGGTCTGCAGAAGTCTAGGAGAGCAATTTCTAACTTTTCACAAAGCTCTAAAAACAGTCTAGGCACTGCAGTAGATGCAGACTGTTTATACATAAATACAAGCACTGAACATCTGATTTTACCAACATACGTTGTGTGCACTGGAAAGCCAGACATAGTGTATCTACACCCAAAAATCAAGACATTTCACTAAGCTTTACGAAGAACAGATTTCTAGCAATGCTAAGCAGATCCTGGGGGCCTGTTCAGGCAAGCCAAATGTATCAAAATGACTACTAGGCACAAAGGTGTTCTTTCAGACTGGATCAGAGTTCAGTCCCCTTGATTGTGGATAATCCTTAAACAGATAGGCCATTTAGAAAGAATGTTCTTTGAGATGTTACTGACACGTATATTCACACTGTGACTACACATCTACACTGTAATCTGGGTTTATTTTTATTGCTAGCACTATCCAGGATGGCATGCCTTATATAGATAAGGATCATTTGGCTATTTAAGCAGCTGAGCACTTTCCTTTCAATCCAAGATTCACAAATTCTATATGGACTACAAAGGGAAAAGCTGCAAGGAGGTGTTGTGAAAGTATATAGAACCAATAAGTCCTTAAAGAGACCGGTCACAGGTAAATAGTTTTTCCTGTTTTGAGTGCCTGCCATGGAGGAGAAGAAAGAGTTCTTGTCACACAATCAATGATGGTGTCACAATGCACCTTCCCTCCAGGTATCGAAAGACATTGATAGGAACCCCTGCCAAGCCTTCTCTTCTCCACACTAAACAGTTCCAGCTCTCTCAGCCTTTCCTCATACAAAGGATTCCTTCATACCTCAGCAGCTGGATTCCCTCCAGCCATTTCATATCTCTATCGCATTAGGGAGCCTGGAACTGGTCCCAGCAGTCCAGGTGTGGCGGAGGCTTTCAAGACGCAAATGAACAGGGCGTTAGATAATCTCATCTAGGTTCTCTTTTCCACAAAAGATTGGGCTAGATGATCTTTTGAGGTCTCTCCCATGCTAAGCTGTTCTATGAACTTGGTGTACACCAGGACCTCGAGGTCTTTTTCTGCAAAGCTGTCTCCCAGCTGGATCGCCCCCAGTATATCATGGTGCCCGGAGTTGTTCCTGCCCAGATGCAGGACTTAGCATTTGTCTTTGTTAAACTGCATCAGATTGCTATCAAACCATTTCTCCAGCCTGCTGAGGCTCCTCTGGACACCTCTCTGGTGTATCAGCCAGTACTTTTTGGGCATAGAGCATGATAGGGGATACCCATGATAGAGTCAGCCCAAGACAGGCTGTTTATCTACTTACTGCGAGTTACCGCTTTTTCTAAATTATTCAGAACAGTGGTCTCACGAACAGCCCCTCAGATCTCTTGGCAGGAGCACTGCAGAGCACTGTGCAAAGATACATAGGGCTCTAGACCAAGTTTATCAGGGCACAGCCAAACTCAGCAGCTTTGTCTCAAAAAGAATGATAGCGGCTCCGGGGAGAGTTAAAGGAGCTAATGGTGATCCTGGGAATTAGGGCACTAAGGACAAGGGAGCAAAGCCTGAGTCAGCAGCAAGGGACAAAGTGGTGCAAGGGCCCCAAGGCAAAGAAGGGGAGTCAGACACGGAGCTGCAGCAAGTGAGAGAAACTGCAATGGATCTTCTCAGAGCAGGTTCATTTACACAGTGCTTAGGAGCCACTGCTTCAGAACACAAACCCCTGCTACCATGATTCTCCCACTCTAAGTGTTTAGTGATAAAGAAACAAGAGTTCTAACTCTAAACCAAAATTACTGATGTTAACAACAAGACATTGCTCTGTAGACTTTGAAAGGAAATATAAACAACATCCCAGTATTTTTGCCAAAGCAACTAGTAGGAAATGTTTTTAGCTTTTGGCAAAATGAGAAAAATTAGTACTTTGTTTTGTCATTTATTCTCACAGAAATTAATTTTCCACATACCAATTAACATTTTCATTTCTCATTAATCCCTTTATTCCAATTTCATTATACTATCCAGACCTTTTATGTTGCCAGAAGGACATCAGAATTAGTTGTTGGTATTGTCTTTCATTAGCTGAATAGTAGGGAATATGTTTTTGTGGTTTTTATTACAAACCAACTGATTTCCTCCTGACCCGTAACTTACCACCTGAAAAGCACCCTATCCTTTTAGACAAAGAATTGACCTTCACTGAGCCTCTTAAGAGAATCTGTCCCTACTTTGCTCAGCTACCACACAATCTTCCACACATTCTGTGATGTCATCTGAGGGACAAACAAGACAAATAAACACAATCTGGAAATAATCCTCAAAGAAAAAAAACCTAGTACAACAGCTCAATTTTTAAAGACTATTTTCCTTTTCAAAAAAACTATGGAGACAAAATTACTTGCACACAGCTAAAAGAGATATAAAGTATTAAGCCAATTACACAAAACTTGAGTCAGTCTTGTTTTCCAACCACAAAACTTCTCAAAAGCATGAAAATAATTGAAAAACTGGTAATACAGATATCCTGAAATTATTTCAGGAACTGTAGAGATTATAAGGAACACCATAAGACGAGAAAAAAACAAAGTGAGTGAAAACTATAATCAAGTGTATAGCTGATACCACTGATACAAGAAAAGATAACTAGTAGAAAGACAACATAATTTGCAAAAATATATTGACAAATAGACCAACTACACTCTGAGTCATCCTAAAGATGAGCAAGTAACAATTCTTCTATAAACACAACCACGGGAATAGCTCATTTCTTATGACAACTCCAGCAATAAAAAAATACAGTATTTCTTATTTATACAGGCTGTTGATGAAGAACCTCATGCACATGTTAAACAGTATGACTTAAAAGAATAATCAAGGTTAATGAAAAACCTCTATCCTTATCCTTTTTATTCTTCACAGTCCTTGCATGTTCTAATACTGAAAATACTAACAGCATCTACTTGTGGCAAGGTGTCTTTAGGCAAGCAGACAACTGACAGTCTAATTCCAACCATGAAAAATATCTAAAACACTAGCCTAAATATATTTGAGTCTGAAAACCACACCATCGTCATCTTCCTAACTTGAATCTTGCATAAGCATTGCATTTCTAAAAAGAAAATAAATTTAAATCCATTGTTACTATAGGTCTACCTAGACTGAATTGGCATTCCTTCTTTACCCTTCACATGCCACACTTACCCCTTCCAGAATTACAATTCAATTGGTAATAAGGACTCTCAAGACCTAGATCTCCCAGATTTGGAGACCAATGATGTTGGCCTGAAACTAATTACTAGAGTGGAAAGACTCTTCAGAGCACACTGTAAAAATGAGCCTAAACTCCACTGTCTCTTTTGTGAGCTAAGAGACCAGAGATAACAGAGATAACCTCTTACCCTTTTCTTTAGAAGTCTATAACAAGTTCTGAAAAAAAAGAATTCCTCTTTCCCAGTGTTCTTTCAGAATACCAAACCAGGCACAATCTGGAAAACTTTATAGAAAGCTTTACGTTTGAAAGATCTCCCACCACTCAGTTCTTTCTTTCTTAAATTAGTGGTCCAAATAGCCAGTTAAACTGAGGCAAAAATAGATAAAGATTCGTTGGGAGTAGATTAATTTCCTGTTTCCCTGTCTTTATGAGAATTCCAAAAGTTGTCAGTATACATCAGAAAAAAAAAGAAAAAAAAAGAGAAAAATACTGAAAAAAGTCTGGAGAAACAGCTAAACCATACAACAAACCAATATCCACACCATGTCATTCATTTCGAAAAAATCATGCAGAGCAAAACAGAATGAGTGTTCCCCTCAGGAAAAAAAAAAAAAATCTCTCTCCACTGTGGGAATCCTTTTCTTTGAAGAGAAAATTAATGTATATTTTGGGCACAGATGTGAAGGCAGTTTAAACAACCAGAGAGAAGTGATGCCCAGTGGTCCCCTCCAACCCACCCTATTCTATGAGTATATGATTCACTTTATCATTTAACCCCTGCTTTTATCATTTTCTATTGAAATACTCCAAAACTCTAAAAAAGCACAAGAAAGAGAAACTACTCTCGTGGAAGAAGAATACATCTCAAGGATACTGTAAAACAGGCATTTGAGACCGATGGTGAGAAAAACCAGAGCACAGTATATCTTCTTTACAGCACCTGTTAATCCTTTTGTAGCTCTTTATAAAACTCACTTATTAAAAAAACAACAGGCCACTTGGGAATGAACTGTTTGCCTCCAAACTCTTCCAAACTGAAGGCACTTCCGCTTTTAAGGAGTCCTGGAATGACATCTAAGCTTTCAGAATATTGAGAAATTGGAGTAGCAAAAAAAAAAATCATCTATTCTCACCAGGGAAACTGTTGCTCTTCATCAGCAAATCTGCCATCACTGTTGACACTTCTGTTGAAATACATGAATGCAGAAAACATTTTAGAAGTTTCACTTCTATAGCAATCACAATAGATTGCAAGGCACAACGACTAGAGGAAGATGTAAACAAAACTGAGCTTCCTTGTGATTGTCAGAAATTGTTCCTAGCTTTCCTGAGGCAACATGTCAATAAATTCAATCTGCTTTAATTAATATACTTATTCTATTACAACTAGATTGTTATTTGCAAAACAGAATTGCAAACAAAATGGCAAACAACTTTTCCCCTCAAAAGGTTCTTTTCTCCTTTTTTCCCCCAGTACCTTTATAAAGCAGCAGTGATTTCATGAGCACTGTTCATTCTTTTCTTCAGTCTTTGGGACAACAAAAGAATGTCAGATAGAAAGTGAGCAAGTCTCTTGCTGGAAAGGAATACCTCCCTTCTGTTCTCTTTAAAATAAATATAATAGCATTAGTGGCAGGAATCTGCCATGCTGTTTTGGCACATTCTACTGTTTCCTCATTAGCAGAAAAACAGTTTCATTAGAAAAGTTATTTCAGTACATGTGTAGAAACTGCAGGAAGTCCCACACACCTTCTCCTGTATGAAGTGTACTATTTCTACAATCCTCTTGCTTAATTCCTGCAGAGATTTTAAATCACTGAGATACAGAATTGAGGCTGACACCTGCTTCATATAGAGAATGACAGGATTCTAGGTAATAAAAGATTTCACATTCCTTTAAGCTTTCATCCTATTACTCCTGAATGCAATGTACTCCAAATAGAAAATATCTTGTAACCCCATACAAGATGCCTCAAGTATTTATGACACAGAACCAGATGCAATCTAACCTTACAATCATCTAGTACCTCTAAACATGTTCTACTGAGAAAGAATGCCAAATCTCTCACTGCAATGACCCCTCTATGGTTCTGGAGCCTTTTACATACAACTATCACAAAGACCAAATTCAACAAACCATATGGAAGGCTAGGTTAGCGGTACATTTCAGCTGCCTTGTCAGATGAAGAATGACATCCCTGAACTCACACAAGCACACAGAACAAGGTTTGCATGACTTGTGTAGCATCATACACAAACACTGGATCAATGTGCTCAATGGTGTAAGTTTTAGCAAGGAGTTAGAACGTATGAGAGCAGCTCAGATTATCTACAGCCATCCCACCACACGATGGCATGAACTGCTTGGGCTGATACAGATGACAGACCTTTGTCTACGCGTAAAGGGAAAGCATTTTGTATTATTCTTGTGCATCTTGCAGCATTGCAGATGTATGTGGTACTCTAAGCCATATGAGCACCTAACGAGTGTCAGGAAGCCTCACTTAGGCAGCACTGGCAAAAACCATCTCTGACTCGAGTACCCAGAAAGCATCCACAACCCACAGGAGAGGTAAAAATGGGCCATTCAAAAATACAGATCTTGCATTCAACACAGAAAGATTCAGGAATGTTATATTCCTCTTTCATTTTGGAGAAAACTAGTCAGAACAATATTGGAAAGCAGTTTCTTGTATTACCTTAAGGCCAGTAATTTGAGATCTAATTTAAGTGATGTATGAGATTCGTGATTGCAAAAAGCACCAGTAACAAAAACGCAAAATCAAAAACTTGTAGAGCTCTCGTTCCTATAAAGAGAAGTGTCCAATTTTGAACAGACAGGAAGCATGTCTAATGGGTTAGCTGTTCAATTATACATGCAAGTTTTAAAATTATGACTGAGAAGGAAGGTCATTCTTTTCAATTAGCAAAAGTATCAACTGATCCTTTCCTATTAAGAGGCACTTGGACACCATCAACTAAAACAGCAACCCAAACTGAAAGCAGAACTGAAAACGGCAGGATGCATATTCCACAAAATGAACTACCCATTTCCACTGCAACACTAAAGTACTTCATACCATACCTTTAGTAAATAAACTACAGTAATTTATGTGGTATGACAATCCAAATAGTCTTTATCTAAGAAGTTATTAGATCACTGATTTTAAAGGGAGAAAATTATATTGCAGTGAAGCATTCTCCTTGGTGCTTTACTTTCCTTTTTTTCACCTACATTTTTCACCTCTGCTCTTACCTTCTCATTCTTCCTCCCTCCACACTCATGGAGTTTTTTCTTTGCTACAACAAGTCTTCATTCTTTCATAATCTGTCTTTTTCTTAAATCCTGCTTACAGTTAATCTAAAAGAGTGCTATGACAGCTCTGTTATGTATCATTTCCTTTAACAGCCTCAATGGGCAACATTCTCCAAACTATTAAGTGCTATCATCAAGTTAGTAAATGAAAGGCCTTTCATATTATAAAATTAAGAATATAATCTTTAATATCAAAGGTGCTTAAAAATATCCAGGGAAATAGCTTTTCCCTAAGCATACAAACACGCTAGAAAGAAGATACTGGCAAATACGTATTTTTAAGAGCGAACAAGTTTTTGTAAGGATGCGTTTTGAAAATAAAGTGTTTTTCACTCTTCATTGTTGAGACTGCCAGATCTGTCAATGTTATTAGCACAAAACAGTTGTTCAACTGACTACTAATGCAGCAACTGGTACACCAACTATACATAGTGCCATGGGAGTGTTCCCCCCCTGTGCAAGAATTCATGTCTGAATCAAAAGAAAAACAAATTACTTGATTATGAATTAAAGAATGGATATGATGTTCAGTAAAAACAGACTGCAGGCACATCAGTCTCATTAATCTCTTACACCTATTCAGTCATCCAAAGAAAAAAAAAATAGAACTAAAAATTCAAAGTCACAAAAAATTCTGCTTCTATTGTCGATGAGTTTAAGCCTGGTTTTGGTGTATGATCACATACCAGAACTGAAAGCATGGTTATACTCATCCGTCAAGCTAAGTGAAGGCAGTATAGCACCTTAAAACAACAGGACTAAACTGCAAAAGCAAGCACATCAAATTTAAACTTGAGGATTCTACATGCAATGATTAGATGAGTTAGTTTTGAAATGTTAACGATCAAACAAAAGTTATTTCATATCAAACAAATTTCTACCAACGATTTTTTACAAATTAGCCTTTTGGATGTAGAAACTTCCTAAGAGAAGAAATATAAGTTTTTCTAATAATCTAAACATAATTTCATTTTAAAGCATATGTAACGTTATCTTCAAATTCCAATAATTTTAAGCATTTTGATACTTGCACAATTGAATATCTAGGAAGAGGGTTGTGTGGAAGATGCACATTACCATATTTGACCAATGCTGACCTTTCTTCTCGCAGCTGAAGTGACAATTTTCCCAGTGTCCCTTCCATGGAGTCTTCACTTCCTGATCTGGTGATATGTTCATTACAAATGAATTGTCTGCTTTCATCATTAAATGATGTGTACAACTTTCGCTCTGCTAAGCAGTTATTATTACTTCTGTCAAGATTATTCATCATCATAGTTGGTTCTTCAAAATCTAGCTTCTCTTCGTCTGAAATAGTCAAAGAATACATTTTGTTCAAGTGTTCTTATTAATTTCTGCTTGTCGTGTTACATTATCAAAATTTGCTTGTATTAATTTAAAAGGGGAGAAAGCTTAAGACTATTAAGAGTATGGTAGTCAATGTCTTCTTATGAACAGTATTTCTTAAAAGTCTTCTGGGTTTGTGTTTTAAAGTTTTAATATTTCATCTTCTTTTATTTCCCTCTTATCAATAGGTGGATTGTACTTTGAGAAAGAAGTGATTGTATTTCAGGACCTGAATATTATGAAGGAACTCAGGAAAAAAGTAGCTGTTAATTCTGTCTTCTATGTACACACAGTAAGAACCTCCACCAAAAAACCCCTCACATAAACACTGGAATGATCCCAAAATGGGAGAAGAGACCAAGGCAGGTTATAACTACATTAGCTTCTTAACTTCTTTAATTAGTAACATCAACTTATTAAGGCTACAAGAATGGGTACATTATATAAAGATGTATTTATAGAATAAATACGTAATAATGAAGTAAAGTCTAGTACTTTTAATGTAAGACTTATTTTGCAACAAGGTTAAAAGTGAGATATTCAGTTTATCATGTAAAGTAACAATCCCAGACAATGTAAGAATTGTCATTATTACAAATGAGCCTTCTTCAATAAAGACAGAGTCCCAGCACACTTCATTATGAGCCAACATGCAGGAAGCCAAGATGCCATTTCCCATCTGCAAGAAAATTACTTTTAAATCCCACATTTAGTGACCTTTATTAAGTCTCCACTAATGAAACTCTTAACAACAAATACGATGTAGTTGGAAGCCTGTCAAGACATATCATTCCTTTTTATTCCGCCTTTTATGCTAAATAATCCGTCAGGGAATCTCCAAAGACAATGGCATCTCATTATCTCTTTAAACATGTCAGCATTTAACGTTAATTTTACTCACTGAAGACAACTTTCAGTAAAATTCCATTACTCGGAAACCTACAGGAGAAAGAGGCACCTGAGTAGCTTTCAATTCACTTTCAGTAGTGCAAGCCAGCATCATTTTAGGAAACCACAGTTGCAAAACTGCCTTAAACCCATTTAAATATTTCCAAAATTCACACTGAAAGGACGTGCAGGTCCTTTCATATATTAATAATTCATGTAATTACCAATATGAAAACCCATCAGGAAGTTATTTTTCTAGCAAATAATAGGTATCAAAACGTTCTTACTCTGATCGAGAGGAACTGCTTGAGCAGAAAATAAATCTCCCAGAGAAGTTGTTCTAAGTAAGCCTTTCCAAGCACTGCTGACTTTTCTAACCTCTGCAGCATCAGCAGGAGGCTTTGGAAGGAAAACAGAAGAATCTTCATCCTTTTCAGAAGTGATTAGTATTGGTTTCTGTGACAAAGATAAAGAGCACTTTTAGACAAAAGCACAGATAATTTAATTTTTATATAAGTAAAAATTTAAAAAGAAAAAAAAAAGAAACCCACATAATTTCTAACAAAGGGCTAAGTTCAGAATAGAACATAAGTTACATTGGCTTGCTCATTAAGGAATTTTCATATCCTGAATCTAATGATACCATTCCACTGAACAAACCAGATGTCTATACCATTATCACCACAGAGAGCCATTTAAAAGCCAACATTCAGGGGTGCAGAAAACAAAAACTAGCTTGAGTAGAACAACTCAGAATTATTTGTTCCACATAAATACGCATTTAACTACATCTGCAGCAAGCTTATTTATCAAAGAAAATATTTTGCCAACAACTATTGCTAACAATTCTAGATACATCTATTCTTTGATTTGGTTTTGAACATTAAAACGGTATTTCCAAAACACTTAAAATATGTTCACAACCTATGTACTAATTCCTATCACACTGAGACAAATCATGCAGATCCAGAAACATGAAAGTCCTAGTTTTATGACAGTATCTTGCATCTTAGAGGATGTGAACAAGCCCCCGAATCTCTAGTACCAAGCACTTGTTGTGCCCTTGCGCTACATAAAAGCACTGATCCCTAAGACCAATATCAATTTCCTTAAAATAAAGAATCCACTAGAAAGTCTCCAGCCAATCCTTCAGGACTCTCCACAGTATTAGCTGAAGAAGCCAACAAGTGAGACCCACTCCCCACAACCACCATGATTAATACAAGCTCTCCATTTACAGTGTACTAACTTACCTCCATTGACAAAGCAAAAAAGGCAGGTTTTGCATTGGTCAGTAGTTTTCTCTAATTTTTTTTCCACTCTTACACACAAAATAAATGAAAATTTTAACACCAGTACTTAAATAGAAACGTAGATATATATAATCTAAATAGAAGTATGCTCAGAACTTTTAAACTTGATTCATACACATGTAAATTTTTCTAATAACCTAAACATAGTTTCATTTTAAAGCATATGTAAGGTTATGTAATATTACCTTACCCAAATTACTGAACTATAACATCTCTCGGATATTTCCCTGAATTTCCTAAAGAATGCTTTCCTAAAGAATTTCCTAAAGGTTACTGTCTGGAAGAAGCAATGTATACAGCAAGCACATTTAACTGCTATAGCACACTCTGTTATCTTGGGTACTAAACAAATGGTTGTGACTTAATCTTGTATTTGAAGACCAAATATAAAAAAAACTGTGAAAGAGCAGATACACTTATAAACTGAAAACAATTCACAGTTTTCGCAGAGGGAGAAAAGACGTTCTTAAAGGGCCTCTATCTATTTCGAAATAAACTAAATAACGACATTTTACAGAAATGTAAGCCAAATAGAAAGCAACCACATAGTTACCTTCAAGTTACTGATCATAGAACCACAAAATAGATGAGGTTGGAGGAGACCTCTAGAGGTCCAAGCCCCATGTTCAACTACAGCCACCTAAACTCAGTTGCCCAGGACCATGCCCAAGAAGCTTTTGAAGATCTCTGGGCAACCTGTGCCAAGGGTTCATCACCCTCAAAGCTGGAAAACTGTTTTCTGAAGTTCAGAGGAAACCTCCTGTGTCCCAGTTTGTGCCCATTGCCTCCGGTCCAGTCACTGAAGAGAGGCTGGCCCCATCCTCTTTGCACCTGCCTTTCAGGTATTTGCATCCATGGATAAGATCCTCCCTGGTCTTCTCCAGGCTGAAGGTTCTCCTTTCTCTCTGTCCCTTCATCACCTTTGTGGCTGTTCCATCAGATTCTCTCCAGTAGCTCCATGTCTTTCTTGTACTGTGGAGCCCAGAGCTGGATACAGCACTCCAGGTGTGATCTTACCAGTGTTGAGTGGAGGAGAACGATCATTTCCCTCAACCTGCTAGCAACATCCCTCCTAATGCAGCCCCAGATACCATCAGCCACTTTCTTAGCAGCAAGGGCACATTGTTGGCTCATGTTCACGCTCATGAACTTCATCAATTTCAGTAAACTTACACAAGAAAGCTGACTCAAGTATCTGTCTTCTGATTCTTGTTAATGTCACTTAGAATCATAAAGCAATACAGCAATATTTAAGTAGTTTAAATTATTTTCAGGTTTCTTTTCGGGAAAAAATGACAAAATTGGCTTTTTAAGTCTCAGACTAACGTTACAACAAGCTTCCATCTTTCCTCAATGTCTTTAAGCCATTTCTTTTCTCAACACTACTGAGACACATATTTTTGTATCAGTACTGCATGAATTATTTCCAGAGTACTTACATGAGCCAGTGGGCTTAGACGAACACCAGAAAGTGGTCTTGATTCAGCCAAGTCAAAACTGGATGCATCGAGACTAACAAAGAAATGAAACATAGTTAGAATAAAGCAGACCCAGTGTTTTGTGATCAGTTGGTTTTTTTAATTGCATGCGTCTTCCCTTTGCCAGTGAATATGGGGAAAGGGAAGAAAGGAAAAGTGACAAGAGCACTTCACGCTAACAAAACTCCACCTAGAAATAATTTTGAGGTAGTGTAAACTTTATTTGAAAATGAGCATCTTAAACTTCAGGACCTAAAATTTTACATTTAAAAGATCTCAGAAGGCTCTGAAAAAAAGATCTAGCATATAGGTTATAGGAAACAAGCAAGCTTTCACATGTTCTAGGAAAAAAAGCTGAAGACGATCTCAATTAAAAGTATTCAATTGTCTCAAGAAAAGGTTAGTAACAGACTTATTTTCTTGTATTATTCTCCACATAGAAAACCAGTGTAATGACTGCCTCTGGTAGCTCTAATCCACAGGAACTTCCTGGACATGTAGATTAACACCAACAGTAAGGATCATTAGAAGAAGGCACAGGATGTGATTAGGAATACAGATTAACATAGGGGAAATAATCACCGGAAGCATAATTACGGAATCAAATCTCTTGCTGCTAAAGGATATTTGAAAAAATCTTAAAGCCACAGTACCTAAAAACTGAAGCGGGTCTATTTTGAGGACATCGTGAGGATCGAGACCCAAAAAGTTTCCTCTGTTCATCTGTAGGTGTGAATGGTCTTTGAGTTCTTACTGTTCGTAGAGCATCTCTGGCTTCATTTACAATCTCAGAACTGGTTTTAGGCTTTGCCACTGACAGCCAGCAGAATGGTTCTGGTTTTTTTCTATTTTCAGTCTTTGAAGCTTGCATTCCTCTGCAAAGTACTGCACAGGAAGAACACTGGAAAATATATGTGAAAGACACAAAGTATTATGCTAGTTTTAAATTACAAACTATTAATTAATCACTGGTTATGCTACCACAGTGTAGTTAAAAAGCGTAACTAAATCCTAGACAGTGCTGAAATAGTGGGAAATAAGGTACATTGATACTGCATTTCCCTCTCTATTCCTCACTTCCATAGGAAAATACTCAAGAACAGAAAGCATCTGACATGGAGGACCTACCTTCAGTTCTTCTACAGGGAGCTAAAATACATCACTGTTCTTCATGGCCAAATGTGGTCCTCTACAATTCCACAGAAAATCTGTTTCTTGACATTTGATTACTTAGGAAACATCATAGCCAAAACAGGAATTCAATAATATGCTGTAAAGAGACAGGCTTTTTCCAACTTAGGAAAACCCAATATATATCATTGACCTTACCAAGGGCAGCTTCCTAATATGTCAGAGGCATCATTATCAGTAACTGAAGCACAGTTATCAGCAATTGATAAGCAGCGACAAGGAAGAACAAGCAATCCTTTTTTTTCCTCTGAAAGAAACGACTCCCCAACTCACCCCTAAGCACATGCAAAGAAAGACAACACTAATATAAGTTATCAACCCAAACTTCCAATCAGCATTCTGTCCTGTTGCAGTTTCTGGGAAATGCAGTGGGCAGTCACAGACTTGCTCCATCACCCCCTGGGCCCCGCACAACTCATCACTATCATGGTGCAGTTCTCTGTAGGTGTATCATCCTTGCCATTTTACAGCAAACTCCTCATAAGTCTTACACCATCCAAAATTCCTCTTCTGCTTTTCAAACTTACCTAAAAAGAAAAATATGTTTCTGCACTGTGACTCAGACCATCTGGTAACTTCCATTCTCTCACACAGTTTATGACAATGAACCGACAGTAAATCAGACACCATCACCTTGGCTATTTCTAAACTATGGACTGAAAAAAAATCTTGTATCCTTAGTTTGTTAGTTCAATTCTTCCTGTTCTGCAGTTTTACCTTTCCAACTGCTTCTGCTCTCTTTGCGAGCCTACACATTCTGGCACAGTGTCTTTCACTGTGGCACACTCAATCCCTTCAGAACTACCCAACACAGAACTGGATGCTAAGGAGAAGTGCACCAACCTCTTTCACTAAATCATGTGTAATTAAAAAACCCACAGGAACAGATCAGGAGCCTGAGACTATCAGTGTTTTTAATATTTCCGACTACCATCAATATATTACTTATCTTCACTGTGACTGAATTTTGTTCTTTATGCTCCTTACTCTTCCGTCTATTACAATGTGATTAAAAAAAAGTAAGGAGTTCCACTGCAGCTGTCTGTTTGGAGAAATGATACAGTCAGTCCTCACTAAAAAAGGAAGGTAGACTATCATTCCCTATTCCCCCAGCTACTGGGAGCCAGAATTTTGACCTTAAGTGGAAGGTCTTCTGTGCAGGCCTTATGTCTGATACAGTCAGGAACAATCCTGTGCAGGGCCAGGAGCTGAACTTCATGATCCTTGTGAGTCCCTTCCAACTCAGCATATTGTGTGATTCTGTCATTTTGCTCCCCAATCCCAGCAGGAAACAGATAGAGGGAATGCTGCAGTGTTGATGGGGACAGTGTAACTGGTACACACAGATCTTGTCCCTCACTACTGTCACCATTTCCCAAGTAGCCTTTAACTTGCACAACTGAAGAGCTCCTCTCTGACTCTCTGTTGAAAGGTAGAAGAGTATCACAGCAGTCTGAAAAGCCACACTTGGGCTTTTGTCTTTATTCTGCAATTGTTTACTCCAGAAGTCTGGTCTTTTTTGAATAGGAAGATTTTAAAGCAGTAGATAGCAGGACAGTATCCATACATTAGTTCCAGCAATGTCCAAAAGCGAGATAGCTGTACCCTCACAGCTCTTATCTCAGTTCAGTCAAGATGAGAGAAGCATGGCTGACTACATCAGATGTGGCACCCCACCGGCTCTGCCATCCTCTTTCCCATCTCAAGACCAGTGTCATTTAATTGCTATGGTGCAGAGTGGGTATACTTGCAATCACTAAGTACAATGAAGAGAAGCCTTGTACTCAAGCTGTGAACACTCTGCTCTCTGACATCCGAATCCATGTTCTGTCTGCCCTAGCAAATCTCTAGAATAGTTAGCACACAAGTACAGGTTTAGTAAGAATCCCACAATCATCGAGGTTGCAAGAGACCTTTAAGATCATCAAGTCCAACAGTCAACCCCACACTACCCCTGTAACCCCTAAACCACATCAACCAGTGCCAGATCCAGACGCCTCCTAAACACATCCAACGTTGGTGACTCCATCACCTTCCTGGCCAATCTATTCCAATGCACGGCCATCCTTACAGTGAATTTTTTTTCTAATATCTAATCTGTATCTCCCCTATCTCGGCTTAAGGTCACTTCCTCTTGTCCTTTCCCTGCAGGCACACTAGAAGAGATGGGCTTCCACCTCACCACAACCTCCTTTCAGGAATATGCAAACAATAGCAATTATTAGACATAATTCTGAACAGCAGCAACTTACCAATCACAACTGATGCACTTTCACGCTGGTGAAATTTTAACGCAGAAAAATTGCTATCAAAGAGAAACAAGAACTAAGCTACGAGAGTTGAGTCCACAATCCTCAGCGGAGTAAGGTTTCCAGCGCAGCCGTGGGACAACCACGTCCAAGAGGAACTCCCCAAATAAGCAGCACCTGTGGAGTAAACGCTGTCCCAACCCAAACCTGGCAATCAAGCCTCTCTCCCGGGCACGTGAAAGCTGCCGGGAAGCGGCACTGGGGTTCTGTCTCTCCGGCCGCTTTCCAAAGCCGCCCGCCCGACTTACCGCACAGTCCGGCCCTTCGCCCCCGCCCGGCCAGGAGGCACCCCCAGGGACGAGCACTACAGCCG
>VZTD01002621.1:176335-209982 GCA_013397725.1 Rhagologus leucostigma
CCCCAAAGCCCACGGGCAGTGCCAGTGCCGCCTCCTGCCGCGGACGGTGGGTTCCTGGTGGAGGGCTCTCGCCCGTGGCCAGTCCTGGCCCACGTTTAGGGAGGGCGTGGTGGCGGCTGGCACAAGCCCGGGGCACAGCTGTCAGAAGTCACTCGGTGTGACCTGCTGTTGTTGCCAATTTAGGGGCCCAGTGTAGACAGGAGACGGTTTTTATTCTGTGCAGGGTGCGAGGGGGAAGTTTTACACAAATCAAGCACTCAGATTCTCAAAAATTTACAGAACGACAGAATCGATTAGCTTGGAAAAGACCTCTGAGATCATCAAGTCCAACCTATGAGTGAAAACCACCATGTGAACTAGACCATGGCACTGAGCACCACACCCAGTCTTTCCTTAAACACCTCCAAGGGACAGTGACTCCACCACCTCCATGGGCAGCCCATTGCCATTACACTAAATACACAATTTAGCAAACGAAGAAATCACAGTTCATTGGTGAGTTCTCCTATTAATTAGTATTTTACCTTCTATTGGTTTAATGATTCTCTTGCTTTGCATGGTAATTAGTCCTCATGCTCAATCTTTCTCTTCTTTTGAGTTGCTGGGTTTCTTGAGTTGGTGGTCAGTGGTGGTTGAGTCTCCATGGTGGCTGGAATCAAGGGGCGGTGAACTGGCACTGATTCCCTGCATTATAAAGGGCACAGGACCTGTGGCCAGACAGGTGACAAGGGATGCAGCAAGTGACAATAGACAAACAGGTGACACAGCAGGACCTGACAAGTCACAGGATGACCCCAGACTATCCGATAAAAGCCCAGGTGATCCTTTGTTCAGGGTCAGTCCTTTAAAGCTATGATGGCTGTTTCACTGATAAGGCAAGACTGTTCCCAATCTCCTTCTCATTCTCTGTAACTCTCTGGGTGAATTGTTAGCTGTTTCTGACTCTTGGGGTGTCAGCATCATTGTGATACCTCCTCTCTGAGCTCAGATTTACAGGTTCAAAATGGAGGCATTGAAAGTTTTTCACAGTAAAGTACGGGGGTCTCAGACATGTTGTAGCAGCAGCCACAAACTGCTGTCCTGTCCCTGGGTCACTCTGGTCAGGCAGTGAAGGTTGGATTGCTCACCTTAGTGGTTCCCTGGCAGGGCAGAAGTGCTGTCGCATCTCCCGCTTGCTGCCTGCTCTCTGGAAGGCCGAAAGATGGACATTTCCACATTGGCTGTGGCAGAGCTTCACACACACGGGTCCCACAGGCCAGATGGCTTTGTTGGAGTGGCACAAAGAGGTCACTTGCAGTGACTTCCCCAGGCTGCCTCCTGGCAAGGACCCACCAAAAACGCATCCACCTCCAGGTTTCGGGATCCCGTTGGCCAGCTGCACCGGACACTCACTGAACAGCTCCCTCGCGTGCCTCCTGCTATTGTGATGGGTAATGTGATCACAGCCTGTATCAGAAAATCTCCAGACATGTAACAACAACAAAGACAGGCCTTTTGTGGCAAGTGGGTTGTTCCTGACTGACAAGGACAGTCTTTGTTTGCTATCTCTGAATGCATTTTGAAATTTATCTAAAAACTGCTGTAGGAGAGTAGTTGTTACCTCTTTGTGAATAACAGAAAAACACAACAAATGCAGCTCCATCTGACCAGGCTTCTTCCTTTGTTCTTTTATTGTATACTTCAGATATATCTGAAAGCACTCCCCAAATAAATTCATCTTATATATATATTTATATGTAAATATATATATATATCTTACTAGCTTGAAGTTCCTTTTACTAATTGCTTGCTAAAGTAACTTTTACTTTTTCATGTTTGCTAGACAAGAACCCTGTGGATATTTTAAATTTAATTTGTGTTTCTGATTTTTATTATAAGCTTTCTATGCCCCTCTCTTCTAGAAAAATACCCTCTTCTAGTTCCTTTTTTGATTCTGACAGGCATTATGATAGCAGTAAAAAGATCTCCTTGTGTAATGCTACCTGGTTTACATAACACATGCCATTATCTCTGCTAGCTTCTACTTTATCTCTAATTATTAGACATCTAGTCCTCTTTCTTTTGCAGCCAAGTTCAATACCTCAGAAGTAATGAAAACCTTGTTATTATTGTAGCCTCTTTTCTTTGTATATTCTTCTTTAAAAGCCAAAAGAATGTGTGTGTGCATGTGCATGTATGCTATTTTCAGATCATTCACAGTTAGCTCATTTTCTGTTACTTTCTTCTGAACCTTTCTTTTATTGAAATAATACAAGGGAAGTTTCACAGAAAAATGTGTAGATCTGTTTCCTGGTAAAGCCAGTTTGAATTTCTTTCTACTGTTATCTCATCATTCTTTAAACAGTTTTTCAATCCACCCAGTTAAACCCACTAAGCCTCCTTTCTTGCCTTCTTCTTTAATCCTTTTCATATGCACATTATTTCTCCTCTCTATTTTCTAGGTCATCAAATTGAAGAGTTAAATTTTATTAATTTTCTGAGCTTTGGCAGTTATAGCAAATATTTCATTTGTGATCTCTCTGCTGTGTCTCAGCTGGTACAACTTTCTCATTTAAATCCTTTTTCTTCTGTGCTTTTTATTGAGGGAACTCTCTCAGCACCTCTTTTAAATGGAGGTGCGTAGTTAAATCTTGTTTGGAATAACAGTGCTTTAGGATGGAAATATCATCAAAACTTATAAGCTGACTTGGTCTAGGTAAGCTAGTATTTGCTGAAGTGATTGCTAGGTAAAAGCACTGTGTTCTGAACATTTCTGCCTATCTAATGAAAAAATACAAAGTATTCAATTATGTCATATTCATTCAAATTATTTTTTTTAAATTTTGATTTGAAAATCACAAAATGGGTTTTGTGCTGGTATCCACTCTCAGGTTTTGGTCTGGCTAACTGTGCCGGTTTGGGCCAAATTCAGGGAAAATGTCCAAAAGGAACGTCTCCTCAAAGGAAAAAAACGTTACAGCCACCCCTCCACCACCAGGTTCGGGGGAAAAAAAGGATTTTCCTCAGAGGAAAGTGAAGGAAAAAAACTATTTATTTAACAAACACACAGGAAAAGAATAATAAAGCTAAATAATAAAACCTCTCGCTGTGGAGAGAAACCTGGGAAGATTTTAAAGTCCTTCTGTGAGTGTGGTCTCTCTCCTCCTCCTTGGAGCTGGGTCAGCGTGGACCCCCTCCGGGCCTAAGGTGGAAATTTTCCCAGTGAGTTCTGGTGTTCTGATGTTGAAACAGCCCAGAAGAGAAGAAGGGAAAAGCCGAAGTCCCGGAAAGAATCTTACTCTCAGTCTCTCTCCGGAGAAACAGCCGAAAAGCCAAGAGAAGCAGAAAGGGTGCTTCCTTTGCTCCTCAGCAGCAGCAGCAGCTAACCTCCGTGTCCTTGAAGCACAAACTGTTTTGGAAAGTTCGCTCAGTTTTTTTCCTCTCCCTTGCACCCAGTTTTAAAGGCACAGAAAGGCTCAGGATCATATCTGGGCATAGAGCGGTGATAGGGGATACAACATCCTAAAGTCACCCCAAGACACTAACTTAAATCTGTCTAGAGATGAAATTTACCTGAATATCCAAACATACCAGGGCTATATTTCAATGCAATTCAGAACTAGGTAACAGTGGTAAGCACTTTGCCCACCAAGTGTTCACTGATCACATTTGCTACTTCTAGTGGCTGACCTGTGCAAGCAGCCTCCAGTGCCATTTGAGCAACACAAGTGGCAATGCAGCCCCCATTTGTCCATATTTCTTTCCTCTTTTTCAAAACAAAACAACAGTCGCATCTCCAATCTGGACAAAAATCTTCCTGTCATATTCAACTTTGCATAAGCCATCTGGTATGTGCTGTTAAATAATTTCTATGTTTTGTATCACTTGCAGATCATTACAAAGGCAGGTGGAGCAGTTCATTTTACAGCAGTTAGAAGCAACCCCTATACCAAGCGGCCTGATAAGTTTTAATAAAATAAGGTTATGAAGATCTCCATTACATGCAGCAGGGAAATGTGTCACAGGAAAGAGTGCTGGGTATCTGATGAGATGACTATTTGGTGGATAAAGGGAGAGTGGTGTACGCTGTTTATCTTAAGTAAAGCTTTTGACTGTCTCCCATTACTTCCTGACAGACAAACTGATGAAGCGTGGGCTATTAGGGTAGATATGGAGCTGCACTGAAATTTGGCAGAACTGCAGAGCTCAAGGGGTTGAGATTGGCCACACAAAATGCAGCTGGGGACCACTCATCCTCAGGGTGCACCCTCTGCAAGTTTACAGATGATGTAAAACTGGGCGGAGTGACTGACACATCGGATGGTTGTGCTGCCATTCAGAGGGACCTGAACAGGCTGGAGAACTGGGCCAAGAGGGATCTCAAGAAGTACAACAGAGGGAAATGTGAAGTCCTGCACCTAGAGAGCAATAACCTCATGCACCAGTACATGCTGGGGGCCAACTGGCTGGAAAGGAGCTTGGCAAAAAAGGACATGGGGATCCCATCTGACGTAAGTTAACCAGCAATGTGCCCTTGTGCCCTTGCTGCACAGGTGGCCAACAGCCTCTTGGGCTGCATTAGGAAATGCACTGCCAGCAGGTAGACGAAAGTGATCCTTTCCTTCTGCGCAGCATCAGTGAGGCCACAACTGCAGCACTGGGTCCAGTCATGGTGTCCCCAGTACAGCAGGGACATACTGGAGTCTAGAGAAGGGCCACTAGGATGACTAAGGGACTGGAGCATCTTTAGTATGAGGAAAGGCTGAGAGAGCTGGGACTGTTCAGCCAGGAGAAGAGAAGGCTCTGGTGGGAACTTATCCATGTGTATAAATATCTGAAGGAATAGTGCAAAGAAGATGGAGACAGACTTCTTGGTGGTGCCCAGTGAAAGAACAAGAGAAAGAAGGCACAAATTGAAATACAGGAAACTCCATTTAAACATAAAACCAAATTTCTGTGCTGAGAGTGGTCAAACACTAAGACAGGTTGTTCATAGAGCTTGTATGGTCTCCATCTTTGGCGGCATTAAAAAAAATAATTGAAAAAGTCCCTGAACAACCTACTCTAGTTAACTGCTTTGAGCAAGGGGGTTGGACTAGATGATCTCCAGGGGTTTTTTCAAACCTTAAATATTCTGTGATAGATGTAAATTCTTTTAAATGTCTTAAAATTTTTTTCAGATTTGACTGAAATTTTAGATTTTGGAAATTGCCATGATCAATCTCTACCTTGCATTGCTTAGTGTGGTTTGACCACTGCATCCTCCAAACTCTGCCCCTTACCCTCTCTCTGACCAGCAAGTGATTCTCTCCATGCTCAGTGCTCAACCCTCCGGCCAAAAGCTGAGATTTCCCAGTGAAGTTGCACTGGCTTCCCAAGTGAAATACCCTTCAGCTGTACCCATGTTTGGGCTGACACACAGCATGCAAAGACTTCTTGTACCAACTAACTAAGCATTGTGAGCAATCTACCAGCTGCACACCCACTATGCAATTGTCCCTACATCAAGGATTGCTTTCACTGATTTCCTGATATTTCTGCTGCCTCTGCCAGTGGCTGGAAATCCCTGGCATGTTAGTGGAATGCCTGCTTTTCCTCTACTCTGCCTTTTGACACAGCTAGATGGACAGAACTCCACGTGACTTTTGTTTAAGACCCAAATTTCTTCAGGCTAGGCAGGAAGAAATATTGGAGAAACAGCCTTTTTTGAAGAATAAATAGATTTGGAAGAAAAATGTGAAGGTCATTGAGGGGTTGCAATCCAACACAGAGCCTAAAAACCGAGTTAAGAACCAGTGAAGGGTGAAAAAGAAAGGGCATTTTTTTTCTCAGAAGGCTCAGCCTTCAGTTTAGTGGTTCAAGGTTCTTTTATGAGCATTTTGTTGTGCACAACTTACGATGGCTGTGTATTCATTATGGAGCGTACTGAGCTTGGACACCGCACTTAAAATTCGCAGAAGCCTGTGGTGAAGAATACCAAGAACTGACTAAATTGGGCACAGAAATGTGGATAAAATCAAAACTGTTGAGATACAGAACCCATTAGGGAGCTCACTGAATACACATAGCTAATTGAGTAAGGGGATTCACTGAATAGAGCTGGTGCATTAACATGGTGATCTTACTTACTTTCTCAAGGTGTCTACATCAGCATTCCTTGTGTTTCCTCCAAACAGATTCTCCTGTCAAATTGTATCTGGTGGGAGGACATATTAAGAGTACTGAATTGTTAGTTTTCAGCAAAAGTTGAAAAAGTCATAGGATCATAGAATGGTTTGGGTTGGAAGGGACCTTAAACATCATATAGTTCAACCCCCTGCAATGGGCAGGGGCACCTTCCACTAGACCAGGTTGTTCCAAGCCCCATCCAGCCTGGCCTTGAACACTGCCAGGGATGAGGTATCTATAAGTTCTCTGGGCAACCTGTTCCAGGTCTCACCACCCTCACAGTAAAGAATTTCTTCCGAATATCTAATCTAAACCTGTCTTCATCCAGTTTAAAGCCATTCCCCCTTATCCTGTCATGACATGCCCTTGTAAAAAGTCCCTCTCCAGATCTCTTGTAGCCCCCTTTAGGTACTGGAAAGTGCTATAAGGTCTCCCCAGAGCCTTCTTTTCTACTGACTAAACAACCACAACTCTCTCAGCCTGTTTTCATGTACACAGAGGCTGCCTGCAGACCACAGGTGCTGCAGGTCCATAACATGTCGGACTCATTGTTTGGAACTTGCCTTACACATGTGGTTATGCACAAGTCCAGCAGGTTTCATGCCTACATACGGTCTCTAAGCTCTTCCATCCATCTGTATATTCGACATGTATGATAGCTATCTAAGGAATCCACTTGTCTCTAATATCTGGAAATGTCATGGGAAAATACAAAGCACTGCCTCTGCCTCTGTGTTGAATTCAGGAAACAGGATGAAACTCCACTCAAATGGAGGGACCCTGTGAGACCCTTCATGTGTTCTACAGGAGACTGCTAAATTAAAGTTTTGTGGGTTGGCGTTGTTTCCTGTTACAGCGTTTTTATTTTCACAAACACCTTTCCAACCAGATCTGCCCTGTCTTTGCTGCCAGGGTTGGCTTTGTAGCTCTGTTAATGACAACAGTTTAGATGGAAAGCATGGGCTTTCTCACAGACAGCATTGATATAAAATACTCTCTAGAGAGATCACCACAGAGAAGCACTGTTTTCATTTTATATAGTCAAAACAAGATGGGACCGAATTGGACATAAACCTTATTTACTCTTCCACCACAAGCAGCAAAGCTCATTGTATCAGGTTCATCTCTGATTTCCAGTACATTACCCAGCATGAAAAGACTGTGCAGCAGGAAATACTTAATTTTGTGTAGCTTACTGGAGTCTGAGCATGTCAAGTAATGCCAAAATGCCCAGATTGGCACAGCTTTCCAGAATGCTGGCACCACCTATTTCCCCACTGTCTTCTCTTTAAGCAGCTCTTAACTCAGAGTGAATGTGCTGTGAGGATAACACAAACTTGACATCCAACCCTGAAATTCTCCCTCATCCAGTGCTTACAGTATGTCTTGAAACTACAGTTTGTTCTTGTAGTTTAGCAAATACTTACTGCAAATAGTTAGCTGCTATTCATTGTCTCTATGTCCCACTTGCCTGTGGACACTGAAAAGCTTCAGCAGAGAAATTTTCCAGTTTTCTGCAGCATTCTGTGAGAGCTCTGTGTTTCTCATGAAAGCTATGAAAAACACTGATATGGGTTTTTGTAAATAATTCCTTTATCTTGCAGCTGTACAATGTTTTGCATTATTGTTATGTTTAGTTGCAGAATTGTTTTGAAATGGGTGTTGTAGGATTTAGCCAATCATCCTGAGAGGTGGATGGTCAAGGGACCAATCACCTGATGCTGTTCCAGCGAGTTACAGAATAAAAATCCATCTGGATAATAATAAATAATCCTGCTTTCCCTGGATCCTGCCTGCCTCGTTTCTCTCTGTCCCCGGTACAACAGCAACACTTGCCCACAGTACCCAATATTTTAAGCTCCTCTTTGGATATGAAAGAATACTTTCATCTCCCCGAAATGAACAAGAGAGCTCTGCTGTTGGATACAGTCTGGTTTTCTGGCAGTGAGAAATCTGCAATATGGAGAAACAACACGTATAAAAATAGGTTATTGTACAAGATAGAAAAACATTTTTAAATATGACCCAATATTTATACAGATTTTAGGATGGGACATTGTACCTCACAGTATACAGTGCAGCTCCTCAACATGCTGCAAAGAATGACCAGAAAGCAATCTACCAAATGTGGCACAAGGTGCTCTGGGTTAGCCTCCCATAGCGCCAGATTTCTCTTGCTGATTAAAGCCTGATGATCTGAGGACATACTGCATCTTTAAAAAACAGCCAAATGTGAACACATCCTGCCAAAACAGCTATGTCAGTAGCACATGCCAGCAGAACTTCCGCCAGTAGAACTTTCTAGTTCAAACAAGGCCAGCAGCAGCAGCAGCAGTGGTGTGCACAGCCTCGGGATGCCTCATGAGCACAAGTGTAGGGTTAGACACAGCCGAGATAGGTATGAGCTTCAGTTTGGCTGCTGTAAGTGGGAATTTTCTTTAAAATTTTTGACAAAAGGTCATGTACTTCAGTGACAATCCCTTTACAAATAAATACCAGCAGGAACAAAAGAAATATCACTGATAATTATTGAAAGATTTTTATTGATTTTGCTGACACTGAACTCTCCAGCTGGAAAAAAAAAGATCAAAAGTAGAGAAGGGCTAAGAAGGTCATGAATCTAGGCCCAGTGTTTCCTAAAAGAAGAATGGTATGGCTGCTTAAAATGGAAACATGAGGAAATTTGGAATTTCAGACCCACAGAGAAAAGGAATTAATGGAGAATGTCGTCTCAAGCCTGGAGATCATCTTTTTCCAGGGAAGTTGTGATTTGCAGAAATAGTATGAAAGTGATAAGAAATTAAATATAAGGCTGCCTAATGGTAAAATTGACTGCTAAGGCAACTATATTTTAAAACAATTATTTTAACTACTAGAGTCAAATGCTTAGAAACAATCAAAGGGACCACTACATCGTGAGTACAGTTCTTATACTCCAAACTTTTATAGCTGTAAAGAGGTATATACATGGATTTATGAAAATTCTTATTCTATTATTTTAAGTAGATGTTATTAAATTTGTGGTAATTGCAGATATTAAATAGTTTCAGATTTTTGAAGGTAACAGTTTGGAAAGTTCAAATCCCCTAGGATCTAAAAATTCATTTTCATTGAGCTGAATTGTATTTCCTGCAAATGTGAAATTGGAGAATTCAGTTCCTACTGTTGTGATAACTGACTTTGAGTGGTATTTTACCAAGAGTTCCTCAAGGATACATCTTCAGTGATATTTTTATTCATTACCTTAAAATAGGAAGATGGAGTTTGTTAATAAAATTTGCTGATGACACGGAAGTGGGAGACATCATTAATAAGGAAAGGGATGGCAATATGATACAGGAAGACCTGAATAACCTTGAGAACTAGAGTAATAAAAGTGGAGTGAAACTTAATAGTGCAAATTGCAAGTTGTGCCCTTCTGTACTAATACAAATTTCTGTCATAAGCTGCAAGGTCATCAGTTCAGAAACAGAAATATGCGAGTTGTGCCTGGAAGTGCAAGTTAACCACTGGCTTCAAATGTTAAAGGGATGTGGAAAAGGCAAATTTGATCCTTGGGTCTACTGGATGAGATATTTCCAGTAGACGTTGCGAGTGCGTGTCAGGAGGAGGCAGTGCTGGGGGCCCCTCTGTAGCTCAGTGCCATCCAGAGCACCCACATTCAGGAGAGAGACTGAGGCTGGGGTGAGTGTAGAGAAGGGTGGTGAGACATCCAGGGACAAGCCTATCATGCCATAAGGCTACAGTGGCACAGCTTGTTTATTCTGCCAAAGGGAAGGGTGAGAGACTCTGTTCATATCATCTCTTTAAAGAAGATAAAAAGCAATTTATATTTTATTTATGTTCAGGAACAAATGAGCATTATCCGACCTGGAAAAATCAGAATGCCAATTTTTTAAAAGGTTTAAAACTTAGTGGAGAGGTAAGATTCTGAAACAGCCTCCCAGGAAGACTGGAGGAGTCAAAAACCGAACTATATTAAGAGCTATATTAAAGCTGTATTAAAAGAATGAGGTGGGGTAGTTGCTGGAAGTAGCTGGAGCTGAGACCCAGTTGTTTCATTCAGTGTTACTCTGAAAAAATTTGAAGTTATTTAGTAGCCATTCATAAAAATAAGTAAACAGCCCACAAAAGTAACAGCCCACAAAAGTAAACAGCCTTTGTTTCTAAATGAGCTCTGCATTAGCATGAATTAGATCATTTTTTTAATGGTAAGCCAATTTTTTGTTTTTCTTGCTAATGTGAGTAGCAGTACCACTACCAAGGACAAGATGAATACCCGTGGAATTTTGTATTTCTAGCTACAGAACTAAAAAACTAAATATTATTTCTCCTTTCAATAACATTGAAGTTCTTAGAGCATTACCTTTACTTTTAGATTGTTTGCTGTAAGGCCAGTTGCCTACCTTTGTTAAAGAGAAAAGCTCAGGGAAAAGGCAGTGTAGCACTGCAAGCCTTGAAAAGAAAACAACTGTGTGTGTGTGTGTGTGTGTGTGTGTGTTTTCTCTGTTATGGTTTGTTGTGCAACAGCAATAATCTCTATTGCTTTGCAGTATACTCACAATAAATGGCTTTTTAGATTGATTACATGCCTCAACTTTGCTTTGGCTATTAATCAATCTCAGCAGCTGCTTATTGCTTTGTACATTACAAAGCAATAAAGATTATCCCTTAAAGAGCTGTTAATTCCTCATGGAAAAGTTTGGAAACCATTATTTTTAGAAATAGTACTGCTGCTATATAATTTTCTGGCTACCATCTTTGTTGCTTCTTTGGGTTTCTTTCTGATTGCATCACATTTCTTTCCTAAATTGCTAATCACAGTGCTTCATTGCTGACAGTGCTTTGTGTGAGGGTCCAGATTTGTCCAAAGAGGGCAATGGATTTTGCATACAAGGGTACCATCCCCAGAACATGGCAATACCAATATTGTTCCTGTTCTTCGTCAAAGGTTGGGGAGTTTTCCATCAAGTAATAGTTTTAAGACTTGACTCCCTAAAAAAATGAACCACTAAAACTCTTACAATATAATTGTGAATGTAAAGCTGCCTGTGTGAACACTTCTATTCCATGATAACTAAACTAAGGAAAAAGATATTCTTTGTTATTTTGGAACACAAACTTTCCTGTGGGGATTGATCCTACGTACAAAAATATATTTTTACCTGTAGAATTACACTGGAAGAAAAACCACTTTAATTTCTGGCAGCAGTTGCAGCTCAAATATTCATGGATACTTGAGTGATATTTGCATGACCTTGGGACTGTTGCAGATGTACTCTTTTCATACTTGTGCTAAACTCACCTCAATTTGCAACCTTGCTGACCTGTTCAGCATCGCCTTTGAAGAAAGGCTGGGCTGCTCTGTGTTTTTGCAGCCACTGTTTTTCACCACTTCTTGTATTCTTTAACCTGCCTCTGAGCACAGAAAGACTGGGTGAAAGACTTAATTTTTCCTTCTGTCCTTGTTCCTGTGCCCAGAAAATCACAATTTGTCCCATACTTTCTGTCTTAGTGCACAGAACATTTATTGTCAATGTTAAACCAGGCTTAAATGTTAAGTCAATGTGTCGTGGGTTACAGTGTATTCTATTACCATCCTCAGGAGCTGTTGAAACCAGGTGCAGCAATGTTCCCTGCCTCCTCCCTCCGGACTACCTTCTGTTAATGGCCCCAACAATGCCTTGCTGCATGACTCACAAATAACTCGCTCCTGGACCATCTCCTGTTAATGGGCCCATCAGTGCCTTGCCCTGTGACTCAGCATCCCATTGTGAGATGCTCCGCCCAGGGGGAAGGAGCCAAGCATTCTCACCTGGATATAGTCTGGGGCTTGGAACAGCACAAGCAGCCTTTTTCCACTGGATTCCCAGAGGACAAGAGCTATGCAACCACCACTGGATTTTCTGAGGAGGACCTGACCTTTTTCTACAAGATCACCGCTTCAACAGAACCACTTCAAAGAGAACTGCAGCTATCACCTAATCGGACTGCTACCACCACCCTGCCCAGCGGGGTGTCAGGTTGTACCCTGGCTCTGTCAGGTTAAACCAGTGTTTCTGTATTATTGCTTTGTTATATATATATCTATATTAGTAAAAGAACTGTATTCCTCATATCTTTGCCTGAAAGCCCCTCAATTTCAAATTTATAATAATTTGGAGGGAAGGGGGTTGCACTTTCCATTCCAAGGGAGGCTCCTGCATTCCTTAGAAGACACCTGTCTTTCAAACCAAGACACAATGTTAAACCTAAAGCTTAGGTTTTGCAAGCTTTTCTGTCAGTACAGTTTTCAGTCATGGTGTAAGGAAAATCATTCTAGTGGTAAACTGTTAAATTCAGTCATCTACTTTCTCTACTTAAAGTATCAACAAAAGCTCAAAATGTGAGCAAAATTTTATAATCATTGCCCTCTCCTTCAAAATTTGACTGTTATCTGCTCTTTTTTATCAGAAATACTAAGACCACTAATCAGTCATTGGTTGATGCTGAACTTGGTTCCAATCTCATTGTCATTAATAATAAAAGTACAGGAAATGCCTGGAAATAAATAGAAATATTATCTCACATAGTAGTAGTGTAACCTAGAACATGGTCCTGGTTTCAGCTGGGATAGAGCTGATTTTCTTCCTAGTAAGTGGTACAGTGCAGTGGTTTGGATTTAGGACGAGAATAATGTTGATAACACAGGGATGTTTTAGTTGTTGCTACACAAAGTCAAGGAAGGCCTATTCTACTTCTCACACCACCCTACCAGCAAGCAGGCCGGAGGGCACAAGAAGCTGGGAGGAGACAACGGACTGCACAAGGTGACCTAAAGTGGCAAAGGGGACATTCTGTACCACATAGTGTCATGCTCAGTACACAAACTAGGGGGAAAGGTGGTCAGGGGCTGCTACTCAGGAACTGGCAAGGCATCGGTCCGCGGGTAGTGAGCAATTGCATTGTGCATTACTTGTTTTGCATATTCTGGGGTTTTTTTGCTTTTTCTGTCCTATGAAACCATCTTTATCTCAGCCCACGAATTTTATTTTTCTTATGCAATTCCCTCTGCCATCCCACTGGGGTGGGGAAGAGTGAGTGAGCGGCTGTGCGATGTTTAGCTGCCTGCCAGGTTAAACCACAACAAATATGCAAAAGTAAAGAAGAGAAAAGAATAGACATATAACATGGAAAAATTGATTTGGTGACAGAAAGCTTATCTGAGGATAGACGCAATAAAAGGGAAACAACAGTGAAGAAGAGGAAATAAGCGTGAAAGGGTGTATGGAATCCTTCCTCTTTCTTTTTCCTTTTAATTGATATGTATTCTAAGGGATTTTTAAATCATCAAATTATCCCTGGAGGATACAATTTCCCGTCTTGTTAGTAGGTGAATGCAGCCCATTCATCTTATGACTCTTAAGTTTTGTAAAATTAGCTACAGAATTAGATCCTGCAGACTGACACATGCGAGAGGGCAAGATTCACTCATCTAAGAACAGCTATTTTTAGTAGGTGTATCAAGTGGAATGGATAAATAAAGTAGGTAACATGCCATGATGAATTTTCCTGGTGAACCTCATGTACAACATCTAGAGAACTCACTGTAGACAGAGGGTATGTAGTAGAAGATTACTTATCTTTTGAGACATCACCTGTCATCATCCCTATTTCTGAGGAGAAGATATAGAATACAGGCAGTGCAATGAATTGCTCTTAAATGATACAAAAATTCCCATTCAGCAAGGCTCAATAGAATCAGAAAGGCCAGTTGTGACATGCTGTGAAATGTTAATAGCCAATGGAGCATAAAAAAAACCCCTGAAAATAGCCCTACTGTAGATTTAGTGAGATTTTTCAGGTATGTTTAAGTCTAAATACGCTGGAAGCCGAGTAAGTACAAGTTGCTAAAACCAACGCTACAACATGATCTAATTTACTTTAATTTCACAATATGAATACTTTAAAAGTATATCCCTATTTTGAAACCTGAGGTTATGCTTCTGATGATAAGCCATGGACACAGATAATGTGTTTTCATCACATGAGGTAGCATGACTGTAGTACTGCTGGCTGCTGCTGCATCACTCAACCTTGTCCAGGCAGGATGTACTGAGGAATCAGATTAGGCTATCAACAAAGATCTGCACAGATACGTTTTCTTTTGCTATTCCCATGGTAGTTATGAATTTCCATTTCTTTACTGCAAAAATCAAGCAGGCATCTTGGCATCAAACAACTGAACCTTGTTTGTATTACACCAGCAGTTTAAAAGTGATCAAGTCCGTCATGCATTAAAAGAATTTGGCACGGATTCAAGCAATGAAAATTTGCCCAAGATGTTTAATCTCTGTCAGGAACAGGAGGTCAGTTGGTAACAAGACTATCATTAAGTGTACTCCAGAGTCACAGTAGAAAAATGACCTTTACAGTTTAGCATATGTTTGAACATAATTGACAAGAGAAAGATAATCACACCCTATGGGGTCTCGCAGCTGCTGCTACCTCCATCCAAAGCTGGGGTAATTTTAAAAGGTAGGCATATTTGGTAGGATAGATATACTGTGAGAAACAGATGAAACTGAAGGTACAAGAAACAGCATTGCTAAGTGGGAGGGGTTTAAAAGCTCCGGTATTTCTTTTAGCTGTCTTCTCTTATCACACCACTTTTTCAGACAGTCCTTTTCTCCCTTTCAGCTGTCTACTTACTGCTCCTGGATCAAGCCCACACAAGGGAAAAACACAAGGAGTTTTGTTCAGTAGGCTCCCAAATACTTTCCAACATTCTCCAGCTGCAATGCAAGTAGAACAACATAATATTAATAAATGTAAGAAACAAATAAAGATCTCTTATTGTACAGCTGCAACCCTAAGGCTGCAAATATGTGACAAAAGATAACTTACTGCCAAGCTAAAGACAGCCTGTTGTGTTTTATGGTAGTGTGTTGGCCAATAATCCTCTTCCTTTCTCAGGTTTCCAGTCGTCTTTAGGATTGTTTTCAACAACAGTTGTCTCTGGGATAGAACATCATTTTGCTAGTGTGTTTATACATCATCTCACATTACAATGACCCAGCTGGCCATGACTGGACACCAGGGTGTTATCAGTCTGCAAGTGATAGATGAACCAAACAAATGAAGCCAAACCACAGAGAGTGGGTTCAAAGTGAAAAGTAAGGATGCATGGTCACTAAAAGAAAATTTTCTAGTTCTGTGATTTTTTAGAAAACAGCTGTTGCAAAATTCTGAGATACTGAGGTTTCGCCTGATATCACAGGATGTGAAGGGAAAGGCATTTATGAAGAACTGCTAGACTTCACTTCTGAAACAGCTGTGCCCTTCCCTTCAAAATCTAACCACTGGCTGATCAAAAGGGAATTTTGGAGTCATCAAGTTGGATGGAGAAGTTCTCTCTTCATACTCGGCCAGCAATGACAAGTGCTAATAAGAAGACACTTCACTGTGCAAGATAGCGTGGTTTGTACCGCACGCTTCCATCACCAAGCCTGTGGGAAGTCCTTGACAGGATACTCAGAGATGGAACAGGAATGCTTACAGCACCAGACTAGTTAGAGACATGTGCCAAGAGACTCGGCACTTGAAAAAAGCTGGAGTTGGGGCAAGTGTGAAATTTTACCCAAAGAGTTCTCATACTCAGTGGAGTTCTTCAACCTCTTTTCTTTCTACTAGATCTTCTTTGTAGTAGTTGAAAGCTTGCTAAACTACCTCACGTTTTGTTCCAGCATTTCACTATTTGGAACAAACTAACCAAAATGTTATTTCAGGCCTGGCCATTGATAGTCATCGCATAGCAAACCGCAGCCAGCAGAACCCTCCCATATTTCATGTAAAATCTGGGTTCATTTTTAAAATAAAAATAAATATATTTAATTGATTGATGAGAGGCGCCAGCCCTGAAGCAGGTCTTGGGGCCCATGTGGAAGGGCAATTCTGTGCCGCGTGAACAGATGTGGCTTTTGTGGATGTACTTTGCAACAACAAATGTCCAGTTATTGGTCAGTAAAATTCCAACTCACTGAAGTGAGATAACAGCCAGAAAGATCATAGTCTACAACATTGCATGGATTCTTCATCTTGACTTGATGGGATATATTTTTCTTTTGTAATAGGAGACAGTAAAATATTATCTCAAGTTTCAAACACGTGGGAACAGCTCTTTAAATAATTAGTATTTTGGAATATTGCTCCACTCCTTTTTCTATTGTCTGTCCCAATCTTTTCTATCCCTGACTCAAAAGTCATGAATTCATCCCCAAGATCAAAAACTCTTCATGTTTAGTGTCTTTTAATGATTTTTAAAGTATCATTCTACTTCTTAAGCCTTTGCACATTTGAATTTTTATCTTTTCTCCATAAGCACAAGGCTAGGGACACATTTTTCTTCAAATGAAAACTGAGATTCTCAGGTGAGTCACTTGACCTTTTGAGCTGGTACATTAATAACTGTGATAAATAAAGGAGTCAAATCCCTGATTGTGGACTTAGCCACATTCTCCTAGGCCAGGCACAGTCCCTAACACAGAATTTCGGTGACACTCCCCACTTGACCTTGCGCATTGCTCCACCATGCAGCAGCTCAAGAAACTCCTGCTGAAGAGCCACAAGCAAGTGACAGAACTGGAACCTGGACTCACAAAGCTGCTACCATGCTCATGGTAACTTCCTTAATGCATGTTAATGTGAACCAATGAATAATGATCCAAAGTCCAATTTTCAATGCAGCTTATGTTTATTTTTCATATAGAACTTCTGACTTCCATTTTTCCTCTGTGGAAATTAGAAGTCCACACTTATAGACAGGGATTTAGTTTATATCAAAATGCACACTGTTCCACAGTGGTAATTAGAGGTATTTGAAAAGTCATCTAACCTGGAACAATCCCAAACCAAAACTGCAGAGCTAACATGCCTGTCCTTCAAGGTCCTTAGACTATGTTACTTTGTAAGGTAAAGATAAAACAAACATCACTGGACAGGTTTTCTCTCTAAATAGAAAGGGTGAAGATCATTACTTTGTCTCTCACTGCCATGAATATTTGTAATTAAAAGCAAAGGAAAGAAAGAACACATAGTCTGGGAAAAATGAAAATAAGTCCTCATCTCAGTAAGAAACCATTTAAAATATTTTTTGTCAAATTATGGATTGTCATCCCTAGCACATAGGGCAGATGCAATAAACAAACAGACAACCTACTAAGACAGACAGCTAATTACAATAACATTGTGAGTCTCAGGGATTTAATTTGAGGGGCTTCTTGGGCTCACCTGTGCTACTTAATTACTTTCAAAATTGCAGGTATGCATGGTAAAAGATGTTCACCTGCTATACAACTTTTAAAGAGATGTTCAGACTGGTCAATCTTAGATCTCCTATTACAGTGTCCACTGAGATGTGGCTAAGCATCTGGAAATGATGCTGGACACAGCTGGATACTTTCTGATAATGGAGATAAATGTGTCCCTGGATTATTCTCATGTAACAGCATAAAGCTGCAAACTTTACAGTGCTACCTGTACTGCTGTTCATCAAAAGGAGGGGATGGAGGTGTACAACGAAGGCCTAGTGTCTGCCTAAATTTTGCTCCACATTTGGGAAGGTGAGCAATATTGCAGTTTATGGGTGGCTGTTATTTCTGAGATAGTATTGATGTGAGCAGTAATATGGAAAGCCTTGTATAAAGGAGACTTCACATGTAATTTAAAAAATAGCCTGTTTTTTCAAAAGTTCTGGGTTCTTAAAATTACCACTGGATGGTATAAAAGTTGGGGTTTTTTACTGTATCCCATAGGGTTTTTTCTTTTTTTCTTTCCTGTATTTGAAGTATAGAAGCCTTCTGCAAACACCTTTTTTTTTTCAAAATTTCTTATGATTTTACCTGGTATTGAACAGTCTAAGGGTAGTTGTTAAAGGGGCATACTTAAAACTGGCTGGCAACCAAGCTCCAGCAGTGTTCCTCCAGGTTCAATTCTAGGGCAAGTTCTGTTGAATATAATATGATAAGTATTTTCTTACCCCAAGATGTTGCTGCCCTAAAGTGGACAAGCAGATTTAGCCTTTTCAGATACTGTACAGTTTCATAGAAACAGCATCACCCATAACCCAGATTTGTTATTTCTGCCATTTTTCTGCAGTTGGCCTGGTTCTTCTTCACCAGTTGGCCAGTTCTGTGAAATTCTATGAAATTGTACGGTATCTGAAAAGGCTAAATCTGCATGTTCTCTTTAGGACAGCAACATCTGTTGGCTCTGTGAGACAGTTTCTATACTCGTAAACTACTCAGAGACAGGGCATTTAGTTTGGGTTATGACTTGCCACTGTTCATTTTGTTGAAGTTTTAGACTGGTACCTGCCACGACTTTGGCTCAGACCCCAGCACTTAGCAGGAAGGATTCCCACTGGGCATCTTGGTGAGTTCTTACTGTAAGAAGCACAAAATGCAGCCATGCAACACAGTTACAGGGGCATCCGTGGGCAGAGATTACAAAGCTAATCACCCAGTGCAATTTTTTTTGGTAAATTTTACTTCCTTTTACCCAAAATCCTTGGGGTGAAATCGTGACTTCACTGAGCTGAAAGACTAGTCAGGGATTTTGGCAAGATGAGGATTCAGCTGATGGACCTGGAGACATTTTAACCCATGGCTCCAACATACTCCATGCTTCCCTTGTCTGCATCAGAGACCCAAAAAAAAATGTTCCTTCCATTCCTCTGACCTTTCTGCATTTCAAAGGAAGTTCTGATATTTTTCATTTCCTACCTCCAGAGGAGTATGGCCTGCCGAGCAATAATTCCATTTTGGTAGCTCATCCTAGCAATTTCCAGTAGCAGCATTTCTTGTGTAGTCATATTTATACCGAAGTAAAGAATTATCTAAATGCACCATATTTTAAATAATTTCAATTATGGTGCTGTCACTTTTTATAATGGATGGTAGCACAGGAAAACAATAGTCCATCAGTGTACCAATGTAAAAAAATTAGTTGTGATAAGGTGAAAAATGGAGCATTTTTCCCTATGATTTAAGACGTTGGAGACAAGGTTTTTTCATATAAAAAGTAAAATTTCACCCATAAATCAGTAAAAGCAGCCTTTAGACATGTGCTCTATACTTTCATCAATACGCTTTTTTAGATTGGTTGAGTCTCTTTCTGTTTTGTAATTAACTTATCAAGGAGTAATGGTCTAATTTAAAAAATCCAGCTGGATGACAGAAATACTATTTGTTCTAAATTGAAAATATTTCAGCATCTGCCAAGATAGATTTCTTTAAATTACCCTTTAAAAACATTGATTTCTAATACTGTATTTCCTTTTCTCAATAAAACAGAAATATGTGTTCAGAGGAAGCTGTTCTTAAGGAGGCATTGCTGAGAAACAAAGCTATTCCAGTAATATTAATCCCTCTACGATGAGCTGCCAAAAATACAGTCTCCATTTAATGCTACAAGTTTGGTGGGTAGTCATTTTTTATTATCCACAAGACTGAAAATCTGAAATTAAATGTTTAGCAATATTTGTATAAATGAAGAAGCCCCCAGCTCTATACTTTGACATAACTAGGACACTCTAACATAATAACTTTATAAAGATTAATTCTTCCCCAAATTAGTGCCTGATAAAAACATATGGCATGGTATTTACCAGGAGAAAGAGCTCTGGTCTCATATAGAGGCTTGTTGCATTCATGGCATATAAGACCAGTGCCACTTGAATGATGCCAAATAATGCCCTTTGGATATTTCATAGCTGTTAATCAAGACAATATGGAGTTAGATGTAATATCTAACATATTGCCTACCTGTGCTAACCTCACATTATGTGGCTGATATTAGAAGCCTCATTTAAGTAATTTACTCTGTTTGGAAAGCAGAAGTTAAAATGTCTGTACTTGGGCAGACCAAAGGTCTTTGTAGCTCAGTTCCCTCTTCCCCACAGTGGCCAATTGTGGGTGCTTATGAAAAGCTCATTAGACATACAAATGTATTCTTTCCAGGGCATTTCCTGTAGCTCCCAATAACTCCAAGCTGGAGATTTTTTTCTAGACCACTGCATAATAGTCTTCAATAGGCTTGTCTCTAAGATGGCTCTGATTCCTTTTTTAAACCCATTCCCATTTTTATTACCATAACAAATGTATTCTACATTCAATTCTATTTTGTGGAAAAAAAATACTTCCTTGTGTTTCAAACCTGCCAAATGACAATTTTAGAGACTCCCATTTAGTTCTCTTATTGCGAGAAGTTATATGTGATTGCTCTCTATCTGCCCTAATGCCAGTCACCATTTCATAGATTTCCTTCATAGTATCCCCTCAATTACCCTTTCTCCAAATAGAAACATCTTGGTCTGTTTACTTTTCATTTACTAGCTCCTCAGATGGAAAAGTTCCACACCTTTGATCATTCCTCTTGATCTTCCTTGTAACCTAGAAAAAGACGAGATAGAGAAAAGTAGAGTGCTTTAACAATGTTTTCCTGCTTAATCTCAGTTTCTTTCCTTGTGGTTTACCTTTGAGCTGTGACTATTTTAATCAAACTGGTCAAAATGATTCCATGGCCTCTTTCGTGAATGTTAGTGATCTTTAGAAACCGTAAGTCTGTATTGAAAAGTTAAGATTTGCTTAAGTTTACCTAATTTTGTTAGCTCTTTTCTCATTCAGCGATTTGTGGTATCCTGCAACACCTTATAGCTTGCTTTTGATTTTAGTATCCTAAAGAACTTAGTATTGTCAGTAAACCTCATCCCTATATTGTATTCTTCACCTTTTCACTGGCCAATAAAAGACCAATAACAGTGAAATTGTAACAAATCTTTATCGTGAAAATACTTGTATTTTTATCCATTGCTGCTTTCAAACAGTTACTAAGTGACAGATTTTGTTTCTTGCTTTATCAGAAACTTTTTTTAATGAGCCTTTCCTGATGGACCTGGTCAAAAGTATTTTGAAAGCCTAACTGGATCCCCTCTCAGCTCCTTGTTTACTTTCATACACTCAGCATAAAGGACTCTTAACAGATTTTTGAAGTACAACTTCCCTGTGATAAAGCCTTATTGACTGTTCATATTCTATCCATCTGCTGTATACACTAGTTCTAGTTTATTTTCTTAGTACAGAAATCAGACGTACTGGCTTATGCTTACCAGAAATATCCCAAACCCTCCACCTTCAATTCCTCCACCCAATTCAAGTCATACACCACAAAAAGCAATAGAGCAGTTTCATATTTTAACCATGCCGGAATTGAAGAATAGATACTGTCAAGTCCTGGCAATTTCTGCAATTCATTTTTATCAATCTGTTCTAAAGCCTTTTCTAGTGGGAGATTTTACCAGCTTAAGTCATCTGCATTGCTGCTAAAGATACGGACAACCTTATGTCCTGCCCCACATGACACATGCCCTTAATGTCCTCCCCTGTCCCCTTTCTATGCGTTGGTGCTGGCTCTCACAGGGCTGTGTAGGGGAGAAGGGACCTACCTAAGTGGAAAACAGACACTATCCCCTCTCCAAAATCAGCTGGCTTTGCCAAATAGGGTGGCTGATCAGTCTGTATGTAATCGTAGGACCACTTTTGCTGCTGACAGGTGTGGGGCACAGGAGAAGGATATGGCAAAATGGACTGAGAGCAGTGCAGGCTAATTGTGAATCTGCATCCTGATACTTCAGCTTGAGGCACTTTGCTGTCATTATCATTCTACTCATTCATGTGCATGAGGAATTTCCACAGAAACCCATGCGAGCACACAATTTAATGGTACTGTTGAGAAAGGAGACGGAGTAATGGTGTCCGAGAGTGTAGGAAACCTCTCTGACCAGCAACAAGATATACAGAGAATGGCTCCTTTGCCATCATGGTACAAAAGACACCTATCCCAGAGATGAGAAAAGTGGGAACTCTGCCCATTCAGCTACCAGTTCAAGCAGGATCAGATTAGACATTTTGACTGTGATTTTTTTTTCTCTGTACCCTCCTGAAATCCAGAATGAGAACTGAAATTTACCTTAGCAGAACTCAGGGTTGTATGGATACAGAATAGGCATTCAAGCAGAAGTCTCATTCTACTTTGTAAATGTTTCTGTGATTTCAGTTATGAAAAGAATCACTACTCTTCTGCTGCCTACACAGGGGCTCTGCATTAGGACTATCTGTAAATATCACTTCATCTCTCATTTCCTCCTCTTATAAGTGTATACATATAATATATTGTATACATATTGTATATATATTTCCTTTTAAATCAAGTATGCAAACATTTATATCTTTAAATTATGTACATAGAAGTGTGAGAGGTGCTTGAAGAGAGGGAACACTTTTGAGTATACTAACTAGTCTTTGATGGACTATACTGGGGGTACATAAGAATAAAAGGGATCTTCCTTGGCAAAACAAGCCCATACAGAGGTGGGCTGTAGCATATCTCAGATGATGGAGTGTTGTAGATCACCTTAAATGTGCAGTAACACACAATAAGGTTTTAATGAAGCCTCAGATTCCTCTACACACTGAGCTCTTTTCTCATCTATTAGGGATGTCAATCTAAACCAGGCCCTGATGGAACACAGGCACCCACACTTGGGCTGTGTCCTTTGGGCTTGTGGGATACTGGAAAGCCATAGTTCAGTAGAAAGAAGATTTATGAGGAAACTCATCAGATCTACTGCTAGTAGTGTTCTTAATTTGGGAAACAAACAGAGTAGGACTTGGTCAGTTGTAAATATTTAACTTTTGTATCCTGCCCTGTTACTCCCACGGTACATCAAGAGATCTGTATTACGATCTTTGTCCGTAGTACAGGAAGTATGGTGTTCCTGAGTTGGGGGAACAAAGGACAAACATTGCTCAAATTCCACATCCCCGTCAGGTTGAGGGAGGAAAGCCCCACAATCTGCTTTCTGAGTTCTGTTAATGCTCTTTCATCTTCAAAAACATAGTTAAATTTCTTGAATTGTGAAAATACATTCAACAGTTATGATTAAAAAACATCTTGCATTTTTTGGAAGGGGGAGGGCATACTTGGACTTTTGTGATGGTACAGACAGATGGTGTCCTTTAAGAATCTGGTGAGATTATACAGCTTAAAAAATCTATTACTTTAAGTATCTCAAAGAATACACAGTTGCTGAGGTTTTGAAACCGCTCTGTCCTAATATCACTGCATTCGCACAGTGAAGGTTGATCCAGTTTATGGTCTTGTGGTGAGGGTCCAGATAAACACTAAAAGTGTTTAATATTGGCTTTACAAAAAAGGGGAGAAGGACTCCATGGCAATTTGAGCGATGGAGAAACCATTTTATGGATAGAATCGTGAATCACTGACATTTTGTATTTTCAGGAATATTCCACTAAAATATCCTAAAATACTCCCTTAAAACAGATATTATTTTTGAATGAATACATGATTAAAAAAAAAATTCTGTATTTCTGTAACACCTAGGAATTCCAGTCATGAATGATAAGCCAATTGTAAATAGATGTCTCTCTAAATACAGAGCAATATGACAATGTTCTCAGTCACAAATATTTTGCGATTTAATTGTTAGGAAAAGGAGAGGTAGATGCAGAGGTAGAAAGAGATGGTATTTATGTAGTTGTGGCTGCTATGATGAGTGTAAATCCTGGAATGTCTGCAACTAAACTCCGGCCATGATAGGCCTATCATGACAGATAGCTTTGGAGAGTGACTGGAAGGATAACATTTAAAATGTCTTACATTACATCGGAAGGACTATTCAGACTTCAAGACTTGTGAGGAAGAAAGCATTTTGAAGCATGAGTTGAAACTCAGATAGACAAAGCACTGTGGAAGCATTCTGAGCAAAGATAAGAACCAGCTTCCTTGAAAACCAGGAAAGAGAACAAAGAGCTTCTCCAAACCCTGAAACTCATCTTTCATTAATAAAGCTGTAAGTCCAGGTAACTTTCTATTGTTCAAGAAGACTGAACTATTTTAGGGATAACTTAGTTGGAAAATCATCCAGTTTTACACACTGCATGGTTATGAGGACCCTGAGAAGACCAAAGGCAATACATGAATGAAGAGATGATTAGTCATTTGAGTCAGGGTGAATAGCAAGAAACACAGCTGTGGTTTATTTATGCTAGGAGACAGAGGACATTATCCATGAGGCACATGGTCAACTGGCCAATATTTCAGTTGGGCTAGAAAACAGATCTGGAATGAAGAGGAAAATGTTTTATTCCATCCATGCACATTCGGTTAGCAAGTGAATGTTGCACATTTAAACGAGATGCAAAGCTATATAAATGTAACCTCTACTTACACACAAAGGTGTAGAGACAAAAGAGGCTAGTGTGCCCATCAGGTCTCTTCCCACTGAGCTTTGATCCTGACGTATCCAATAGCCACCGCTGCCTGACCACCAATGCACTGGAAAACAGACTTCAAAGGCAAAGGGCAGGAACTGGGACAGGAGCGTGCAGAGACTGTGAAGAAAATACCTACTATTAATTGATCCTGGTTTAGAAACCTACAAGACAGTCTTGAACTGACTCAAGAGACCTCAGCATCTTGTGGTTTAGGTCAGGATGGGCTAAATTGCACATTAATTATTGTGCAATAATTGGATATGTGGGAAGTAGTGTGGCTATTCATTACTTCTATGAAAGAGTGATTAATAATGCAAAGGACAGTACAAAGTTACAGAAGAGTGGCTATCCCTACTTTCCCTCTCCTTGCTGACAGGACCAGCAGAAGTCAGGAGGAACAGCATTAATTGTGCTGGTTCCAGCTACACTGGCATGGTCCCAGATGTCCCTGAAGGTAGGGCTCTGTTACTGCCCTTCAGGTTGAGGTAGATGAGTTTCATGAGGTGGAGAGCACCATCCAGGTTGGCTGATTTTTACTGTTTGGTGGTTCATTCTTAAGTGTTGCTTGATGATGGGTATATTGAGTCACTGGGCAAGTATTCTTGTATTAGGTTAGTTCTGCTACTTCTACCAATAATATTTTCTTAGTAAGACTTGCCTGATCATGCTTTACCTAACAAAAGTTAATCCCTGACAACTACATAGCAACATAATGAAGGTTGAACTGTGAGCCTCTGACATCAGTGGGACTACTTGAGCGTGGTCAGCCCAGTAGGGGCAGCTGAAGACTGTATGGGACTTTGCCAGTGCCTTGGGATACAGAACCTGCTGTTCTGGCCTAAATAATCCCCACTCACCTTCTGCCTCCTCTTTGCTCTGTAACAGGAGCCACCCCAGCATCCTCTTCTTTTCAGCAGAGAATAATTAGAGGCTACAGCAAAGCCACGAGGAGGGTTTTTTCTAGGTACAATTGACCTGATAGAGGAAGACAGCTATAAGGTGGGAAGGAGACAGTTGTGGGCTTCAGAAAAAAGCTCAAATCTCCGAAGAACATGAGGAGCCACCCCTGAGGAGGAAAATATGAGAACATATTGAGAGAAGGGAAGGAAACGGAGTACAGCCTCCTCCTCATTTCAGGTCTGCCACGGAGCCATGACATCTTGCTGGCTTCTCCCAGATTTCTTCCCCATCCCTACAGGCATCTCCCAGGTGTCTCACAAATACCATCTGAGATTTCCCTTACAATTCCCAGGAACCTGCTCCACTGCCACAAAAGCTGAAAAACGGCAACTGCTGCCAAGGAGATTTAAGCTGCAAATTCCTAGCAGCATTGTAGCCTGGAGGCTTGCCCCAGGCAAGTAGGCCTGAAGAGTTTTAACCCAAGCTAACTCCAAAACAAGAAGCACTATTGTTTGACAGCTGTAGCTGTTTGAACCATGGAACCAAGTGCACTATGACTCCTCTTTACTATGCTTCCTCCTCTCCTGCCAGGCACATACCAGATTATTAGGAACCTCAGCCATCAGCATCTGCAGATCCCAACAGATGAACTGCCTTTATTGCTTATCTCCACATTCTAGTACAGCTTGCACATTACTTGTATTCTAGAAATACCACAGATGAAATAATTAGACAAGCAGGTCTGCCATGCTAAGCAAAGGGCACTCTTCAGCTTCCCAGAGGTCCAAGCAGCCCTAGGTAGTGTCTTAAACTATACCATAATGATACACCTCAGTTCATTCTTTGCACTCCAATGCTTGTTCACTTTGGCTTCTCTCCACTGCCCTCTGCACTTCTCCTCCCCTGTGAATCCTCTTGAATCTTCCAGCAGTTGCCGGGTCCATTCCAGTGCCGTATGCCATTCAGGCTCCCTTCTCCAGAGTCCTTCAAATAACCTCAAAATTGCCAGGAAACAGCACCATGTAGCCATAACAAGCAGAAAGTAGACGTTAAGATGCTACCAAGTGTTCCACACTGGGTTTTTTTGGCAATCACACAAAGCCAGAGACTCTGCCACAGCTCAGTCTCTTCAGCATTTGAATTCTGCCTGCTCAACAGCATGTGACACAAGTTTATATACGATACTTCAGCCCGTATGAAGTGTCTCACAGGACTTTCCAGCAACACACTTCTCCACATACCCAACCAGCTTGTTTTGCTGTGCTTATTATTCCCACCCACACCTACAACCTGGTTATCCCTCTCTAACATCTTATCATAGCTGATTTACTGATAAATTAAATTTACCTAAATTATTTTGAAGAGTAACATGCACCCTCATCTGTCTGCAGCAGACTGCAACTTCTTGGCTCTCATTTTTTAAGAATGCCACAGAGAGTTGCACCTCTTTCTTTGAGCAGAAGCTTACTTGCCACTTGTTTAACAGTCCTTGTTTTTCTTGCCCTGAAAAAAGTCATGTAAGATTCAGGCAAATGATTAAGTGGAACCAGGTTTTTTCTTTCTGTCTCCTGCAGCCTAGACTGTCACATTCTTTAATGACATCTTTATAAATGCTGTGTGCTTTGGTGCTGTATGCTGTGTGATCAGATACTGAATGCAACACACAAAAGCAAGATACCAAAGCACTTGCGATACCGATGTGCCCATAATGACCCATTTTCTCTTTGTTTTCATTTTTTGATGTGGGTATTTGGATAACTTAGAAATTAAAATTACATCCTGCTCTGAGTGATCATTCTTATCAGACAGAATGAAAAGGGTACTCCTTATCCTTTCTACTACTGCATACTTCGCTGTCTCATGAGCACATCTCATTTAATTTATCTGCTATAAATCCTGGTATGTGTATTCATTATGGACGAGGGATTGTTTGTGCAAATGAGTTATGATTCCCTCAGAAAAACAAAACCAAACCAAGACACCAATCAAACATATGGACACAGCTCCTAGATAAGTAATGCTGGATTCACTCCAGGGGCTTCTGCTCTGTGTTAGGACAAGTTAACCCAGTAGCTTCTCAGTGTTCTGTACTGCTCAGGACAAGAAGCTGTAAATGCTCTTTCTTGCCAGTGTTGCCTTGTGAGTGGTTGATGATTTCATTGTGGTCCTTAAATTTGATGTGCACTTCTCCCACACGCTGAATTGTATGAATTGAAAAGCACTGCGTGACCTACAACTCCTAACAGAATAATTATTCAAAGGATGCAAGAGAAGTTAGTGCCAGAGAATAGATACATATTTTTTATCTTAGAAATTAAAGACCTATGGAAATAGGACTAGAGATATTCTTCTCTGTCTACTCAGGAGTCAGACACAATTTCAGTTCTTGTGTTAAAATTATCCCTTTCCTTACTACAAACCACAAATTCCACAGAAACCAGAGGAGAATAGCATTTTAAGTGGTAATAGAATGGAAAACAATCCCGTGCAAGCAGGGTAGAGAGTATAAATCAACTCTGAAAACCATGGAAGAGGATTCTTCTCATGTGGAATGATTCCACTCATGGAATCATGGAGTGGAGTGTCATGATTCCACTCATGCCACTGAGGTGAAATCTGTCATCTAGTAAGTGGGAATTGTTGTCTGAGGGTGCTGGAAGTCTGATTTCCTCAGCAAGTCCTCTATCCTCTAAATATATGGCCATTAGGAAAGCGGTGGACAATAACCATCTCTGCTCTTTTGCATTCTTGACTGGAAATAGCACTGAGCTGAGCTCTGTAAGTTTCCATGCATGCTAAAAATGCAGCTGCCTTCATGAAGCCATTCCACATAGGATTAAAACAGTGTCACAAAAATGGTAGGTGTCTGCATATGCTCAGATGATGAAGAGGTGATGAGTAGATTACATGGCTTTGCTTTTTTGGAACATGGTGCTCAACCCCCAGCTAGATCATCCTCTAGTACTAGTACATACATATGCATACCTATAGGATCTAAGATTTATCACAGATATTTTTAGGCAAGAATTTATATTAAATGTCACGCTGGTATTTACTGTAAGAGTCATCTCTGGACTTAAATTTTATGCTAGCAATTGAATAATCTGTTTTTCAGGATTGTGAGGAGAAGAAAGACAACAGTGAAATGTGACAGCTAACTTTTAAAAACAAAAAAAAATCCACATATTGGGCAATTCAGCTGACAAGCTTCCCCCTTCATTATGGGGGATTGTAAAAGGACACTTCTCTCAAGTTCCCTACCCTTTATGGAAAATTTGCAGAGATTAATACTGCCCACTGACATGATATCACATCATATTATACTTCACCCCAAATCTAACAGTAGTGGCTCAAACAAGCCAATACTTAAAAACAGACTTTGTTATACACATTTAGGTAAGTTTTGTGAAAGAATAAAGTAAAATTTTTCACTGTTTTAGGAACACTCTACCTAGGAAATACTACATAAAATTCCTCCTTATGCTATTTTTAACTCATTCTTACAGCCTTCTTTGGTGTCCCATGCCTTTTGGTATGTGCAGCCAACCTACTAACAAAGAAAGTATCAAGATAGTAGTTGTTCAGCTTTATCACAACAGGAAAGCTACAGTTCAACACCATTTTAGAAATGCTGATCAATAACATTAAAACAATCCTCTAAATCTCAGTGATGGTAAATAACCCCTGCAGTCTTCATAAACAGATTGGTCTGTTCTATTTTGCTCCCTGCTTTTCAGCACACAAGAGTTCACCATACTTGAATTGCAAATGAGTGGCATAAATGTTAAAAATGTTTCTGCCTGTTATTTTCATTGGCATCAGTCTCGGCAGTGTTTTGGAGATGGAAGAGATTTCGCAAGCTGCAGCAGGGCTGCAAGGAAACATGCATTTCCCCAGTCTGATTGCCAGAATGGAGAATTAGTTTTATTCAAGCCCTTGATTCTTCCCTGCAATCCTCATTGGCCTGACTAGGGATCTGGTCCTTAACAGACCACTGAGTACCACTGCAACCATCCTCTTTATACTCCACGATGGTCATCAGCACCCTGTGTGTTCCAGCAAGCTGGAAGAGACTTGTCTAAAAGCTTCACAGGACGCTTGATGCAAGTGCTAACCAGGCAACACTGTGGAAAAAACTGATGTGGGCAAAATACGTGACTGAGCCGCGGTGCGTGCGCAGACAGCATGCCCAGGTGACTGCTTTCTGTATAACATAGCTTACAAAACCAACTGGAGCAGCCACCTAAGCAGTGGCTGTGAAATTAAGCAGAGGACTGCTTAGAGACTTGAGCTATTGGTGCTACACCGGGGGGGGGCTTGGGAAGTTAGCTTATACTCTTAGACAACTTTTGTGCATTGTAGGCAACATTTGTCTGTATTCTCTGATTTAGAGCAATTTTTTTCAGGCTGAGGAACCCACATCTGCATCTTCTGGCAGACTAAAGGCTCCTGCTGACTGCCAGGAGGGCTGTCAGGTCCAACACACGTGAGGATTGAAGCTTTTTTTTTCCTTCAGGAATGGTGCTGCCAATTGCAGTGCTGGGGATATAAAACTATCTCAGAATTCAAAGTTGGTCTTGAAAACAGGACAAAACAACTTTCTAGGAAAACAGATGTGACAATTACTACTCCATCAAACCAAGGCTTCCTGGTGTAGCTTAACAGCAGTGAGATGTACAGAAATGCCCACAGCAGAGCCAGGGCCACGCTGCTGACACAACCTCCCATTCAAAGAGCCTCAGGAACACAGATCTGATCATCAAAATTACTTTAAAAAGTGATCTTATCCTTCATTCCATTAAAAGAATCATTTGTAACTCCACTTCTGAGAGGAAAAGGTTAAATCTGAACAGCTTTTCATGCCAAATTCTTCATTTTAAACACAATTAGTGTCCATTGGTACCTACAACTAATTCATGCAACAGCAATGATTTTTATTTTTTTTTTCTGCCTGAGGAAAATTTACACTAAAATGTGGATAAGGCTATGTAAAAGGTAAAATGAACAAGCCATCCAACCAGTGCCTGCCAAGAAAATAAGATCCAGCACTGGAATTCTTTGTACTGTTGAACCACTCAGACTCTGTTTTTCACATTTCCAGCTTGTGCAGATTTTTTTTTCGTAAACTCAAATGTCGACTGGGACTGGGAATAAAAAAAAAGGTATGGCTAAACCCTTCTTCTGTCCAGCCCCATTCCTTGAGTAATTAGATGTAAAAGAAATAAAATAAGAAGTCTCTCTCTTCCAGCAGTCAGAGTATTACAAAATAAATTGCAGTTAATCTATAGCAACAGAACTGTCCATTTCTCCCAGGCAGATGAAATATAAAATATGCAGTAATGCTCAGAGCCCTTGCTAATTATTTAACAGAGGGATTTTCCACACAAAACACATTTAAAAATTGAAAAGCTTCACTAGTCCTGACCAGAACATTTAAAATAAGATTTTTATCAGTGATGTTTTAAAGCAGAGGACTGCAGTGACCCCATCTTGTAGCCTGAATTCAGATAAATCCTACACAGTGTTATAGACCCTTCTGTAAAATGTATTCTTAACAGGAAAAATGACAGTATTATGTATCACTAGTCTGGAGCAGGAATGATTTCTAAAGATTGGCCAGGAAGAAGCAGTGTCGAGACTGGGAAAGGATTTCCAGATGAGTTCTGGACCTTCAGTTACTCACATGCCTCCTGGTTTCTCCATGTGTCTGTTTACCCAGCTTTAGCAGTGATCTTTGTACACCCTGCAAAACTCTGAAGCTGAGGTGCTGCAACACACTATCATGTCCAGTGAGTATCATTTACAGTAGTATTTTATTGCTCATCATTCAGCATCCCTTTCCTTAAGCATCCTAAAATTTCGGGGCTGGTTTTTTTTTTTCCTTTTTTAGTGGAGCTGCACCCAGCTGTCCCTATCTTTCTCTTTAGAGCTGATGTCATCACTTCGTCACCATCCATCCGTCCTCCCCTGCAGTGTGTGCTCCTTCCCAGGGGCTGCACATTTCACCTGCCATTAATTCACCACGCTTGTTTAGGAGGAAAAAAGATAAAACCATGAGGAAATGTTGACATAACTACTGGCCTTGTTTCTCCAGACCTTTCTTAAGAAGATGTGTAGGACTAAGTAAGGGTCAGGGATTGCAAGTCTCTCAGGATAATAAAAAGAGAACTAGACTGTCCTAAGCTAAGGAAAGCAGAGCACTCAAAGAGATTCGTGGGGAAGTTACCAAGTTTCATGCCTAAAGATATTTGCATAATTTGGGTTTTCACCAGGAAAGAGACAGGGAGATTGGATCCTGCTTTATGGTAGTAAAATCATGGGATGGATGAGATGAACTCCTCACATTCCTTTCTGCCCCTATACATTTATGCCATAGCTGTGAAGTCCAGAAAGACCAATTCATCTTCCACTTACAAATATTAACCTCTTCCCCTCCACCCCCCCCGCCAACGCCACAAATGTTTATACAGCTCCAGGGCGAGGGCTCTGTCCATTCCAGCAGTTCTTGTCCCCAAAATACCCAAGTTCCTTTTACATAGTGAACCACATTCCATCTTGCTGAGTGGGTTGGTTTTTTTTGCCACAAATGCAACAAGCCACGTTAGAGAAAAATTTATTCTAAAGTCCGATCTGATCATTAGTTCTAAGCATTTGAGCAAGATGCATGCGTCAGGAGCAGGGTCACCATGAACACCTCTACCCACCTTTTCATCTCTTGCTAATGCTGATTTGATATTTTAGAGGAAGGTAACACTTCCTCAAGTCACCTTGGAAGTAACAGAGCTGGGAACCATGGGGAAAAAGTTCAGTCAAAACAACAGAAAATATTCCTGAGCCTTGCTGGTAACTCACAGAAAATCTGGAGTATGGTGGCATTGAAGGACAAATGCAATTCATAAACAACACACTGAGTATAGCAAGTTAATCTTTATTCCAAGCAGCTTCCCAAGTAGAGAAAACAAGGAAATGCCAATGGGACTGAAAAGGCACATGGAGTCAGTTCCTGAAAGGGGCTCTCACATTCTTCCATCTGACTCTCAGTGGAAGAATGTCCTTAAAAGAAAATCAGATTCATCTTGAGGACCACAAGTTATGATATGTCATCCCCTCTCCTCACAGAAGCCACCTCCATGATCAGCCTTCTTTTGCTGTCCCCTACCTCTGTTGCCATACCCTGCCATGGCAAAAAAACAAACGTGCTTTCAGCGACAGCCTCCTTCCTCCTGGCTTTTGGTCCCAATTTCCTCATGATAAATCTTCTTTGGCACCAACAGTGTTCAGCTCGGTGACCTCCTCTGCATTTATCTTAACCATACCACGGAATTGCTTTTAGGGAACCACTTCCACATGTCACCATACCGTAAGTTGTTTTGTAGCCACATAGCTGAACACACATTTTTGGGCAAACAAAATGCCTGTAGTTATGTAGGCCAAAAAAATCTATGGTCACAGCACACATCCATCTGAAAACTGAGAAAATCTTGCAGTTGTGTGTTCCCATCATGGGTGACACACTTTCGTGTAAAGGAACATGCCTGCATTTTGGTCACATCATGGGTAAGTTTGGATCACAATTCGAGGGACAGTGATTCTACCATGTCCCTAGGCAGTCCATTCCAATGTCTAATCACCCTTTTCGTGAAGAAATTTTCGTGTTGTTTGAGCCTCCTCTGGCAAAGCTTGAGCCACGTCCTCTTGTGCTGCCACTGGTTGCCTGGGGGAAGAGACTGATCCCAGCTGGCTACACTCTCCTTTCAGGTGGTTGTAGAGAGCAATGCGGTCTCCCTGAGCCTCCTTTTCTCCAGACTAAACAACCCCGGCTCCCTCAGCTGCTCCTCATAGGACTTGTGCTCCAGACCCTTCACCGGCTTCATTGCCCTTCTCTGGACTCGCTCCAGCCCCTCAGTGTCCTACCTGAATCGAGGGGCTCTGTGTCACCGAGGCCACAGGGAGGCACTGGTTGCAAATAAAGTACAGTGAAGGCACCTCTCCCTCTGAACAGCTGGAAGAAGCGTTTTTAACGCTGAGAGCTGCCCTTCTGCTTTCTCCGCGAGTGCGGGCTTAGCGCGACACTCGCTCAACCAGCGAGTGCACCCAGCACCTCGGGATTAACCCGCGCCCTCCAGAAGCGACGCCGGGACAAGCTAGCGGGCAGGAGAGCGGGGTGCTGCCAGGTCCCGTGAGGCGGGGCCGGCCGTGCAGGTGCGCCGGGCCACTCCCGCCCCCCTCCCCGCGGAGGGGGCGGCGGCCGCGCTGCTCCTAACGCGG
>VZTD01002621.1:212531-346327 GCA_013397725.1 Rhagologus leucostigma
CCAATCTTTTTACAATCTGCTATTTATATAAATGTTTAAATAAATTTAGGGCACAAACTGATCCTGTTTTTTTAGTAGGCCTATTTAGTTTCATTTACTTACACAGGTATTTTTTAGAACCAGAAGCTCTCAGGAAGAGAATATGTTCCATGCACCAGAACCCTTTAGGGTTTTGATAAAAGACATGATATCATGAGTATCATCTCCACTTCTGTTATTCTTCTTATATAGTAGTGACAAGATTGAATCACCATTTTTAGCTATTCTTCAGCAGAACTCGTAATCTATCAATGTGTCAGCTCAACAGCAGTTTTCTCTTCACACTAATGTGAACCAGAAGGTCCAGCTATCACTGATTTTGACAATTTTATTTTATCTGAGATTGCATGTATTACAGAAGTTTGAAGCAGATGAATTATAGGGCCTATTATATTTTCCTAAAAATGTACAAAACATAGATTGCGTCACCTAAAACATTCCAAAGTAATTTGTACCGGATAACATTCCTGTGCTTGGTGTTTCGTAAGCCTTACGCTAGAAGCACTATTAAATATTTGTGTGATAAATAACAAGAATAAGATCAAGTGTGGGTCCCGTAGTTTTTTGAATGCCTCACATTGCCCTCTCTGTTGTTACATAATTCATCATAAAGAAATATGTGCCTTCATTCTCTTTAAATCACTCCGGCATGGACAGTATTAAGCCTTCCTTCAAGTCCTCGTTATGCAAGTCCTTGCTACTGCTAATAGCTGTCAGCTCTGCACGGTTACTTAAAAAACAAGGTAACTGCAGACTTTTTGTGACGCTCCTTGCATTTGTGGAATTTTCAGTGAGATAGTTCCAGGTGTGTTGCTCTCTTTCTCAGCTACAAACTAAATTATTATGAAAAAACAGGTTTTGCCCCATTAGAATAAAGTCCCATTCATTCCAGTACATCAAAAGGGAACCTGTTTTTTTGTTTAGTTGCCTCTATAAGCACATTATGAGTATCTGAATGCACTTCAGTGTCAAAAGAGTGGAATAGACCAGAATGCAGTAATATTTTGAACGTCTGTCGGAGAATGCAGGCATATAACTAAATACTGAAAAAATACATAGCACAGTAAAAAATCCATGACCAATCTAGCAAAGCTATTAAGTAACAAAAAATCCATATGGGCATTAAGTACTATTATTTAAAGTAAAATCTGTGTTATACAGTATAAGCAGCATTCAAGTGAAATGGAAGGGACATCTATATAGAACAGAAAGAATCACTTTTAAATCTATGATATGATGTTCTGTATTTCTTTACTTGGGAAGTGGAATTTTACTTGTCGTTTTGTAAAGGTGTAAAATTAACAACAAGCACTTCAGAGAATTAGGAACACTGCCTGATTCGTGGGATTTTTTTTCTTCTCTGTAAAACACAGAGATCATTGGCGGCAAAAAATCGGGAAAAACCTGTCTGGGTTTTCCAGTATCATGTAGCTCTTTCCAAGTACCCTGTCCTTTAAGATGGACTTGGTTTTAAAGAGACTGAAATAGGAATATAAAAATTTGTCATACTGACTATACATAAAATAATTTTGTTCTTTCTTTTTACTTGTAGAATATGCAAGTAGTAACTCAGTGATGTGTCACCAGGAAAGGAGGGTTTGTTTCATATTCTGTTAGTAGATCTGTTAGTTTAACAATCCTTTATTGAATTTCTACATTTTTTTACATTTTTGTTGCTTTTGTAAATTTGAGGTACTAGCTTATTTGTTTATTTCCATTTTCCTACTTCTAATTATTCTAAAAGGTTCAACTATAATCTGTTCAGGTTTTGGTATGACACATGGAAAATATTTTTAAAAAATTTCTTTTGCAAGCAGTAGGTTGGTGGGAGGAGGTCTGCACTGTAAAATAGTGTACCTACGAAATTGTACTCCAGTGGGAGATTAAATAAGAAAGAGCAGGATGACTGAGACAAGTAATTTGTCACAGATGTTCATGCAGTTCTGGTGTTTAATTTTAAGCTGGATTCATCAAATGTGCTGAGGAGTAATTTCTGTCTGATATAAAGTTCCCATCAAAGGAGACTAAGTGGTTTAAGTTTAAACCGTTGGTTGAAAATACAGGGGAATGTTACTGGACCGGTGACAGTTTGATTCGGTAGCCAAAGTGGACACAAGGAAATACATTGAAGAATGCTATTTTTGGCCTAAAATATGTCAGGAAAATACATCACTAATATATTACTGTGGAGCCGTGACTTTACCTATAAGATGGTTTTATCTATGAAGCACAAAGATTTTACCACAGGCGTCTGAATTATGTAGATTGTAAAGGGTACCGATGCCGTTGGAAAGCAAGCATGAGATAGTGATGTGTGAACCTCAGATATTTGAGCGACATTTACTGACCACTTTTACAGTATTTTGCAAGTTTAAAACGTAAGTCTAGTATTAGTTTTATTTAGTGAAAATGAAGGAGGTAAGCACTAGCGTAATATTGGTTTCGGGTTTTTTAGATAGGCCAATTATCATATTTAGCAAAGTACAATATGAATGAGAAGGCCCAAGACTAAGATTACTTTAAAAGGGAGATTTTTTAAAAAATCAATATTGGACTTATTCTTAGTTTGTATTAGTTGCTCTCTCTTTTAATATAATTTTTTCTTTTGTTAAGTTCCGTCTCTCTTCAGAAATACTGTGTCCCAGCCCCAAAAAGGAGAAATATAATGGCTACAATTAGCTTCTGTTTACTGGAGCAAAATGATTTTTTCCAAACTGAAATACATGCATTAATTTGCTAGACTTCCAGCTATTTTTACGTATGGTATTTCTGAGAAGGAGATTGTAATGTCCATTTTAATGCAGCTTACTACAGTGTAGCAGCCGTAATCGAGCGTTTTTCTCTTTGGTAGTTGGATATACAGAATTGTCAGGCTGTTTGCTTTTAAGTACCTGAAAACTGAATCGGAAAAAAGTATTTTTGATATGATAACTTTGGCTTTCCAGTCTGTACTTTCTTTTGAGTTTTCTAGGTAAATGCTGCGCAGATTGATTATCAGAAAAATTGAGGCTTACGTAATCGGGACATACATTTTTCTACTGCCTCCCTTCCCCCACTTAGCTTTCATTTTACTATGAAAAATGAAAAATTCTAAAAAGAAAATTACTATGACACTGATTATACACACATTTTCATGGAACTGCACAGCTAAGATCTTTGTATGTATTTAGTAAAAGAAAGCAGCAAGAAAAATATTAAAACCTTGAGACGGCTAAACTTTAAAATTATAGTAGTCATTAAATACAGCTTTATCTAATATGCTGTACCTAGCTGTGTAGCAATGAGTCTTTTTTCTTTGCATAGGGAATTAGAATACTTCTATGTAGTCTTTATTCAGAATAAGAAAAATAAGAACGTCATAGCCCATTTTTTTATTCGTCGTAAAGCTGATGCTCCTTCTTAAGGAAGTTGGTTTAATACCTAACTTTCAGAGGATGAGCAGTGATTGTTGTTGACAAAATAGAAGCAAATGAATCAGAACTCTGTCCTATTAGATAATTACAAATTGAATTAACTAAAAAGAATAATCTTAAAATTTTATCTAAATATGTTAACATGAGCTCTTACCCATAGGTGGCAGTCATCTTTCACTGTAGCAGGGATGCCAAACTTTTGGTTCGTGGTATTCACGCTTATGCTGAAATAATTTTGATGAGGTATGCATATGGACATAACAATATACATGTCTGGATTTTGGGAGAGGGGGAAGGAGGTGAAATTAACTATAAAATTAGTTAGTAATTAGGAGGAATCTGAATTGCTGTGTATAGGCAATAAGACAAGGAATTATCGTATTCTGGAGAAAAACTAGAGGTATTTTTAAAACCACAGAAACACATTTTTTATCGATCCATTGCTGAGGCTCATCAAAACGAAGTAGTGATAATTCAGAAAGCAGTAGTTAACCCTACAAATTGAGCAGAAAGGCAAGTATCTTGCCAGCCTTAGTGAACACAACCCCATAATCGTGCACAGTCCTCAAAACCACATTTCTCTTTTGTCACCTTTATCTGTAAATTACAGAAGCACAGCAGTGGTGATGTTGCCCTGGAAATTCCAGCAATAAGGCCCCTTAAATATTGAGCAAATACAGAAAAAGTGCTCTGGGTGAGGGTGTCCTTTCATTGATGGAGAGCAAGCAAAACTTGTGGGCTGCTGTGCCGTCCTCTGTCTCTTTGCAGGGCTGCCATTGACACCCGTGGCAGTGCTGTGCAAGGGGAGGACACTGCCTGCTCGAACAGAGATCTGCTCAGTTTTGCCATCAGCTTTTTTAGGGATTTGTGTGGTTTATGGGGATTTCCTTTTGCAATGCCACTAAGGAGGCACTTGGGACCCCACCAAAACTGGAGGGGATAGAAGGAGCTAATAAGGCCAGGTCATTTCAGGCTAAAACAAACAGAACTTGTGAAACTACATGTGTCGTAGTGAGATGATAACATTCTTCTGAGAAAAGAAGACCGAAACCTGAAATTCATGAGTAGGTGAAGTCATAGTCCTTTTTTCTGTTGCAGCTGTACTGGAACTCTTTTCAGTTAAGATTAATCTAATATTGTGTCAAGGTAGGCCACTGTACACATTCAGCAGAGGTCAGGAACTAGCATTTTACAAAATAGAAGATTGGAAAAATAGACAATTATGTGTTGCTGTTACAGTGTTTCACTGTGATGCAAGATTAAGGGCTCAGAATTGAGCAGAATGGTGCAGTATTATTAAAACAGAAGGACTAATTCTCCTTATGCAAGAGTCGAAGCAACACACATCATTGTATAAGCCAAAGCAGGCAGTATGATTTCATAGTCACACAGGGTATTTCCACAGACAGACAACCACGACGTGACTAATTAGATATTTGCATATGCATGGCCCCATTTGCTCCCCAACTGTAATAATTTGGAGTATTGCACTCCACATTAATTTACACTCTTGTGTAACACTATTGAATATAAGATAGCGGGTGGTGATAAACTGGCTGGTGACAAATGTGTAAATTTGATACGTGTTTTGAAAATCAGAGCTTTCGTAGCCAGCTTTGTCCTTGACAGAGCAGGCAGGGCTGGAGAAGACCTGCTCTGCTGTGGGGCCTGATCCTCTCTATCGTAGGCAGCTGTGTTGCACTCTTCAACTTAACATGCAGAGACACTGGACTCCATCTTGAAGCTACCCCTGCCATCAGCTTGCCTCTGTTTTTCCGTTCCTCTGCATGGTTAAAGATTTCAGATCGTGTGTATCAGGACCAGCTGAACCTCTCACATTCTGCAAGGTCTTTGACTTCAGTTTAAAGAGCATTTCTCTCGCCCGGTATAAAGTCCGTTCCGGTCTGTCCTCCCTTGAGTTTTTCAGTTTACTGCCAGAACCTGCTCAGCCTCAGTTCAGCCAAACCAGCTGTGCCGTACCTGTCATAGAGAAGGGTGCTTTTCCCTGACTGTACTTCTAACCCTCCTTTGCCCCTCCACTTCCAGTAAATCTCTTTTAATCTGTGGGGTAAGAAGTAAGCACAGTGCTCTAGATGAGATGTTGCCAGGGCCTCTTAGGGGATGGCATTAATACCTTCCTATGCCTCCTATATATAAAATATATATATAATATTTTGATTTTTAATTTGTTTATTTTTATATTAGAGCTACCTGCTATCAACATCCTTGAGGATTGACTGAAACACCCAACTTACCCTTTTTTTATGGATATTGACAGCAAAACTTCTTCATTCCTTGCTTGTGACCTTGACCTTTGCACTATCATATTGGTATTGCATGACAAGGATGTCAAAAGGCTTTTTTATGAAATGGTGTCATCACTTTCATCAAAGCCACGGGCTTCCCCTGAATTTCCCGGCATGTCCAGATTTGTTTGGGAATCTCTCTGCTTTGCACGACTATGGACGTGAGCTGGCACACGCACACGATACAGCGCAGGGCACTGCAGGTGAGCTAGCTTGGCTCGTGAAACAGAGTTGTCTCTGGGATTAGGTTACCTCAGGCACATCACAGTGTGTTAGTTCAGGTAAGCCTTCCAGAATTTGTGCAGCACTTCTGACTTGCTGTCCTGCACTGGCTTCGTTTGACAGCTCAGGAAGCAAGAGATCAAATTCTGAAATATTTTTACAGGATCAACAGAGGAGATAGACTTAGTGTCACATTATATTGTTTCTATTGATTTTATAGGTTAATCTCCAGTTTACAGGTGATGCCCGTGAAATTGAAGGGGGAGCGTATGTACAAGACTTGTATGGTGCTCTTGAATAACATCTAAAAATAAGAATTTTTTTTTTTTTTAATAGAGCACATTGGAGGATTTTGGTCATTGTACTTGTGGAAGTTAACTAACATTATGACTGTCTCTAATTAAACAAGCAAAAATCTGTTGGTTTTTTTTCGCCTTCGCTTGGAACTTGCTATATGGCAGTTTTATTGTGGCATTTTTATATAGCAATTTTTTTTGATATATTTTACTTCTGTGCCTGCAGGACAACTAAGAAACTTTACCACTTGGTTTCTTTTGATAGTGAAAATACCATACTGAAGAACTTCTTCTTAAGTTTGGTATAGGCAGAGTTCCAGGGTACTGAGTCAAGCTCATAGTGTAAAATGACTCTCATGCCCATTGTTATACAATATTCCAGCCCCACTTTGGGCAGGCAGTGCCCCAGCTTTGTATCCTCCGTTGATTATTCCTAGTTTAAGGCAGTCAGTGAAAATAACTAGTAAGATCTGTCTGAGATCATTCTTTAAGGAAGTCCACTATAAACGTTCTAGCTTGAGACTTTCCCTTCCAAACTACTTTGCAAGCTTTTATTAATATGAAGAGTTAATTTAGCAACTGCTCTCTTCCTCAGTTTATTTTTTTTCAAGTAGCATACTAACAAATGTTTTCCTGAAATCCAGTCAGATTAGGTCAACTCACTTCCTTGATGTAGAAAATAGGGTTTGGTGGGGTTTTGTAAATGTCTGGCTAGGGTGCCATAACCTATTATTAGGACAGCTTTGTAGTGTTTTTCTTATTTCTTATTTATCCGATTTTTATCTCACGCTTCCTTGCATCCAAGTTCTTGATGGGCAGTCCCAATTTTTCCTACTGTTAAACTCTCATTACTTCTAAAATCTTAGTGAAGGTGACTGCTCTTGTGCTTGGATTCAAGGACCAAGTTTTCCCACACAGAAATTAAGAAACACAGAACAAAACTTAAGTTTTTTGGCCATTTCACCTCCATCTAAAGGATTCACAGAGAAGCTCACAGAGATAGTAGTGAAACATGGATTTTCTTGGAGTCTTCAGCATATATCTGAGAAGACCATAGACATAAGAGCCTCTAAATCCTGCAATTTACTCCTCCAAGACTTTCACACTTCTAGTCCAGCCCAGGGCTGATCATATCTTGGAGGTTTTATAATGTCTTAAAAAGCATGTGAACATAGCTAAACAACTTGGTCAAAGTTGCTACAAGTTAAAAAGCATCCTTTAAAAACCTGAAGTTATACCCTAATGAAGAAATCAGAAAAGAACATTCATCTGGCCTGTTATATATATAAAGCCACTATTCACTGTATCAAAAGAGTATTTTGAAGAAAACCAGCCTGACACAGGGGAAGAAGCAAGCAGCTTTTGCAAAGGGAGGCGATGCCTCGTAAGTCCCTCTCTATGGGCCGGGGAGATCTGGTTGACACACTTAAAAAGAATTAAAAAAAGACCTTTGACATCTTTTACCAGAGGCTCTCAAAAACCTTAAGTTGCACGGGCAAAGGGGCAGCTTCTCACATGGACAAACATCACACGAAAGAGAGGAAGCAAAAGTCAGAAACAAATGGTCACTTTTTGTGGTGGTGGAAGTCCAATAGCAGAGCCCCTCCACCAGCATGCTCAGAAAAGTTCTGTGAAGGGGCAAGAATAAAAGTTACAGAGATTACTGTGAGCACAAAGAGGGGATGAGGGATGAGGCCATGAAGCTGAGTGACTGAACAAGAAAACAGCAGATGAGCCTTGCTGTGGGTAAATGCCCTGTGATACAGAGGGGTCTTGGCTGGCACCTACCCCTCCAGAGCAGCATCATGGGGCTCTTATAAATGCTGCCACGAAAACATCAATGCACAGCCTGGCCGTGGTTCAGAAAGCAAGCAAAATGTTAGGAACTGCAAAGCAACAGTCAGGGAACAAAATTCAAAAGAAAAAAAATCTCATTATTATGGTGCTGCATGAAACTCTTCTACCACTTTCCAAGTGTTGCACATGTTTCTTTGGTCTGTCTGCCTTTAGTGTAAAGGCATGGCAACACGTGTGTTTAAAAACCTTGCAAAATCAAAGCTAGAAAGCCAATATCAGACAAACAAACAAAACTCACTGCACTAAAGGAAAACAACAGTTTGCTTTGCAGGCTTCTCCACCACCTTCAGAAAAGCCAAAAGGAAAAGAATCTAACATAAGAGGAGATAGCTATGGCACTACTGGAAACATGCTAAGAGGTGATGAGAGTGAATGTGTAGAATAGTCTGATCATAGTTTGACCCTCATTTGCACCTCTCTTCCCCTCTTTTATCCTCATAGATCAAATCTACTAATAATGGTAAAGCAGAAAAATCATTGATAAGCAAGAGAGAGCATTGGATCCATTAACCTGNGAATAATGGTAAAGCAGTTATTCAGTGTCATGTTAAAAATCATTGATAAGCAAGCGAGAGCATTGGATCCATTAACCTGTAGTTGGACAGGAAGGGCATAGTTTTTTGGAGGGCTTTTGTTTTCAGACTTCAACAGCCCTTCCTGTCACTGCTGCTCAGGGACATGTGGAAAACTGTAGGTGCGGAGAAGCAGGGTTGGATGCACTTGGCAGCTCCTCCACAAGGTGTGGAGGGTGATTGCAGGAACTGGTGTTAAGCCAAGGGTTCTGCCATATGCATGATGGATAGTAACATTTTTCACTGCTGTAAAGCAGCAGCAAACATTTTTAAGTGTGGTGATCAATTTTGTTCTCTAGCATCTAATTGAACATCAGTAAATATGTGATTAAGATGTTTGACAGTGTGCTCTTTTGCAATCAAGGCCAAGATGTAGCCAGATACTCATCTTAATCTCTCGAGACACATTTCTAATGAATTTTTACAGTGCCTAGAGGTAAGGTCCCTGGTCTGAAGTGGGGGACCTGGATGCTAAAAGCAAATTATAATTAATAATATATTGTATTTATGATGTCAGAGTGTCATCTAAAGACAGTGGTAAAACCTTGTATAGGCTACTGCTGGAATCCTCTTAATAAAATTACTTACTTTAAATCACTCCCAGGGCATGAGATAGGATGTTCCTTTGTTGACAGTACTTTCCCTTGAATATTTATATTTATGGTCTATCAAGGAACCAATACTTGGAGAAGCAGTGTTTTGAAATAACTCCATTGTATTGCAATGTCTTTGTTATCATTCTGTCCTGTGAAGATATGGATAAACTTCCTTTCTGCTTACCAGAAATATGGCAGAAGGTTGAGGCTCTATACCCACTGCAAAATGCAGTTAGGGAGGAAAGCTGTACCTACTTAAGATAAGTATATACCGTCTCCTTGATTACTCAGTCTACTATGAGTAATCAGTCCTCACTTCTACAATGGCAACTTTTTGATCTTCTTTTTTCTGCTGCACTGATGGAACATTTTACCTCCAGTTTTTTGGAAAAAAATTTACAAATTTTAGTCAAAAAGTCTGCTGAATTCTACCATATACAAAAGCCAATCATTGCAGTGATTGCTGCAGAAATGGATTCTAGTTCTGATTTAAATTCAATTTTCTAGCCAACATAATTTTACTGCAAAAGGATTTTGTTTTCCTTTGACCCCTAGGTTTTCTGATTATTTTTGAACCAATGAGAGAGGAAGGATAGAATACTAGACCCATTGCAGTGCTGGAAAATATGCAGATAACTACACTGAAATGAGAGCTCAAGGTGTCCAGAGCTCAAACAAAAGCAATTTGGGTACTGTAGTTGGTTTTGAGCAGTCTTCTCAACATTTTATTTCCAAAAACTGCAGAACCAATTTAAAAAAAATCCATTTATCACCTTGTGCAGTAGCTACAAATGATTTAAGTAATAGTAATAATAAAGACTAAACCATGAATTTTAGTGGTCTGCCTTTTTTTTACAGTTATACACTTTTACCATTGTTAGTTGACTCTTTCATGTGTGAAAGCATATGTATGTCTTAGTTTGGGGTGCACTGTGATACTACTTCTGGAAAAAAAAAATAGTTGCAACGGTTTTGCAGGCAATTATCTAATATTTCACAATCTCCAAACAGCTCCTGGATGGCTGACCTGAATTAGAAGACATAAAAATTACCTTCATTAAGGTGTTTATCAGAAAGACTCAAGTGACATATGATGGAGTAATTTTTGGCAAATCATTATTATCAGATATGAAGTAAATTTTCCATTAATTAATTAATACAGTCTTTGGACATTCGTCCTTGATCTATAGGTTATTTACCCCTTTTTTAGGAGACAGCACAATGTGAAAACTTTATTGTTGTAATAACATGGCAAAAAATAAAAGGCAATAACATGGCAAGAAAACCCCACAGCTGTGATCAAGGTGGCAATAGGACAAGTCTATCTGAGCCGGGAACACCCAGAAGAGCACATCCTCTGTGCCATAAATGCAGGCAGAGATCAAATGCATGAAAGCAGTTGTTGAACTAAAGCACACGGACCTCCTAAAAAAATGGGATTCCTGGGGTGATCACCTGTCATAGAATCATAGAACGGGTCAGGTTGAAAAGGACCTTAAAGAGTATCTAGTTCCAGCCTCCCTAGCTTCCAAGCTCTGCCACCGTCTTTCCCAGAGGGCTCTCTCAGAAGTTGCCCACTGTCACCAAGCAAGCCAGCAGCAGAGCAGGACTCTTGTCCCCTCAGCCCTGTCCTGCCAGCCAGGAGCAGATTGAGTGCCTGGCGCTTTTGCCCAGGTGAAGGTGGGTGAGCACAATACAACTTAGCTTCAAGCTGAGCAGTGCAAGCTGTAAGAAAAACACTTGTGATGTCCCTGTTCTGTCAGCCTAATGAAACTCCCAACTGCAAAATCTGGAGGCCTGATTTGAACCTTTTTAACCCTGGGGCATGGCCATAGAGATAAAAGCACAAAGTGGCAGGGTATAGTAATCTTCAGGATGTGTGGCATCATTATAGTCAGACACTGTGTAAGTCTGATACAATAGCTCCTAACACATCTTATTTGAACTTGAACTATACCTCATTTAGGGCAGAGAAACATTTTCAAAATTGCCTGGACATCATAGAATTTTTTAAAGGTATGATTTTCAGCTTTTCCATTGATCATTTTTTTCAAGTCTCTAGTCCACTTTCCCCTCATCTATTTGACTGCATCATAGGGATAGCTGTATTTGCCTGCTAGTGTGAAATGCTAGAGGGTCCTGCAGTTACTGTAGTTTCAGACTGTGGTTTATCTTGCCAAAAAATCTGGATATGGGGATGAATACAAATGTATCTTATTCATCATATTTGCCTTCTGCTCAGGGATACAAGGAGGCTTTCACTGGATGCAGAACATACTGTATTAATTTCGTAGATTTGGTTTTGCATGTGGTACAAGTATTTGTTTTGCTGGATTCTCAAAACTTCTGGAGAAAAGAAAAGCAATGTTGCCACGTAAATGTCTTTCCAGAAAACAAGCAAACAAACTGAAGAGCCAAGATCTCCATCACGGCGCCGCTCAGCTGACCTCAGCCACTTTGCACAAGGAGGGAGCCTAGCCTGTATCTACTGTAGTTGTATCACTGCAGATGAAAAGCAAAGGCAAGATTTCCTCCTACCAGGGTTTTGTCAGAAAGGGAGGTCTGCTTTCCGTACACACACTAGTAGTGTCTGAGGGACGGGGCAAGTTTTATTTCCTGGTGACATGTATGAAACGCCCTTTAAGTGCAAGAAAATAGGGTAAGTTTGGAAGAAAAAAGACTAAGAGCAAAGCAGGGAGTATTAACTGCAAATGAAGGGGACAGTCCTTAAGAGGATAATTTTCTGCTTTTAAATCTGGTGCCTGTATTAAAATTTCTCCCAGCAGCATGTGCATGACTGATACTTATTCAGCTGATAGCGCAAAGCAACAGTGACCCTGGCACCAATGCCGAGGCAATATTTACAAAAGGATGAACTATTTTCGAACAATGTCTTCAATGTACTAAGCACAAACAAGCTTTTCTTCAGCATCAGGCATGCATGTTGTCTCGTTCCAACGATTTTGTTCATGTACAAATGTATTCATTGTGGACAATGCAAGGAAAATGTCATTCTCTATTTATATCCCAGTTTCCCTTTGTCCTCTTTACAGTATCTTGGGGCAGTGATGCAGAGCAGAGTCTTGTTCTAAACTCCTGCTATTTTCCTCTCCATCTTCTTCGGAAGCGCTCACAGTAGCAGAACCACAGCGAGTTAAAAGGCTCCCTACAGCACATTTTTTTTTTCTTTTGAGACACAAAGATCGGTCTCTCTCCCTCCGCTTCCCAGCAGAGAAGATCTAAGTCCTGCCTCTTGCTCCATCACTCAGAGCACATAATGGTCTTGGCAGCAGAGGATGTGGTGGTAGCAGCGTTTTGAGCCATGTAAGTGGATGCACCTGGCACAGCAGTGTGAATAAGCGATGTTAAGGCAATTCTCCCCCAGCAATATATGAAACCATCCACTTCATGAACAGCCTCTCTGTGATAAAGGCTGCCTTTCTGTTGACTTGGATAAGTTCCCCAGTATGGTCAAAACAGAATAATGGAGGACTTTGAAAGAAGGGCCCTTGTACAGAAAATAATTAATCTTGCAGCAGAGGGGCAGGGAGAAAGATTTAGTGACACTTGAAAACAAAAAACAAATCCCCAAGTCCTAGGACTAAACTAAAAAACACAAGTGCAGGCTCACACTGTGTTTTCATTGTAGAACAAAACATCTGTCCTGAAAGCATCATTCCTGGGCAGGTTGGCCACCATTTCAGGTAGGAATTGGGAACATTATTTTAAAGGACATTTCAGGGAAATTCTATTTTGCCTTTCAAGCATCGTCTGATTTTCTTCAAGGTGGAAATGTCCCCTGCTCTCAACTGCAGCATTCCACTCTGATAAGCTTCACTTTATTGGTAAAATGATATGCATTGTCTTAGGACTATAATCACATCTTTACAAAAAATCCAGTGATAAAAACGCCTTACTTCTACAATGACAATAATTTAAATTGAAATCTCAAAATAAAATAGAGTTTGCCTTTAGTATATTTCTGCACTCTTTCCAGCTATGTGTATACAAAGAAAATAGTCATGCATGCCTCAGATGCAACAGTGAAAGGAATATAACACATTCCACATGTTCTAAGAAATTGAAAAACTCGCTGTTTTCCATTGTGAGACTCCTGAGGCCTGTGCACTCACTTGAATGGATCTCCCAGTAAAGAACATCCCTTATACACAGGATTCACACCCAATTCACTGTCAAGCATCAAAACATTCACTGATGATTATAGATTTTGTAAAAAAGTCACTCTTTTCTTTCCCCAGATAAAGTATCTCAATCAGGTTGAAGCAATTTTGTTCTCTGAAAGAAGAGTTTGAGACTTAATGAATATTACCAAATGAAAAAAATTTAACCACATAATGCATTTTAGATAAAGGGTATATATAACACCAAATAAATGAACTCTTCTTGTAATTCATACTTCTAATAATCCATGATTTCATATGCTTTAGCACATAAAAGATTAGATAGCTTGAAAATTAGAGCAGTCAAACTTTTAGCACAGTGTGAGATGAAGATAAGGAGTATTCAGTCACTGAAAACATTTTTCCTTCATCACCATCTAACTCATCCTTAAGGAATTTTAAAATTACAATTGAGCAATTCTTAACTACTGGACAAAAATAACTTCTATTGGCTGGAAAACATTTTAAGATCTTTCAACTTTAGGGTATAGAGATAAACTGCCATGTGAAGGCTTGCCTTATCACTCCCATGATTTGAAGTTTGACAAAGGTTGGTAATTCTGACTTTTGGAGAGATGATTAAACCCCCTAAATGATTGAAAGCAAAGCATAACCCTCAAGATTAAATGAAGATGAAGTGATCAGCTATTATGGATGTATGCAATATATATGATTTCAACAGTTAGCTGGCAGCAATCATTCATTCTCATTTTTCATTAAATTTTTAGAAAGTAGCATCTCCCAGAGTTAATACTGGCATCTGCAACTAAGGATAGTATTGAAATTCAAATAATTTGGTTATAATCTATCTTACTGTTTTATTTTTTTAAAAAAAATTTTATCACTGCTGCATTACCATATTGAAATCACTCAGACAAATAACTGATCAGACCCTGTTCAAATAATGAAAAACCTTTGAAAGTGTTTTAATATGATGTGAGTCTTTAGTGAACAGCAGGAAAAATATGCTCTTGTCAGTAAAGTTTTTAAAACTGTTTTCTCAGTATGCAATACACGTCAATGCAGAAGACCTTTTCTGCCGAAACATAGTTTTGTCTAAGGGCAAACCTTGGAAAATTCTACTTATCAGGTTCTTTTAATCAGATGATGTATAATGAATGACTGCAACTAACAATATTTTATGCTTTCATTGGTACTGCAGCAACTGGTATTACTGCTTTTTGTAATTTCACATTTCTTAGCAACAAAAAAGTTTAACTTCTGTTGTTGGAAGCTGTGCTAGGATTATTTTCACAGTCTGCTCAATTTGCCTTCTCTTACATCTGACAATCCACTGTAAGCAATTGAGAAATATTTTCTGCACAAGCTACATTAAGCCTCATAACAATTACTGCTACCTTGGCTGATCCACTCAAAACCATTTCTCCACTTAATCAAAAAACCTAAAGCTCTTTCTTTTCAGGCAGCATATCCTGCCTCATGGAAGGCCTGTTACCACAATAGTCTTGGTCAGAATCTGGGTACAGATGCAATGGGAGGTATTAAAGTTATATAGGCTCAGTGTTAGGTAATAATTCCTCTGATTATTTCCCTTCAGTGCTGGGTCCCACCCCTGGACACTGTGCTTGACCTACAGACAGTACTGAGCCTACAGTAAAAGCATGTGGTCATCATTTTTGGAGAGAAAAGGTTTGCATATGAGTTGACAGTAACAGCAGTTCTGGTGTCATCACATCTAGTCTGGGCACATACTGAAAACCGATCTTTTTACATTCAGTGGTAGTTCATTTTTGCAAAGAAATTTAGGGTTTGTTGGGTCTAAAGGTATATGAACATAAATATGAACATAAAGCCTGAAATGAGACGAGGGTTTGGGAAATAAGAGAGACTTCAGCAGAGCCATATGACGTTCAGCATCTGAGAAATCCTTTTGAGATGGTGAATACTTAGCACTTTTCATAGCAGTTGTGAGATCTTTGTTTGGCTCTGAACAGACTCAGTAATTTTCAGGCTGTGGTATCAGTTTAGAGTCTGAGCCAGTGCCTTGAACCTGGAGCCATCCCTGTTACTTCTATTTGGAGCACGGTGCATCTCCAGGTAACACAAATACCCAGCGCTTGGGAGACTCATTTGACACATCCAGCCTGCACTGGCTGCAGGTTGCAGGGACCCTTCCAGTCCTGTGAAGGGCAGAGGAGCCCTCCTTACCCAGGTGGAAACAGGCAGCCAGCATGGCAAACCCAGCCCTGCATTCGGCCACCATATTCCCCTGCTGTCCCTGCCCAGTGTAGTTAAATAAATAGATGCTCCTTATTTCCTGGCCTTCACTGAATTGGAGACACATCCTACAGCTGGCTGTTATTTGTATTTCCTTCAGCACCTGTAGTCTGTGGTATGCACTTGGCCACTGTGATGTATAAGTGTATTATAAAAACTGGACATTGTGGAGGACTTGAACTCTTGGACAGGTGACATTTTTGATGCTGTGGAACAGGTGCAAACCCCCATAATACAAACTAAGTGATTGTTTTTACTGAGGCAATGAAGTGCAAACATTTGTTGTTTATTTCATAATCCAACTTGTATTTTATACTTCAAAGTCAGATGACCACAATGATTTTGCCAGAAAGAAACCTGCTTGCTGAGCTGTCTGGCTCTACAGATGAATGCCACACAGCTGAATTCTCCATTCATAAACCGAAGGTTTTCTTCTGCAGCTGTAAGCACCAGAAGTGTTCTTTGGGATCTGTGGGAGAGGCTACATGACCCGAAGCAGGATCCATAGCTCAGTACCAAGGAGCTGGGAAGCTCCTGACCAGGCTGGCTCTGCGTGGGAGTTGCCTGCACACCTCAGTCCCACCTCTCATCAAGCACTACATCTGCCTGGGTTTTATCACCCTGACAGACATTCACAGACCTGGGCCAAACGTTTCTTAGACACAGGGGGATTGAGAGATGGGGCCAGACAGACCTCAGTCCTTCAACTATTTGGGAGCATGTTCATGGGCCTGAACAGAAACGTTGCACCCTACTTCTAGTCTGGCAGAAGTTGAACAGCATCACTGACCTGCTGCTCAAGTCTTCAGGTGAGCACTCCCACTCTCTCCAGGCAAAAATGTTTGAAGAAGGTGCTGGATGAATTTAAAGTTTTATTTACACCCCAGAAGCTAATAAAAAGGAGTGGAGTTTAGTTTTCATTTCAGTTTTAAGTGAAATTTCGAAGACTGGATAACATTTAAGCAGTAATAAACAAATGGGTAAAAGGGAGAATAAAATGCTGGTACAAACTTCGGAAGCCGGTAGTTTTCAGAAATTTGGCAACCATCTCCAATATTACCATCTAGTATGGGTCAAATGTCTTCATGCTGATCCTTTTTTTTTTTTTTCCCTGTAACAAGATGATTTGTTCATTAAATTGCTATTTATTTCAATGTATTCCTTGGAAATAAAGCCTCTAGTCTGTAACAGTGACAGGTCACTGAAAGGTGGCTTTCATGTACTCAAGCACTTCACACCTTCTAGGTCAGGCACCCTTGCCGTGTGTCCTTGTGCAAAAGCTCCTGTAGGATGTTTTACTTCACTCCTTAGACAGTAGCATTAAATTTGACAGCAAAATTGCTTCCACCCTCTTTATATCAGTAACTACATAAAGGTAAGTTAGAGCACATGGTTTTAATTTAGCCTTTAGTGGTTTTATTTGGCAGGGGAAAAAAACTGTTGAGCACTAACCTTGAATTAGAAGCTGACCTCCGAATTAGTCAGCCTTTTTCTTGTAAATGCATTTTGTAGAGTATAAACATGAACCATCTATTTACATAACGTTAGTGACAGCCAAATGATTTCTTAGGAGCATTAATGCTGGAAATCCCAAACACTCCTTCCTTGCTGGAGAATGGTTTATAACTCCTGAGAATAATCTCTCCAGCAAGTAACTGCAAACAGAAAAGGCTGATCTTTTTCCAACCGAATTTAGAATTTCTCTAGTATTTCACTAAGAAACCCCAGATAATAATTATAAGCTGCTGTTAAATGAAATGCAGGTCACCTCCCAGGGTGTATGTGGAAAGCTCTGACAGTGCTGGTGGTGGTGCAGCCTGCTCCTGTACTACAGTGGCTTTATAGGAGACACTGAGAAAAAGCAAAGAACAGCCTGAATCCAGCTTGATACTGGGAGCCCTGGTGCAGAGTACCAGTGATGGCCCTGAGGGATGTCAGAGGACAGCAACCCCGTGGTGTGCCTAAGTTTCTCCACCTGTCCTGTTCCTGGTCTGCTGGGAAGCTGAGGGCAGTGAGGAGCAAGGAATTTCAGGCCTTCTGAAGCTGACATCCTACTTCAACCCAAGGGAGCCTCCAGCAGGTCTGCAGCACAGACCTCGTCTGCTTCCCCAGCTGGAGCAGCACAAGAAGGCAGCCTAGCAAACTGAGGGGTCCTGCACATGTGCTGCTGCCTCTGACGTGTATGCAAGCACTGCATCCTAACTGAGCTTGCAGCAATGTCTTAGAGATTTTAGGTTTTTTCTCACATCCGGGTAAAATGAAAGCCACGAAATGCCACCAGGCTTTGAAGTTCCTGTGTTTCTTTGAGTGTGAGCTTTACTGGTTTTAAGAATAAAATTTTACAAAATGGACATATTAACAATGATGAAAAACAAATCTGAAAAAGATTGAAATAATTTGTGTGAAATATTCTTCAGGCCATGGGGGCATTTAACAGGTTTTCAGAAGCAGAAAACTAACTTGGCTCATTTTAGTTTATTTTTGCCCACTTTAAAGAGAGAGTATTTTATGGATGTCATAGTTTTTCTCTTTACTGTTGAATAAACAGCAGAATGTCCTTTCTTTTTTTTCCTAAACTGTATTTTCAGCAGGTATTATTATTATTATTACTACTATTATTATTATTATTAATGTTATTGCAATAAGAGTACATACCGTAGCATACCACTTCTAGCTTGCTCCACATTTGTTGGCATGCCCTGCCATAATAAGTCTCTAAATTAAGATGGTATTTTTCATGCTTTCAGCAACAGCAGCAAGGTACTCTGCTCTTTGCTGTGTGTTGTTATTATTAGCTCTCTCATGATCGAATTCCAGCCTCGGGCACTGGTTGTGTGATGGGGCTGAGCTCTGATGGCAGGTTTCAGCCCATGTTTTGTCTGGCTATGTTTGCCCTACCTAATTCATGATAAGGGAACACAAAGACTGGGCTGAACAGAAGGGAAGTGCACAGCCATTTTAGGTATCCTCAAATTACTGCTTACGACTTGTCTCCAAACTAGAGTAAAGTGGATTCTGTTTAACATAAAAGGTGGGAAGGGTTTCGCTCCAGGCAGAGGTTTATCAGTCCCAGCACCCTCTCTAGTAAGTGAGAATAAGAAAGGAAGCATCTGAAAGCTTCTCAGATAACCAGCAGCAGACCACTTTACTCTGCCCAGCACCGTTTTTTGCTCACTGGCATCCTCCATGGGGGTGCCACTGGGCCACTTGTGCTTGGCATTTGGAGGCCAGGCTGCAAGGGACACAGACAGTGTTTCTTTGTCTGTCAGTGTTGTGAAACACTCAGTTCAGAGTGACCCTGCTGCCCTCTTGTGCAGCGTAGAGCCTTTCCCAAAGGTTTGGCATGAAAACTGTCACTCACTGCCAATGAAATAGGGCAAACACCTTCCCCTCCCAGTGAGAGCAGGAACATTGACTCCTGCAGGTGTAGCTTGTCTTTTCTCAGGCCTCCTTCCTCTGGTGGCCTGCAGCATGCAGCAGAAAGAGTGTTCTGTGAATAAGCCAGCTCCCTCCAGGACTGAGGGGTGACATGCATTCATTATGCTCATTTAATAGAATCATAGAACCACAGAGTGGTTTGGGTTGGAAGGGACCTTAAAGATCATTTAGTTCCAACCTCCCTGCTGTGGGCAGGGATGCCTTCCACTAGACCAAATTGCTCCCAGCCCCCTCCAACCTGTCCTTGAACACTTGGAGGAATGGGGCATCCACAGCTTCTCTGGACAACATGTTCCAGTGTCTCACCACCCTCACAGTAAAGAATTTCTTCTTAATATCTAACCTAAATTTATTCTCTTCCATTAAAAGCCATTCCCCCTTATCTTGTCGCTACACGCTCTTGTAAATAGTCTCTCTCCATCTTTCCTGTGGGTTCTTTTCAGGTACTGGAAGGTCACAATTAGGTCATCCCAAAGCCTTCTCTTTTCCAGGCTGAACAATCCCAATTCTTTTAGCCTTTCCTCGTAGGAGAGGTGCTCCATTCCTCTAATCACCTTGGTGGTCCTCCTCTGGACTCTCTCCAACAGGTTAATACCTTTTCAGCTGATATTCATTTTGCTCATTTTACTTGTTGTGTTCAGACATGAAAGCAGTGTCCCTTCAAAAGTGGAAAAAGCAGTTCCTCCATCTCATTTTAGGATGACTTTAGGGAATATAGCACTGTGTGGCTGAGGTATGTGTCCTGCTAAGGCAGGAGGATATTTCTCATCTTCAATAAAGCCTGTAGAAGTTCCCTGTCTGCCTTCTGAACTGCCTGGTCCTGAGCTTGGACACACCTGGGAAATGAGGTATTGCTGCCTATTTCTTCTTAGCAGGTCGATCTTGAGCTACACAGGGAGTCTTGTTGGCTGCAGGCTCCTCTTCTGCTGAAAGAGCTCCTTGTCCAAACAAAATGATTGAATGAAAATTTTAGTGTGATTAAAACACCGTTCTCATGGGAAAAGCCTTTGCCTGGCCAATCAAGGACACTTCTGTTCCAGAATAAATTAGAGACCACAGAAAAAAAGAAAAACTTTTCTAGGTAGTTACTGATATAAATAAAAAGCAGGAAGAATTCTTGTCCTTTCCCTGGCTTGCCTTGTGTCCAAAATTGAAACGTTCTGCTTGCTCTGCTTTCCAGTAAAATCTCTTGCACTAGCTATTTTCCTATGTAGGAGGAAAAAAGAAGTGTTGGCAAGAATGTCTCAATCTGTCTCATCAGCACCATCATTAACTGAGCATTTTTGGTAGTGGATCAGTTCTTCTAAGCTAAGAAAGTGAGGTATCTTTCTTGTGGCCCACATGACGAGCAGGAGCGTGGCACAGTGGGGCTCAGGTGAGCTGGAATATCTGCTGCCATGTTTCCCTCTGTGGCTTTGGAGGGCCGTAGTTCCTCCCAAGGACCCCAGAGCCAGGCCATGGCTGCCACCAGGCTGTCCTTTGCTTTTCTGTTGCTCCTTCAGGTTACAAAGCTTTGAATTTTCTTCCAGCTCTGTGGTGGGCGACATGGATTGCAACTTATTTATGCTCCTGTTGTCTCTAGAAACCTCCAATTGGGTTCCTCCTGGCATAGCTTAACACGCCTACTGCCTGCCAAATTTTTTTTTAATCCTAAAAGCCTTTCTGTTGCTAGGTTGAAATTTTGTCTGCCTTTCAGATACAAAGTGACTAATGGGATACATTTCATAATACATCAGCAAGCATAATACTTGTTATTATCATATTTTAGTGCCCTTTAAAAATTACCAACCTGTACTGGGAGGATGGGGTAGTATGTAAATTGTGCATCATAAAGACAGTAGGGCAAATTCTTTGTTCTTTGATAACCACATTTTATAATTAGAGATTAGGGAGATGAAGTTTAAAAGTATTGGTGTAGGTTTTTTTAAGCGATGTTTTTCAGGGGACGAACAAATGTCCAACAGTAAACATTAGGCGTTATGTGGAATTTAAATGCTGTAAACCTCATCCTAATCTGGTACAAATCTGTCTCAGGTTTCAGTGTTCACAGGCTGGGTACACAGCTTCTCCTATCCTGTCTGGATAGCTGCTGTTTTTTCTCCTCCTGCTGCTTCCTCCTCTGGTTCTGTATTTGTAGACAAGACAGAACCTCAACCCATAGGAGAGCAAATGAATGGAGAAGTCATGTGGACCAACAGGACTAGTAGACACTGACACTGGATGACATCTTGGGATAGCATTAAATGCACATTCAAAAGAAAAGTGATGAGTCCATTTAATCAATAAACGTAATTGCAATTTTTGTCCTTTAATCTTATGATAACAACTCTTTGTGCCTGAGACACAGAAACAGTCACTCTAGGTCACTCTTGGTCACAGGTGGGATAGTTCTAGCTCCTGAAAACTCACAGGAGCCATGCTAAAAGAAACAGACTTGGAAGATTGGTCTGTGGCTTAACAAAACAAACTATTTCCACTTATACAGGTTCATGGATTCTGGAATAAATAAGACCTTGCATCCTTCCTGACTCCTCTGGGAACTGTATATGTGGAATGGTTCCCTAAGTTACGGCAAAATGGAGAGCCCAGCTCTGTATCAGGGAGCCCATCTTGACCTGCTCTGCCACACTTCTCCCTTTTTTGTATCCTTAAATGTTCCACTGATTGATAATTTCAAGTGAGAAACTCGCATTACAGAGATGTCTCCGTGCAAGTACATTTAAAACACCAGGCAATTTAAGTTAGCTACAGTGCAATGGTTTTGGGCAATAAAGATGTAAGGTTTTTGTTAGTATATTGAAGCTGTTACAGAATAAAGCTTGGTTATAACATGATCCGAGATGTCTTGCTGGTTCTGTTATGCCTTCTTACACAGTAAGTGAATTAGCAAAACGGCTTGTGAAGATTCCTTGTGAGCATTTGTTCACTCTTCTTGAAGTGATACCAAGAGGTCTCCTTGTAATTTTTAATTATTTTCTAGCCCTCCAGTTGAAGGTAACAGATTTATTTATTGTAACTGATAATAATGAAAAGATAAATGAACTCTGAGCCCAGTTTTGATTTTTTTAAAAAAGTGTTCAGATCTGGAAGAAGTCTAGATTCAAATAAGTCTTGAAAAAATATGCTAGAATTTGTGAAGTTAAAAAATTTTATTTTAGCAACATGGAGCAATTTGGGTTGGAAAGGACGTCTGGGGCTCTCCGATGGTACAACCCCCTGCTCGTAACTGGACCAGCTTTTACACTGGTTCAGGCTCCACGGTGCCTTGTTCAACTGAGTTTGAATATAACTGAGCTGGGGTTTTTTATGCATTCTCTTACTCTAACAACTTGCAAAATAAAAATTCACTCTTAATGTCTGAAACAAGGGTTGCCTGACGGTGTAGGAATTTTGTTTTCAATGGCAAAATTTTGTTTGCCTTTGAAATTCCTTGACACATCTCAATAGCAAAGAGAAATAAAAAAATCATTGTTTGTAACCCTGAAGAAATGAAAGCATAGAAAAAGTCAAATCTCATCATTATTTTTAAGGCAAAATTGAAGTTATGATGACATTCTTAGCTGTGAAAAATACATTTCTAAGTATAAATTTAGATACATGGAAAAGCTTCTATGCAAAGTCATTGGGAAAAAAACCTCAAACAAAAATCCTTAAAATATATTAAATGTATTGTATACTTTCAAAGATTTTTAATTTTCAGTCTCATGTGTGCATGGCAAAACTGAATGCCATTCAGTGGACTCATTATGATGACTCAAATCTGCTTTAGGAAGAGAACTACACAGAAGAAAGGTTTCTTTTCTCTCTGTTTTTAAAAATTTTGCTGAACTTTTATAAAAAAAAGTGTTGTTGAAATTTTGAGGGTTTTTATAAGACACCAACTATGTCAGACCTCTCTTCAATGCTATTTAAAACAAAAGTATCTGAATTAGATTTTCTAGCCCTTTTGTTTGTTTTTATTCAAGTTCTGCAACTGTTAATATAAATATTTTTTCTCTTTTAACTAAAATATTTTCGTTTTAGCTGAATGTCCTACTTCATCTCCAACACTCCAACACCGTATGAATGAAAGGATATTTATCTCCCAGCTTGCACTTTCTAGTCAAGGACACAGAAGCCTTATCCAGTGCTCTGGTCTTAAAACTATCACTCACATTATTCCTTACACTTTCCTTCCTACCCTTGTCTGTTATAACTCCCATCTTTCATGACACAGAAAATGTAAAGTAAATCCTGCAAGGGAGATTCTGCATTTTTGTCTGTACCAGGTTGTCTTGCCAACACGTATTTGGAAGGATGAATAAGTAAAAAATGTTTCAACTGTCCAGGCTTCCCATCACATATACATTTACAGTATTGCCAAAAAGACATCTAATTTGTGTTTAACTTCTGAAAACCGAAATGTTGCAGCTTAAACCACCTTTCACAACATTTCTATACAATTCACTTCTTACAAACCCATCCTACCCAAAACCCACAGGAGTAAGTAGGTCTTGAACTGAAGACCCATCCAAAACATTTTCAAGGCTAGAAAGAGAGAAGCGAGGCATGGGATCAGGGCCATCTCATGTGAGAGCTGAAGCTCAGTGCTGGACCAAATCCACAACAGCTATGAGCTGTCCCGGCTCCACTGGCTGTTTAAGCAGGGCAGTTTCCACAGAGTGAGAGTGCCCGTCATCAGCACGCTGGTTTGGGGGTTGCTAACCAAAATGCAGGCCCTGGACCAGATCATTTCAACAAATTCAGATGCACAGCTCACTGTACAGTTGGAAAGGTCTACGTGCCCACCTCCTGTTGTTTCTACCACCTGTTTTGGCAGAAACAACAAAATAGGTTTTGTGTGTGTGCCTGTGTGTATTGCATAATTCACGATCCAAACTGAATCCAAAATATTTGGATGGGGGCCTGCTCCACATTTGCTTGGTGGAGCTGGAGATGCATGCCAAGAGCAGCACCAACAGCTGGCGGCCCAGGATGCTCCGATCCCTGGGCTGGAGACACAATCCAGAGACTGTGCAAGTAAAAAGTGTCCTGATTTTTTAAATCAGTTCTGTAGGCAGCTGAGGTTTGCACCAGTGAAAGCAAAGCAAGGGATTGCTTTCAGCCCGGATACTGACCACCTCTCCTACCAAAGCTCTGCAGATCATTCATTTCTTGCAGCATTTTATTTTGGTGGTGACCAGGAAGCATTTCACAAGACACTGCTGTTGTACAGGTGGAAGCTCAGCTCAACCACAGCTGAGAGTAGCAAGGTAAAGACTTGTAGTGTTTTAAGTAAAACTGTAAACGTTCTTTAGCCTTTCAGTGCTGTTTGCAACCCAAGATTTCATTGAAGCTGGTATAATATGCACTTGCATCATAAACAATTACCAGTCATTGTTCCATTTGGATTTCTCTTGCTAATTAGATTCACTCCGACAATCTGTATGGCCCATAAACACAACCCCAAAAGGAGTATCTTCCCACAGTGAACAGAATGGAATATGAATAATCAGTTTAATAATTGTATTTGACTTAGCTTCTCAACACCAACATGTTAATCAAGAGCCTGCCAGGGCGCTGCCTGGGGGAGAGTCTTGCTCTGCTCCTGGCTGCTCGCGAGAGGAGCCAGAGCTTGCCTGACTGCTTTGCCAAGGCTGCAAATTAAGGCACAAGCGTTAAGAGCCGCCACTTTTAATTCTTGAAGTTTTGCATGAGCATCCAGCTCTTCTATCTCACTTACTCTTCTCTCACATTCTGCCTTCCTCTCTGACCCTTCTCTTTAGAAAGACAGCAGTGATGGAGACAATTTTAGCTCCTAGAGGAGCTGAAGAGATTCTGGAATGTAACCTTGCAGTCCCTTTGTAAAAGGCCCTGCAGCCCTGAGCACTTCTGCTCCTGTTGCTGGCCTGAGCATTCAGTCAACAAACCTGGGCTGGAAACCATTTCTTGGCCACTAGCTGGGCCGTATGTGACAGCCCACTACAACAGCCCCTCTACCAGTGCATCTCCAACAAAAGCAGCAATGTAGCTTCCAGACCCAGGTTGCTCCATATCTGACTGGCCTGAGGCATAGCCAGAGGGTCAAGTTCTGCTCGTACCTGTTTGGTTAGACTTCACCTGGAGCCCTTCTGCAAATTCCCTTCCCCACAACACATGCATGAAAACTCTGGTAATTGCTAGGCAGAGCAAGATGTAGTTGGTTGCTTTGGCTATGAATCACGTAGACAGGCAGTTGTTTTTATTCATTTTTTCATTGCTTTTCCAAGCTTCAAGGAAAAATATTAAAACAAATGCAAATGCACACCATTGCAACTGCTCCTCACAGAATGCCACTGTTGGAGTTGGACCCCTGGTGCTACGGCTCAGCTGCCAGCAACTGGGGGTGGAAGAGCTGGTAGCTACTGGGACAGAGTGTGGAACGCTGCTCCCAGGATCATTTGGTACCAAAGCACTGGGAGGCACCGCTGAGCTTTTCTCCATCCCCCACCCTACCCCCACTCCTGCTTCTTGTTCCAGGGGCTGCTTTTGACCCTAATCCAAAGAAAATAGATGTGGATATGCTAGTGGCTGGCAACAATGGGGGCTGGCCTTAGGCTGGAGCAGGGAGCACTTAGATACTTGAGACAGCAGGAGGGTGCCTGTTTCATCAAACTCCATCCCCATGACCACATGCATGTGCTCCGGTTACTTCCTGTGGCCTCCTGGAAAGAATGTCTCCAGTCTCCTGGTCTCCCTTGCAGGTCTTCTCAGCTGCTCTGAAAAGAGGGGAAGAGAGTTGATTTGGGCACTAATACTTCCTCTTCTCAGCTGGAAATAGGTGCAACATCAGAATCAAGGCATCAGCACACAACTCTCCTGTGAGTACCTAATGCTGATTTTTCTTTTTCCTCAGTCCTTTTCCCAACTGATTCACTCTCTGTTAATAGCAAAAGCCACCTCTGACATCAGTTTTCACCTGCATGACTCTTTGTCTTTTATCTGAATGTCACCCTCCTTTTATTACAGCCATTCTCAAGGTGCCCTGCTCATCCTGCCTGGCCTGCAAACCGCCTCCATGCCAGCAGTGCATCATGGCTTTGTGCAGCACATTTCATCAGCACAGTGCTCACATGGGCCAGGAGCGTGCCATTAACGCAAACAGTGAAACAAAATTGGTCCCAAAACTCGTGTTTGAAGAACTCTCATGGATAACTCCTCCTGACCTGAGATCGCCAGCCTCAGCACTCATTGTCTCTTCCTCTTACCAGCAACACAATTGCTCTAATAATCTATTTTGTCTCCAGCAACATCAGTGGTTTCTCACTTGACATCACAGCAAATACATTAAAGTAGTCTAGATAAAGGAAATCTGGCAGATATCACCTGTCTGGAAAAATAATTGTTTTATCAAAGAGAACCGTCGGGTTAGTCTGGCAGGACGTGCCTTTAGTTGCATTTCATCCCATTTTTGATGTGCCTTTGCATTTTTAATTAACCTTCAAGGCATGTTCCAAAGCCCCGCATACCAGTGAGGTCAGAGTTACAAGGACGCCAATGGTTGGCTGGATTATTTTTTAACCCTGCACAACGGAAAGCGTTGTAATGGATATCCTGCAGTCACAGGGTCCCTCTCTGACTTGGCAGATGTATAAAAACAGTTGCTTGTAGACGTGCCACCTCTCATGCTGGTCTTTCCAGAACTCCTGGACAGGCATGACCTGCCTCCCTGAGAAGAACACCGCCTGCTCTTTGAGCACAGTAACAATTCTATTTCCATATCCCTGTTCCCATTAACCAGCCTTCTTTTACCCCTAGGATTTGTCTTCCTTAAACCAGAGCAGAGGTAAAATACTCCTTTGATTGCAGGCCATGCCTAAATTATCTTTAATCTCATTTACTGCGCAACAGTCTGACTTTGCTTTTTTTCCTTCCTTACATTGATTTTGAAGAAGTTTTTCTCATTTTTTTCTGCAATGCTTTGCAAGTTTCAGTTCAGGTTTGCTTCTGATGCTTACACTGGTATTTTTTGGCCTCTAAATGATAAAGTCCTCTTTCTGCAAGGCTCTCCACGATTAACCAGAGAACTGAGCATCCCAGTCATGTGGAGCAAGCAGGCAGGGTGCAGGATGCCTCACCTCCATGCCTCTGTCTGTGCCTCCCCTGCACAGAAGCCTCCACCTTCTCCACTCGAGTCAGCTTTGCTGAGGAACATTGCCCCACTTGTCAGCTTGCCCGCTGGCAAACTGAGTCTCAGACGCACATGTATTTGTGTTTATTCTCCCCATTTGCTTCAAACAGAGAGAGCTACTTAGTTCAAAGCTCTGCTCTGTGACTAGATCTCTAGTAACTTAATTGCACATCAAAACAACATCGCCTTGTATGACTTCACTGATGAAGATGTTTGTTGGTTGTCAAATCCAAGGATATCTGGGCCCTGCCATTGCTAGCTCGAAGCATCATTGAGTAATGGAGTCTCCTCAGATTGCCAAAGCACTGAACAAAGATATGAATAATTTCCAAAAGAGTTTTTATCTCAGCCAAAAACATGAACAGCAGCTAAAGGAGCAAAGAGAAAGTGTGCTTGTGACCCCGCTGCTTTGCTCCTGCTGAGTTGCAGAGGCCATGGGACCATCAGAAGCGCAAAAGCAACAAAACATTGCCAGAAACTTCTTTGCTAATAAGTTTGTGCTTATCATCCTGAGGTGTTCCAAGGCATGCCGGAAAATGCGCCTCTCTGCCTGAAGAACAGCAGCAGGCCAAGCCCAAAGGGTGTCAGGGAAGGTTTTGCTTGACTGATCTCTCCTGTGCAGGTGTGTGTGTTTGCACCCTCCGCACAAACAACTATCTGGCCTTGCCTGCATGAGGCTGGGATAAGTGTCAAGAGTGATTCTTTCAAGATCTGCTCTTAATTTCATCTATCCTCATCAAATACCACTGTCCTCCAAATCTTGCTGGATGTGTCAGCCTAGCAGTTAAAGCAACTATTTTGTCCTCCCAAGAGACATACCACAAGTGCTGCCATGAAGGAGAATTTCACAGAATCATAGAATGGTTTAGGCTGAAAGGGACCTTACAGATCATCTAGTTGCAACCCCCAGCCATGGGCAGGGACACCTTCTGCTAGACCAGATGGCTCAAAGCTCCATGCAGCCTGGCCTAGAACACTGCCAGGAATGGGGCATCCACAACCTCTCTGGGCAACCTGTTCCAGTGTCTCACCACCTTCACAGTGAAGAATTTCTTCCTGATATCTAATCTAAACCCACCCTCCTTCAGTTCAAAGCCATTTCCCCTTGTCCTATCATTTCATGCCCTTGAAAAAGTCCCTATCCAGATTTCTTGTATCCCCTTTTAGGCACTGGAAGGTCCTATAACATCTCCCCAGAGCCTTCTCTTCTCCAGACTGAACAACCCCAACTCTCTCAGCATGTCTCCATAGGAGAGGTGCTCCAACCCTCTGGGCATCAAACTGTACAAAGATTGAAGAAGTGAAGTCAGTCCATGCATCGTACAGCACACCCTATAGGGTGCTACAGGACGCCAGTCACATAAAACATCTGAGATGTTCCCATCTGAATTTAAGCCTTAGCAGAGACACCCTGGCATGGCCAGCTCCACATCTCTTGTTCCACACTCAGCAGCCGGATGCGAAACAACAATTACATTGTGAAATGTCATGGGTCTACTGGGAAGCAAAAACACATCAATATTGTCTCCTGGTTGCATCGAGCCATGATGATTTTGCTTGACTGCATGCCTGGATGAAACAACAGAGAACACAAACAGAGATGGGGCCAGAGCTTGCATGTGCACTACTTTTATCTTCCTGCCTTTCCAGTGCACCCATCGTGGCAGCGTCTAGGTGATAAGTCTGTCTCTTTGCAAAACAGGAAGACCGTGGGCTGGTTGGCTTCTCTGATGAGCTATAAATTACAGGGGTTTTACCTGGCTGCCAGCCTTGCTGTGCACTAGGTAAGGCAGGCGCTAATGCAGGGTGCTGCGGTGGCCGGCGATAGGATAATTACTGTTATTGCATTAGGAGAGAATAGCTGAGACTTAAGAGCCAGAGGGAAAAAGAGTCCCAGAAATTGGAGCACCGAAGGCATTGCTAGCTTCATGCACACAAAGGCGACCGACCTATAAATAATCTGACCTCTTTGTTCCAGTAAAATGGCACAAGAATTAAGACCCCGGTTCAGGAAGAAACTTAAAATGCATGACTAAACTCGGCATAGCTGAGCAGGCCTATTGACATGCCGGGGGCCCGAAGGCATTTCTGCTCTTTGAGCCTTTGTGCTCACCTGCAAGAGTGGCTGCCGGAGGTGTCCTGCTGGCAGAGCTGCTTTCCAGGGGCTGTGGGGGGCGAGCTTAATTACTGCAGGTAAAGGAGCAAAAGCCAAGATTTAAGCAGGACTTCTCAATAGTCTCTACTCTTCCTCTGCTTTCTAAGTTACAGCTGAAGAAAGAGACCTCTGTTAACCTCAGTTACCTGATAGTAGCTAGCAATTTGAAAATGAAAAGCTGACATGTAGAGCAAAAGTATGAAGTGTTAGAACACGAGCCTAACAAATGTACCCCAGAAGTTTTCCAGTAAAACAAACCCAAAACAAATCAGAGACCAAAGGAAAAAAAAAAAGAGATTAGCCAGCAGCAGAGTAGGTCCTCTCTAGGTTAGCTTCACCCTGCATGTGTATCATCTCTCAGCTTTTGGGAGAAAACCCACCTGAAGATGTGCTCGTTCAAATTAAAAGGCTTGTCGTTAGGCTCAGAAAGCCCTTGGCAGCATTGATAAAGTAAAACTAGAACTACCTGTGAAAAGAAAGCTTTGATGGTTGCCTGAGGTGGGGAGTAGCACCATTTACAAATATTTTTCTCCTACCTCTTGATCACAGAGACTTAGAAAAATTATACCTGAAAATTATTAGTAAATATAAATATATTACAAACCCTTCCCTACTCTTTCTTTTTATCTTTGCTGCAGAGAGAGAGCAAATAACTATTTTCTTCATGCTGGAGGTGAGGAGTAAGCATGGAGAAGGTGCAAGACTGACTCAGCAGCACCCACCACCAGCCCCTGGCCTGGCTCCCCATTTCTGGGATCCACAACAGATACATGTGTCCCAGGGAAGACATATGCAGGGTGGGTGTAAGAGCCATTCTGTTCCTTGGGAGGTGAGTAACAGGGTTTGGTAAGCAAACTTGAGTCCAGTGGGGTGTCAGACTTGATTGTGAGCTACTGGTTCAGCAACTTAGCAGCTGGCTGGCAACACAATAACCCAGCAGCCTTTTTCCCAGGTGAGGGGGAAACCACAGGAAATGCAAAGTGATCTGCCAGAAAGTTTGCAGTGGACGTTTGGACAAATGCAGGAGGTCCAGCCACTCTCATTCGTGCTGTGAACACCCAAACAGCAAGGAGCTCTCATGTGCACACCTGTCCCTTTTGCCTGCACTGTTTTTTGTTGCATCCAGGGACAGTAAGGGTGAGGAAAGGGCCACGTTCTTCTCTCATGACTGTTTATCCCGGTTCACAGCACCTCTCCACTGGCCTTCCCCATGCCCCACACGTATACACAGCCCCTAAAACAAGCACTTTAAGACTGGAAGTGTAATCCAAGCTTGTATTATAATTCTTCCTATGTAGCTCAGTCATTAGTTACTGTGGAGCAATTAGGAACTAACAGGCCTAGCAGAGAGAGATGGTGTTTTCTGGTGGCTTTTTCCAAGCTCCCAGGACAATTTTGGCTGTTGCCCTGGGTGGCTCACAGACCCGTCACTGTGTTATCTGTCAGAAACTCAGCAGCACAAAGCTCTGCAGCCACAGGTTGCGTGTGCCCTGTGTTTATACCATTTCCTGCTGGGAGCCATGATGTTAAAAGCTGTATTGTCCACCTGTTTCTCACGCTCCTCCCGTGTGCGTGGCCCCAGTGTCTCAAAGAGCTGCCGGGCTGCAGAAGAAGCCAAGAGGCAAAGTTCATCTTTTTGTTCTGAGGCAGTGCAGTGCCTGGCACAACTATTCATGGTCCCTGACTCAGAGCACAACCATCTTTGAAATAAATAAAATGAAGAAGGAGAACATCTCTGGGCCTATATTTGACACTTGTATTCCCACACCACTTGGCTTTATATAAACATACGAATTGGTATGGTGGTTATTTTGACTCATCTGCTTAGCAATCATTTTATTTTAATCAATATTTATTTAACTCACCAGCTAGACAAAAGCTCCCTAATTTCTTCATCTGATTTAATTGATGTTCCCTGACAGTATGAAGCTAGACTGGATAAGACAGTACAAGCTGTGCCAGTCTTCTTTGGTTTGCATCTGTTTTAACAAGTCCTGTGACTGTCGCAGAGCCAAGGCACATCTTACATCTCGCAGAGGAATTGGGACCATACGTGGCTGTATACCCTGGGACAAGGAGCCAAGAAACACGCCGAAACAATAAACGTTGACACAATAATTAGCATATTGATTCTCCATGCAAATTACCTCTTCATACATTGTGAAACACTTTGCATTTTCAGAGGACTTCAGAGGAGCCTGGAGTTTCTTACAGGCACCACAGTAATTAAATACACGTCTTCAGCTGTAACATTAAAATGCAATTCTGGGTGAAGGATCATAGAAAGAAACACGCACATCGCGCAGATAAAAATGTACGGGATACATCTACCTGACACCTCCACCCCCAAACACGCACCATAAATTATATTCCTGAAGAAGCTTTCAGGCCATGGATATTTCAGACCTTCTTAGAAGAACATTTTGCTTTTTATTTGAAGGAAATGATCTGTGCCTTGTGTCACCTCAACCTCATGCCAAGGGTGAGGAGTGGCTGCAAGTTGAAGGATTGAATCACGAAGCTCAATCTTAGCCCAGTACACCACTTGCCTGGAAAGAAAGGTTCACTTTAGCAAATGCTGAAACAGACTGGCTTTCAGAGGAACTAATTTTTCAAGCTCAGTCACAAGTGCAGGGGGAAAAATGAACTCTCACATTTACATCAGTGGAGTCATACAGAAACTATGATCCTGAAGTCAACATGTGAAAAAGCTTAAGTGAAGCAACCTATAACTTGCTGCCCAGATTAGTTCATGCCCAGCTCTCTCTGCCAGCATTTAAAGTCTTTGTGAAATGCTAAAGTGTGAAGGGTAGCACCGTCTCTTGAGGCCAAAGTCAACTGATATTAGGAACGGGTACAGTAATTTTACAACCATTAACAGCATTAATGACCCTGTGAGCCAAGACAGAAAGCTGCCAGAAAGACCCAGAACTGCCTATGAAAGGAGGAAAAATTACCTTCCCTCCACAAGCATACTGCACTGTTGTAAAAGTCAGCTAAATATCTAGACTGCAGGCTGAGAGGGCAGAGCTGTCTGCAGTGACAGAGACAGATCCCATCCAGAGACAAATGTGACACCATGAAGCACCCACCAGGACACCTAGATTTGAATGTGGGTCAAGATACATCAGAGCAGGGTGGTGAGTCCTACAAAGAGAGCTGCTTCATCACTGCAAAGTTTTAGGAGCCCGTCACCATCCTTTAATGGAGGGTCCTGAGGTTCATCAAGAAGACCAGAGCTCATAGATGATGCCTTTCCCTTTCCCTCTGGCAATGCCCTTTTTGTGCTCCTCACCTGTGTTGCCACATGCTGACACTACCACAGCCTCTTGATGGAAAAGCACGAGCTGCCTGCACATTCAAGTGCTTCAGGTAAGACTTTGAGAGGGGGCTTGGAAAGACCCAGACCCCACTCCTAAGGGCTCCAGGCAACAGGAGACAGATGAAGAAATCTCACCTTCTCCAAAGGCACTCAGGTCTGCTCAAGATTTGTTCAAGCTTGGTTTTCTACACAAGCAAGTCGTACAAGGTCAGATGCTCCCTGTACAGCAGCTCATGAAACCATTGCCTGGTTTTTTGGTCAAGCATGGCAGGACTGAGGATCTCTGTCATCACCCAGTTCCTGGGAGTTCTCATGCAAACGTTACCCTTTCCTGGTTTGCACAGGAAGGCATGACCAGAGGAGGCAGGGGTGCTGGCAGAGGACATGGAAGTGCATGTGGATTCACTGGGTGTCTGTTCCCCACAGCAGAAGAGCAACTGATTACAGCTGGAATCATGGGACATGCCTGCTCCAAGGCCAAATCCTGGCTTCCAAGCGTGCACATCCAGAAATGAGGGGAGGTCCCAGCCCTGGGGGGTTGAGTGGCACCATACGAAATAGCTTTCATTCTGGTCCAAGTGCAATCCAGCTCCTCCACTCTGTGCCCCAACAAGTCCTGGCTGTTAGCAAAAGCTGCCATCCTTGAAAACTGCCCGTAATTGCAGGCTTTCTGTGCTCAGAGGGAAAGGGGAGGGACTGAATAAAAAAAACACCTCGAGTCTTTGAAACACAGAAAACATGTCCGAGTCGGTTCAATAGCCTTTCATAGACTCAATAAAAGATTAATCAAATCATCCACAATGAAAGCAAGTTTGGCATCCTTGTCCCTGGGCTAGTGGTAATGCAGAATCCTCACATGCAGCTTCTTACAATTGATGCTATTATTCAGGAAAGGCCTCAAGTACTGTCCTGTGGGGGGTGATAAAAAACCCACCCCAAACCCAAAAGGATACATGGGCAGAATTGGGATAGAAATTTGCACTTTTCCTGCCTGTGAACAATAATTCATGCAGTTAGTGCTTTATCAGAACTAATTTAACCCAGTTTTTCATTTAAACTCCAGGAAAGCAAGTTCAAGTAGGTTTCTCTAACATAAAGGCCATCTTTTAACCCAACTTTTGCTCCTGTTCACCCCACCCCCACCCAATGCTATTAAATGACTTGAAACATGACACAAAAATATATGTCTTATCATATCAGTTGGCTTCTCTCACCATAGCAGCCCTTATCAACATTCAGCAGCCCTATTAATGCAGTCCCCTGCAATCAGCATGAAAAAGTAGCGCTCCACAGATCTCTGATCCGTCCCTTCCCACTATCATAGGCCGTTGCTGGATGCCGAATAAAGAGCAGGAGCTCTTTTTATGCCAGCAGTTTGCTCCTTTACATCTGGCCTGCATGCCCACGGTCCACAGCTCTCACAGCTTGCTCCATGGCAGACCCCTGAGCTGCCAGTCTCGCATGAAGCTGTCCTTCCCTGGATGCAGCTGCTGGAGCCCTGTCCATGTCCCACTGGGTACCTCCCCGTGGCAAGGCTGGGAGAGCCCTGTGCTTATGCCCTGTGTCCAGCACATACTTTTAGGGGAAAGTTTAGCTGTGTAAGTATTAAATATATCGCACTGCTAAATGCAAACTGCTCTGAAAATGTGTAGATTTGCCTTAATCCTATGCTGCATTATCGAGAGATGTGATGGAATAAAGTGCTAGAAAACCATTCCTCATGAACTGACAGGATTTTTTTAGAAAAGAACTGTGGAGACCCAAACCTACAGAGCCCACTGCAAGAAGCAGGGCTTCAGGAGTCAAACTGTTCAGGAACTGGGAACTGGACATCGTCAGTGGGCACTAAATTTGACTTACAAACCAGAGAAACTCAGACTTTGGCAGCTATATCTCTGTTCCTTTTAGAAGCAGTATGTTTACCATGTTTCAGTCCTCACTGGATATATTGACAAGCCCTTTACTAACTTCTTCCTCAGGTTATTTTCATTTCATGGGTGATTGTATATAATTTAAGATTCCCGAGAAATTACAAAATAATGTAAACAAGTGTTTTCAAAATTGTTTGCATCTCTCCTTTTTCCCCTCATGGAACTGGGGTGTCCTTGAGATATTATACTGGACCTTAGCCAACAGACTGAGAAACAGGATTAGCAAAAACAGAGGAAGGATGTTGCAACACACCAGTTGAATCTTTTCTCTTGGGATTTTGAGTTTGGTCTGGCCAGAGAGGTTGGCAGGAGCTGAAGGGGACAACCTCTGCACTTTCGCTCCACGAGAAAGCAGGCTTGTGAAGGGGAAGCCTGTTTTCTGCAAATGCCTCTTGAGCAGAGTTTAGACCAGGCTCAAGCAGTTATTTGGGGTCCACAGGACGCCCCAGGGCCGTGTTTTTCCCCTGAGGCTTCATGGCCCTCTTTCAGGGCATTCAGGTCAGGTAGGGAGACACAATCTCTGCAGACAACTTGTGTTGCAAGACAGAAACTGCAAGGCATGGTTGCTAGCTATGAAAAACTATCCAGGGAGAAGGTTTCTCTCTTACGAAATGCACCTCCTGATCACCCTGCAGAAATCGTCCTTGCCCTTGCTAGTGCTGCCATCCCTCAGCTTTTCAGTTCTACCTTTGACTTCCTTACATGCTTTCAGGAATGTCTCCACATGAGGCTGCTGAGCAGTGACAGCTTTGCTGCCTTTCCTAGAATGTGCAGTTTCAGTTAGAGGAAAAGAAACCCCAACACCTATCTCAGCTTCACAGTATTGGTGCAAATGGTTTAAGCTTTACTGGGGCTTATTAGATAGAATTCTAGTTAATCTAAGGTCAATTTCTGTAGCCAGAGTGTTAGTTTATTATTCTTTAGTGTGCTCTTTGGTGGTGTTATTGACATATGAAATGGTGAAATGAATGGTGGAATGATCTTCCCTTCAAGTATTTAGTCATGTGCACTAAAAGCAGAGAAGTTTGTACTTCCCTGACCATTTTGTTTCTCTGCTTCCAACATCATTCTCCAATGTCTGGAGAATTACTACACGTAAGAAAGAACCATTCCACAGTTAAATAAAAGTATATGTGCTTTTTGTAAGAAAGGAGGAAGAAGCAGGTACTTTTATATTGCCTTTAAGAACTGTTACCGGTGCAGGAATGGACTAAATTTGGACCAGTCACCTAGAGCCCAAACACATGTATTGCCAAATTGATTCCCTTTTCCTAGACTTCTAGTTTGCATTAGGTTGAATACGAAAATAATTTCTGAATTGTTAATGTTCTTACATTCGGTACAACTGCAATTCAAAAGGTGTAAATTGCTAAACAAGTTCGTGGGGAGACACTTATTTAGCTGTTAATCTAGGTAACCATAGGTTCTCAGTGCCCTCTATGGGAAACTCTTCTGTTTCTTACCATCTGCACACATCATCATCTTCAGGGCAATGAGTGGTGATAAAGAAAACTGTAAGAGAAAACTTCTTTCAGAACTTTTGGTTTCTTTGTATACAAGGCACTGTGTCTGTCACATGAGCATTCAGTCCACAAAACTTCACATTTACATGAGGTGAATACCATTTTCCTGGGGAAAAGGAACAAACCCCTCATGCCAGTCAACTTATTAGGGTTTTGTCATTGTTTTCGTGGGGTGATTTAGGCATGACTGCGGAGCAGGCTCTTCAGGAGCCACACACACATGGATTACACAACACACAAGAAGCTTGATAGTGTCATTACCACACCTCTGTTTTTTTAAGTACACTTCCTCCTGCTCTTAGGTTGGGTCCAGTTATTCATAGGGAACACCTGGCTCTGCACAAGGAAGCACTAAATCCTTTGCCTTCAAAGCACACAGACAGCAAGGAAGGTCAAGTATTACTCAGGGATTTCTCACCAGATCTTCAGATCAGATCTCTTATTTTTTTCAGTAAAATGCAGCACATCATTTTTGCATATTCAGCTCTGCAGGAAAGGCCTTGATTAAACCAGTGAAGCTAAACCACCTCCCTGAATGTCGCTAAAACAGGGAAGCATAAAAATCCACATTTAAATGTATCGTTGAGCAACTAATCCCACTTAATCCCAACAGCCCCTGAAAGTCCCTTATGGCGCAGGACGGGCAGAGACCAGCCATCTCCTGCAGCCATGGATCATGCCAACAGCTTCACAGCCAGGAACAGCACCTCCTCATCCAGAGGCACAAGGTCTGCAGTCCCACAGCATGCCAGGAGTCCTCAGCATCCCACCAGGGGGACATGGGGAGGGGTCAGACAGAGGGAAATTCAGCATAGCCCTTTGCACCTTGTTTGGTGCACCTTGCTCATTCTCTTCTGAGACCCCGAGCCACCCACCCCTCAAAACACCAACACCAGCACAAGGGAGCAAGAGACTAATTTATCATTATTTGGAAGGAACTGCTCTAGTCTTACTCATAGGTAAGGGCAGTTGTAGATGAAAGAGCAACAAGGACAAGGACAGACCCCTGGCAAGTTTTTCTCCCGGTCTGTGCCCTGGGCAGGGCAGGCAGATAGGATCTGCAGCACCATAAATCACCTCACTGCAAAGGGAGAAGAGAAACGGATTGTGAAATGAACTGTAAAATAAACTTCTAATGTAAACATCGAACAGGCAGGGGGTTGTTTTTTCTGTCTGGGAGCCCAAGTCTGGTACGATTTACTGGCTGACTATGCTGGGACCTTGCTGGGTGAGGTTACTGCTGGCCCTACTGCAGGGCAAGGAGGCAGCCATCACTCTTGTTCGCCAGCAGGAGAGGGGACTGATGCTGCCATGAGCATTCTGCTGTCCTCTGGCACCATTTGCTCGCTCAGGCACCGGGGCTTTGCCCACAGTTGCCATCACGAGTTGTCTGGCTCCTCCTGACCCAGAAAGACACCCTCCCAGACACCAGCCTTGGTGGCCTGGCAGCAGTGATGGGGACACCCCAAAAGGCTTCAGGCTGCATCTTTCAGCAGGGCCTGGGTTTTCTGATAAGCAGGTGCTCACCCAAAGCTGCCTCTCCCTAAAATGTCTTCCACATTCCTGCCCTCTCCAGTCCTGCTGCTCACAGTCAGTGGGGCTTTGCTGCTTGCACCTTTTCCTGGTCTGGCCTGTTGTCCCTGCCAGGAGGGCCAACACGTGCCCTCAGCAGGGAAAGCAGGCCACCTCTGAAACAAACCTGGCCCACTGCAGGAGTATCTGTATTTTCACCTGTATTTATACTTCTGGTCCAGAAGGACTCAGACTCGATGATCCTGAGCAGTCCCTTCCAACTCAGTATATTCTGTGATTCTGTGGCTGTACTACATCAGTACCTCTCTGGGGTCTGTGGCACGCCCTGGCTCATGCGTCAGCACAGTGGGACAACATTACTCAATACCTGTTACAGTCAAACCAGCAGGAAAGATAACAGTTTGCTGCTGTACATAGAGACCTGTGCCTCAGGTAGAAATGGACAGAAGCCTCTGTGTTTTCAGGGTTTTTTTTAGTCTTTTTTTAAAGCTGCTTTAAGTCCTTAAGGCAAATCATAGGAGCATGAGGTTAGAAGCGACCTCAGGAGATCATCCTCCTGCTCTGAGGCTGGGCCAAGGAAAATCCAGGCAAACATTCTGCTCCCAAAAAACACCCTTAATGAAGAAAAGTCCACACCTCTAGGAAATGTGTTAATTATTCTCATAGCTAAGAGAACATAACCTACATTTCCTGCAGATGAAACATGGCTATGTCCTCTCCTTAGTGGGTATGAAGGGTGGGGGTTTTTAAGTAATTTTCTACATGAAGTAATGCAAAGGTATTTTGTGTCCCCTCTCAGCTTGTTCTAACAAATAACATCAGCCTTCTCCCATAGATCCCCATTCTCACGGCCTCTGCTCATTCTTGTTCTTCTTCAGCCTGGCTCACACATCCGAGGGGGTCCCAGTGCCACAACTCCACAGCAGGAGCTCAGACAGTTTCTGCCTCATTATTGCTCACAACACCTTTTTTCCAGGGCTGCTGCTTGTGCCCCACTCGCCATTTGGCAGCTGGTCTCTTTCCTCAGCACAGCACCTTTGTCTACTGAATCTCACCTGGCTGATTCTCCCTCCCAGTTCCTCATGTTGGCACGTGGTGGCACTCCTCATTCCACACGAGGGCCTTGCTGGGTGCTGGGCACGTGTCCTCCAGCTGCTGGGCTGGCTGACGCACCAGCACTCAGAGGCTGCCAACTTTTGGGTTCCAGAGCCCCAAGGCCATGGGCATCCAGCCAAGGCTGGGTGGGGCAGGTGGCAGGAGGACCAGAGGGACAAGTGTGGCACAAGATTAGGCTCACAGAAGGAGGACAGAAGGGACAGATGGGAGGGGAGACGGCACGCAAGTCCTACTTCTGGAAGGGCACACAAGTGAGCCAATAGTTATTGAAGTGTCTTGGTGAAAAAATAGTTGCTAGCTCCAAATTCCTCTTTTGTGGTCAAGCACCTGTGGTTTTTCTGCCAGGTAGAAGGTGGAGGGGCTGAAAACTGACAAGTGGCCAAAAAGTTTGTGGGACACAATGGAGAAATCCCCAGGAAACAGGTTTTTTGGTCATTGTTTCCCATCATGAGAATCTGCATCCCATAATGGCCTACAAAAGAGGGTGGAGGGGATGCTGCTGAAGATACAGATTTTAACTGGGGAAAGTTATCCACCTCCCCTAGTCATTTCACACTTTCACCTGTGCCTGCAGTTTTGTCATACCTTGAGTTCCATACATGAGTTTTGTGTGAAGAAGCCGAGCAGCTGCAGTCCTATCACTGGCAGCTGTGCTCTGAGCAAGGCTTAGCACACGCCCAAGTGGTTACGGGCCATCCTTTGCAGGTGATTGTCCCATATGTGGGGGACGAGGCCTCCAGGGTTTGTTTTGGGTGCTGCTAGCGGCTGCTGCAGCACCTCTGCTGAACACGGCCATGTGCAGTGAGGTAGGGGTCTGAGCACTTTCTCTGGTGAGGCACAGCCCCATGTCTGCATACACAAAATTTGGGAGTAAACCGCTTAAACACAAACAAAGTACTTCAGCATTTAGTCATAATTCAGGTTTCAGGTAAGAGGGGTCAGAACGATGTAATTCTGCTCCATCTATTTCTTCAAACATTTCCTTTATCAGACCCTTATTATTATCTTGTATTTCAGGTTCCAGATTCAAACCACATCTAACATTTCTAGTACAGCTTTATCATGATACTCTCGGCACATGGGTCATGTCTGAGACAAGGCTAGACCAAAGAGAAATGTGTGTGAACTCTGAGCATGTGTGTGTCTGCGTGTGTGTGTGTGGGTAGATGTTAGACAAGTCACCTTTAGATGGTCTTTCCTCAACCATGAGTTCATCCAATCTGCCCATATGGTAAATGTGACCTTTAAGTTAGTCTTGAAATGCTGAACATGCGCCTACAGAGGACTGTCAATTATAGCGGAAAAGAAACAGATAAGCCTTTTGTTAGCTTATGGATGAGGTGATCAGCATAAAATGTTCAAATTCTGATAACCTTCAGCTGGAAAAGTCTGCAGATTCTTGATTTACTGAAATATAGAAAATAGAAGATTTTCAATTTTATTTTGCCAATTATGGCCCGGGAAAGTATTGCAGGTCGCAACTGCCACCGCTGCCAGAGGGCAGACACCACTGACAACTCTGTAGCTGGTTGTTCTAGGCTGCACCTAAACTGTACAAACCTACTTCACAATATTCATTTCTCACAGAAAAACTTGCCAGAGCATGAACAAAGAGAGACACTTTTTAAAAGAACAAGGCATTCATTTCTTTCCCATTTTTTTGTCTGTAGGAGTTTGCTCTGAAGTGGTGGGCTCATGTCCCTTTCAGCTGCCATACCTGGTAACAGGTCCACAAACCATTTGTACTCTCAGCTCTACATCTCCTGACCTTAGCAGACCTTTGAATGCAGCCACCAGACCACACTGGCTGCAAACTTACTATTCCAAGTGAAGCAGTGTTCAGGATTCAGCCTATGTTAGGCAAAGGTGGCTGATGCAGCTAGAGCAGCAAACTGTCTTCAGACTCAGGTGTAGCTTGAAGCAGCAAAACAAGGAGCATTTCTTCGTAGTGTAGCTGGAATGGTGTGACTTCTGCTGGCAATGAGCTCTTACCAGGTAACTGTGTTACCTGGGCTTCTTGCTTAAATAAAAGCATCATAAAAAATAATCATGTCCACAACTTACGTAATTGACTCCACAAACATTTTAGTAACTGGGCTTAGAAAAACAGAGAATGTAAAAAAGTCACAGAATGAAAAAAAAAAAAAAAGAAGAAGAAAAAAAGAAATATTTATTTATTTCCAAAGAAAGATTCATGAGGATTAAAAGATAGGAAGATCATTGCTGACAGCAATGGAAATCACTGGTGACTTTAGATATGGATTGAAGAATGACTGAAGAGAACGAAAAAGTGGTTCAGATGCCCCCATGGCATTGCATCATATAAAGTGTAGCATTTTATTAAGCCTTTTGCACTTGTCGCTTTATTTTTCATTCCTGTGTGCTTGCATCTCTTGACTTTTTCTCTGCACACATGGAGAAGCCTCCTTGGATGCATGGTCCATGAGATCCATAAGGTGGGAGCTGGCCACCCCCCGGCTCCTTACACATCCATTTGTGTGAGAAAACCAAACCTCGAGAGTCTCCTGCTAACAGCAACATCATGTTGTCATCCCGGAGGCCCTTTCTTAATGAGGGAACAAAGCTTTGGCACGGGAAGGTGAAGACATCATGGAAAAGCAAAGATGTTCAGGCAGGAGATTTAAGAGGCTGGAAATGTAGCTGCAAAGTCTCAGCCACGTCCCCCAGGACCCAGCAATTCAAGGCACTTTCTGCAGGCAACCTGTCCCCCTGACATCCTCTGGTGAAAAACCAAGTGAAATGGGCTCACCCTGAAGTGCTTGTTACGGGGTGAGGAAAAGGGAAGAGAGGCTTTGCGTGTGTGTTACTCCAGGGAAACTTCCCACGTGACCGCTCCTGTCTGTGTAACTTGGTTAGCGCCGACCCTTTGGTGACAACCACCTCACCCAGACCGCAGAGCAAACACAACTCCATCGCAGAGTGAAGACTCCCTGTACATCCATGCCTGACCGTCCCCTCTGCTACCTTCTCCAGAGGCAGAAGCTTCAGAGAAGACACCCAGAGGTAGCTGCCTTCCCCAAGAAGAGACCTAGGTATCTCCCAGCTCTGAAAGCCACTATAATTTTATAACTGCTCAGGCGCAGTAGAATTTTAACTTTAATTGTGGCTTTTCCATGGGAGCCTGCTAGGCTGAGTGACAGTGCATGGCAAAAACTTCTGTATAAATGAGACGTCCTCACCATAAATTTTGACTAACAGATGCACACTGAGGTTGATAACACAATTTGATATTGCAAATATGGCTCTCCAGAGAAGTGTGAATGGCAGTGGTTTCATTTAATGAGTAAAATGACTTTTTTTTTTTTAAATTGTATGTCTTTTATGAATTGCTTTATTGCTTTCTAAGCGGTGACTTTTCTCCAGGACATTTGTCCATGAATTAGTTAATGGTGTACAAGCCTGGTTAGCCTTAAGTAAGAGAAGCCTAATAGAGATTAAGATAAAGTGCTGGTGAAGTATGAATTTTCTACTGAAACAACAGATGCAAGACAAATACCAGGCCAGCCATTCACAGCAGAGGTTTGGAAAGGCTGGACCTCTCCCTCCTGGAGGGGAAAGTGTCAGGAGCAGCTTCCTGTGCTGCTCTCCAGGGAGCACCTCCGAGGTGGCTCTGCCAATGCAGAGTTTTCCTCCATCTTTTGCTTTGGAGGTCAGAGGTAGAGTACACCTGTATTTCTTAACTAGCACTTCCTAACCAATGCCATCCTTTTCCAGGGTGGTTAGGAACAGCAGAAGGAACCATTGTCCGTGCAGCAGGTGAATCTTCAGAGGGCTTACCAGACACCAGAGCAAGGTGCTGGCATCCGCTGTGCTTTGCTCCCCCTGACGTCCTCCCCATCCTCCCGCACTGGACCTCGCTGCACCAGCCATGGGATCGTTCAGGGTTTACAGTGGCCCTAACAGCATGAAGTAGAGCCAAAGTCTGACATTGCTGCGGTGCCAGGGCCCACAGGTGCCAGCAGCAGCTTCAGTGCCCATTGCAGTGAGCACTGCTGGAAGGCTAATCCCTGGGGAAAGGCAACGCTTGGGAATTGCTCTGCGCTTTAAATTTCAGCAAAAACAAAGTTTTAAGTTATTGCCTCAAAAAGAGTGAAAATTGAGGGAAAAGACTGCTGATCAGCATTATATTGGTCTTGGAAGTTGGAAGTATTTTTCTGAGCTGTCATATATTTTTACAGTTTTCCCCATTTCACCACATGTCACTCAGGATATAGGCATCTTTAAACCTGCATGGCATAATGTAACATTAAAAGAATGTTACAACAGTTACCCTCATTTAGGCCAGTTGTTCCTACTGAACTGGCACATTTTATCTCATTTTCTAGATTAAATCAGGTCCTTGGTATGTCATCAAACCATAAAAAAAAGCAGGAGATGCTTTGTTCTAATAAGTAAATGTTTTGACATATGCAAAACTGCTCATGTCATGAGTATGCAAAGAGAATCCAGGTGCAAAAATAAAAATTCCAAACTGGAGATTCTGAATTTTGTCAGACAATTCCAAAGTTTCTCAAAGATTTAAACCACAGTTTAAAAAAAAAAGAAAAAAAATTAAAACAAACAAACAAACAAAAAAAAACCAAACCAAAAAACAAAAAACAAAAAACCAAATAAAAAGTTTACCTGTTTCTTTTGTTGCTCTAGTGGAATTTTCTATGCTTTGTATGTATGTGATAAATATATTTTCATTTTAAAAAATTCCACAGGTGGAGCCAGTGGGAAAAAAAGCTCTGTGGTCTGGGTTGGGCAAACAGAGATGCCATGAGACACTGCAGAAGCCGCAGGCAGTGGGATGCATCTGTGTACCAGCAAGAGCAGTATCTTCTCCATCTGGCTTGGGCTCCACTTCATCCAAGAAGACTTCCTTTTGAACAGGGAGATTCCAGTCATGATGACTCCACCAGTAAAAGAGGTAGCCTCCCAGATTTACTTATCTCAGCCTTCTTGAAAGCACCCCTAACTTCCTTGGCAGCGGTAACTAAACAAGAGCTGTAAAATACTGTTTTCCCTGGTCTGGCTGAACTCACGACTCAGCATATGTGGTGGGGAGCTCCTAAAATAGCTCTCTGTTGCCTCACCAGCATCAGCAGCAACTTGAAAAGTCTTTTGCCTTCTGGGACAACTTGGAGAAGTTTTAAAATGTTTGGACTTATTTTGAAAATACTGTGAAAGATAAGAATGATCTATTCCAAGGCTGGGTGAACTGAAGGTCACAGCTAAGGCATTGCACAACAGACCCAAGTAGGTTCAGCACAAAACTTGCTCAGGATTTGATCAGCTCATCTTCAGTGCTGCTGCCGCCCCTGCCTAAATTCAGGTTAAAGCTGAGTCCTTTTGACCTGGCACCTCATCAGGCCAAACAACCACATAGTTTGTCCCAAATACCGGTGGGGCAAAGTCAAGGCAGAGGGCACGAGTCCTTGTCTGGCAGAGCCTTGTTGGAGAAGCCTTATGAAAAAAACCAGCAAAACAGCTCTGTTTCTGAGGGGAAGCTGTAGTTGCTGCAGGACAAGTGCACTCTCGCTCTGGGAAGTTCAATGCACACTTTCTCCTGGTCGAAGGCTATTCTCTGTCTGGATCTTGTCATGTTTCAGGCTATCTTTAGTTAGGTCAAAATCTGAACAGCTCTTGCTATGTTAAACAAGGGATATCCCCAAACTCCTGATTGATGCACTACTTCTGCGTAACGTTCCTGTGGGCTCTGCATGGACATCGTGGTTTGTCCCTCCAGAGTCAAGAGAACCCCCTCCCTCCTGTGAGGAAAGGCTCCCTTTTCTTGAAAATATAATTTCTTCCTGAAAAACGACTCCAAAAGACCCTATACGTCTGTGGCTTCCCATCAGGGTGGGAGAAGAGCTTTTTGTCAACATGTCTCTCGTTTCTGAGCACACTCTCCAGTGCCTGAGCCCTCAGTATAACTTTCTGCTGAGTCAGACTGCTGGTTTTATTATCCCAAATCCCAAACGGGTGGTTTCAAGCACTCCAGGCATTTTTCAAAGACAGTCTGAAACCCAGCCAAGCCCATGGTGGGGGGTGTAACCCTTCTCCCAGCAGGTCTGCAGTTGGACTGGTTCTCTCCCAGGTCAGGCGAGCTGGTCTGCAGCTGCAGAGTGCAGCTGCCACCCCTGGGGACAACCCTCCTCTGTCCCCAGAATCAAGTGAACTTTGTGATTTCTTACCAGCAGTAAATGATCCCCCTGGGGTTATTTGACCACCAAAACTACGCTGGCTTGGCTGAATGACTGAAGGGCCGAGGCCCACGTCAGTACGCACTGACAGATACTAGTGAATGCAAGCTCGGGACCCCTCCCCAGCCCCAAGCCCCCCACCAGCCATTTTCACCTGCTGCTTGAAAGTCACCCCTTCTCCAGGTCCTGCATTTCCATGTCTGTCTACGACACAATAAAAACAGAGCCAAGGCAAATGTGCAATGTAGAGATCCATTATGCTTTATTTACATGCGTCACCATCTCTTTTACAAACTAGATTACAATTTAAAATGGAATACACAAGGCAATATCTACTAACACCAAGTGGAGTAAGCACTGCGTCTCTACTTCATTTGGAAAGGGGCAGGTTTTGCTCCAAAACAAACTTCCTTCCAACCTCTGAGTAGTAAGGTAATATATTCCTCCAGGGCAGCATCTTTTTTCTTTGTTTTTTTTTTGTTTTTTTTTTTAAATATAAAATCCTCAGTAAGACTGCAACGTGAGAGTGTCTGCTTTCAAATGAAAGTACAAGATAGCCCAAATGAAAAGTATAAACTGTTCAGCTCTTCGGTATGTAAAGACGGCCATGCGCGATAAGGCTGTGGATTTAATATTCTTCCAATTTACATGGCTTGAAACAGAAACAGATAAAACAGTTTTACAGATACTGTATACATATTTTTTCCAATCATGCAACTTTTTAAAAAAAAAGTTAAACATGTGAAGCCAAATGTACAATCCATTTTTTCCAACCCATAGTTACGAAATGTATCTGGTCCCCCTTCGCATCTCTTGGCAATTCCAAAGGTATATTGTGTACTTGAAACACTTACAGGACACCAACTGCCAAGCAATGATATAATTTTAGAGAAATACATGACCTAAAAGGTAACTTTTTTAAGCAGTGGCACAAAAATTTCTGGAGTTAAGCAGTGTTTAACTATCTGATTACTCTTAAGAGAATTTTTTTTACAAAATCATTAAATCAAGCCCCAACCTGTGACTAGAAACTGCATAAATAACACCTTTTTGGACCTTTTGCTTAGACCAAGTGTTCAAATGATAATCATGTAATTGTGACTTTTACCTTCATCTGTTTTACATGATTTCACAAGGAAAACTTCTATGCATAAACATGTTTAAAGACTCAAAGGCCAAATTTTCAAAAAGTATGTTCCCCAAACTAGCTATTCAAGTCTTAATTTTGACACCTAAATAACTGGCCCTTTGAATTCAGGGAGATTTATTTAGCACCTCTGGAGTGAAGGGCCTTTGCTGGGCACCTCAGCAGGTGTAGAGGGTGATGACCTTCCCCTGGGCCTGGGGGGACCTGTCACTTCCCCTTCCTTCAAGAAGCCATGAGGGCAGAGCAGCTCCCTCCCTGCGACCATGCTGGAGACCCCGATGTTTGGTGCCTGACACCAGGCACTTCTGCTTGAAAATTTTGGCCCCAAAACTGAGCAACAGTAACCAAACCAAACTGAAGAGGCTGGCCAAGTCCATCCCTCTTCGATGAGTGCTGGGATGTTCCCCAAAGCGGAGGCCCAAGCTGTCCCAGCCATACCAATGGAAATTCTCCCTTTGACATTGCTGGGAGGCAGGTTAAGCCTGTCAGCCACTAATGTTTTTATTATTTCTTTTAAAAAACTTCTCTGCCATTGATGGGCTGTCTCTAAACCAAGTGTTTTTTTCTCCATTTTCTCAACAGCGCAGGCCATAGTTTTGTCTCTTTATTTCTGCCAGTGGAAAGCAGTTCCTCTGAACCCAAGCAGTTTCAGTTGCTGGAACAGAGCAGAATTTGCCCCCACATTTGGTTTAAGCTTTCAACAGGCCTTCCCTTGCCTTTGACAAGCACTGAATCTGTACCAAGAAAAAAATTAATTATGGGGTTTGGTCACTTTGGCCATACCATCGAGTCAGGCCTTACTGGATCTGTCAGTGATGGTGGGTCTTTGGGCAGCACCACGGCTCTCACTGGAGGCTCATCCGTGTAGGGATCAAAAGCTGCACCTCAGCACGGGGAGCCACCAAGTGAGCTTTGCTGACAGCCAAAATGTGGGGCTGGGGCACAAGTCCAGCCACAGGGCAGCAGCTGCAGAGAAGCCTCAGAGAAAGAAACTCCAGAGAGAAGTCCTTCAGCACACACTCACATTTTGGGTTGTACCAGGAAGCTAAGAGCTAATGGCACATGCTCAGAGGAGGCCAGTGATGAATTCTTGACCAATTTCAGTAAAAGTTGCCTGCAACTGGACTCGGATAAGCCAGGTGCCCAGCTGTGCCACAAGCATCCTGGGAAGCTGGCTGCTGATAGACATGGGCAATCCGCACCACCCAGCTCCAATGAATGCAATGAACTAGGCCACATGCTGACAAAGAGAACCCCTCAGTGTAAAAAGAAAAGAAAAGTTTTTACAAAAGGCAAATGATAAACCCTTGGCTGCTTGGAAGAGTTGATATGCTACGGGGTTATGCTAACCACAACTGCACAGAGCCTACACAGTCATAACTGGGAGGAGAAACCAAGAGGTGCATCTTTATGAGGGAACAGCATGGGGGCTACGGTACAAAATCAAAATTTCCATCACACTAGGAGCTGTTGTTTCACCAAAATCACCTCAGGGACCTGGAAAGTAAGGAGTGAGGAAGGGCCCATGAATGCATATGTGTGTTGGCGCATGACTGTGCATGTGCGGTGGCAGTGGCGAGAGGGAGTCACTCCACATTGCATGGGACACGGGTCGGTGGGAACTCATGCACTGAGACTTTGGGTTAAAATGCTAGTTTTGTTTTCCTAACATCCATGCATAATGATCCATTTCTGTACATAATAAAATATATTTATATATTTATATGCATAATGCTTTTATGCAAAGGAAAAAAACTTCATATATCGCTTTGGAGAATTATGTATACACTGTCCTATTCAGAACCTCTTCATACCGAGTTCCTATGTACCACTGGTGTTTTCCCCTCTTTTTTTGTATCCCTCCCCCCCAAGATACTAATAAAAAGTAATCAAACTTTCCAGATTATAGAGAGGATCTATACAGCACCATACCTTTTATTCATTATTATTATTATTATTAATTATTATTCATTTTACAAAAGAAAATCTTAGAAGCAAAATATATGAAACTGCCTTGTCTTTCAGTGTCATTTATCCTGCTACAATCTACGCTCATATGAAAAGCCATTTGTACAATACTGTCACCTTGCCATTCCCACTCCTGCTTCTTCTGCCACAATGGATTATACATAATGAGAAGGAAAAAATCATCAAGGATATGTCCAAAACAACAACAACAAAAATAAACAGGATCACTGAAGCTGTAACACACGCTGCAGTGACCTGTGCCTCAGCTCCTGGCATTATCACTGCAAGCCACCTGCCAATGACCAGCCGCTAGGTTTCCCTTAATTTCTGCGTTTTCAAACACATTTCTACAGGTGACTACATTCACCTTGTGTGGCAGCTCAGCCCATAACTCCTTACCAGCTCACTGTGGCAGTGGGGGCAGCTTTGCTAACCTAAGGCAGGAGGGGAGCCTGCTCCAGTGGGCAGGAAAGGGGCTCCTGCCACGGTGCATGTGAGGGCAATGGCACTCGCTGTCAGTCCGTCCTCATGAGCCAAGAGGCAAACTCACCCGCTTCCCTTGTTGTGCAACCAACGTTGGGTTGACCCTTATGGAAAACAGGGGTGTACCACTAAATTTAAGGAAAGAATAAGAAAGAAACAAACCAACCAACCCAACAAACAAACAGGCCACGCACATCCTCTCTCTGGAATTCAGACGGCTGATAGGACTAACAAACACTGTATGTTCAGAAAACCCTGAACACCTGAGCAGTGTTGGGTTACGGTCATTTTCTTGCATGTGCACAGTGCCTCAGATTCCCCAGGGAGAGAAAGCAAAAATGGTTAAAAATCTACGGAAATCAAACTGGAGGTTGTACAAGGGAGGCTGGGCAGATGGGGAAAACCTCCAAAAAGAAAAGCCAACTTAAAACATCCCATAAACCATTAATATATTGAAACACCACATACTCATTGACAAGTAACTACTGTAAAGGCTACACAGTGTGTTCTCAACAGGATGGTGCTGAACATTGTCTCCACAGCAGGTGCTTGGCCATCCCAGAAAAGGAAGATTTTGCATACTTCAGAATGAGTTCAATTTCTAACAAAAAGAGAAAAAAAAATAAAAGAAAAAGAGGGGGAAAAAAAAGGTAGGTTCTTCACTCCAATAAGGGGCCTATTAACAGTCTGCTTCATTAGGAAAATAATGCAGGGTTCACAAAGGTCGTAAGCTGTAAACAGTATCACTGTCCACTTGCTGACAGCAGATTTGGCAAAGGGTTCTCTCTCTACATCTCGTGTCAGTTTGAGGGCCTGGAGAGGAAGAAGAAAAAGAAGAAAAGACAGTGAGATTACTGCATATAGAAAAAAAACAACAACAACAAAGGCAACCAAGCAAACCTCCAAACAAAACAACAGCTTACACTGAGGAGAAATTCAGATATGTTTGTACCCAGGAGCTTCAAACATATAGCAAGAAATAAGTTGACTCTGTCTGATAATACTTTTCCCTTGACAAGGTTCATGTGCTTCTTTGCTGGCTTAGCTGCTCCCAAACAGGACAGAAAAAATCCTCTCTCCAACAAAAAATGATGGTCAAGTCTGATTTACAGAAACCCAGTGCATTGTCTATTTGTTAAGCATATTTCCAGGTAGAAGCAACGAAGGATCCTCCACCTTTTCTTCATTTTTCACAATAATCCTTTCTCAGCATCACCAAAAAGCTGAATAAATCTTTTGTAAGTGACATCTACCACCACCCTTGAAGGACAAAGAGGCTGCTCAAGAGAAACAGTAAGGAGCCATGAATTTCAGTGTGGACTTTGGAGTTTTCCATTTTCCTGCTCACACAACACACCAGCAACAGACAGGGTCAACCTGGCTTTAAAAACTGGCTTAGGGTCCATCTTACTCTGTAGCCAAGACACTTCTCTGTGGAGAGAGAAGCATGGGGAAGACACCTTGGATACAGCATGGAGATGACTATGAAGGGACATGGTAAGTAGGTAAAACACTGAAAACAGATGAACATTTCAACCAAGGAGGCCAAGGGGACAGGGTTTTAAAGGTACCCAGTGGCTCAAAGGTGTAGGCAGGCACCACATAGGGTTTTGGAAAGTATGTACACTTAAAACATTCCCATGAAATCCTCTCACATCTTCAGAAAGTCCACTTGGTAGACATCCGTGTTGCTGGGCATGTAGCTTCTAGCTCTGAAATGGCTTCTGAAAACACGGCTTAGTCCCCTCACAACCCTTACTACCTTTTGAGGATTTTCCCCAAGACGAAAGATTGATGATTTTATACAGTGCAAGAACAAGGGGACACTGGCTGAAACCAAAAAGCCATTGAGTTGATTACAGGAATGTCTTTACTTTCAAAAGACCCTGCCAGCAGGCACCCTCACAAAAAATGGTGGATTTAATGGAATGGCTGGTTTAATCAAGACAGGCATCTCCTGCAAGGAGGATCACTCAAAGACTGTCTCCTGTCTAAGGTGCCAGGCACTGATCCTATGATAACAATTTATTAAAATGACCTATTCTGATAATGCTAAATGATTGATGGAAATTTAATCATTTTGTCTCATGGTTATTAGAGCAACAGCGTGACAGCTGCTCCCTGCGCCATTAGGGGAGAACTTCATTCAGCACAGCTTAGGGAGCAGACAGATTGTGCATTTCACCCAAACAAAATTTGGCTTTAGCCTTAATTATGTAGAGGGGTTTGGGGTAGACTGTTTTGTGAATAAAGGGATTTCCAACTGGATCAACATATTGATTTCTCTATTTTCAAAGGGCAAATTAACGCTGGCCATTCGTTAATGTGACTGCCTGGCAATGACTCCATTTGGTGTGCCCTGATGGCCCTAACAAGGTCAGCAGAAGATACCCAGACAGGCCTGGTAGCCCCCAGTAAAACCTGGCTAGTGGCTCAAATGCAGCTCAAACAAGTGCAAGCCCATTTCTCTACTTCTTAGTGCCTGAGCACCAGAGTGGGCTGGAAATGAGTGACTTCCCAAGTGGAACATCCTCTGAAGGCAAGGCTCAGATCCCAAATGCCACAGCTCAGCAACTCAGCTCTCTCTCAGGCAGCTGCCAGTTATGCTGAGCGTGGGCTTAATTGTGGCACGTGTGAGAAGTCTTGCTGACTTTGAATAAAGCTATTGACTAAAAGTAAAAGAGTACAGAAACTCCCAATAAGGTACCAGAGTATTGCTAAACATTTAAATTAAAAACTTACAGGAAATATTATACTATGAAACCAAGTGACAAGAAAAAAACTGAAGGATGGATGAAGATGAGCATCTTTTGTGGAAGTTGCACTGCCTGATATTTTTTCTGGAGGGACCTGTACTTCAGACAGTGCCAACATTTTGCAGAGATGCACAGCTGAGGTGTGCATCATACAGCAAAACCAAACCGTACTCCATTTTCACAGCCGTACTTACATGGACTTTGCAAATTGATTAAAAATTGCAAAGAGGTAGATCAAAGTCTTAACCTGCCTGCCTTCAAATTACCCTGTTAAAGTCTGTAATAGACCCACAGTCTTCCTTTTTGTCTTACCACAAAAAGCCTCTGTTTACCTTGAGTTAGCGGCCTGCTGCCCCATATCAAGGCAGGGAAACAAGTGCTCCAGTTACATCTCCATTTATCACAAAACCATAGAATGATTTGGGCTGGAAAGGACCTTAAAGATTGTCTAGTCCACTCCCCCTGAAGTGAGCAAGAACATCTTCAACTAGATCAGGTTGCCCAGAGCCCCATCCTACCTGGCCTTGAACACTTCCAAGGATGGGTCATCCATCACCTCACTGGGCAATCTGTTGTGGTGTTTCACCTCCCTCATTGCAAAAAACGTCTTCCTTATATTTTATCTAAATCTACCCTCTTCTGGTTTAAGACCACTACTCCTTGTCCTATTGCAACAGGCCCTGCTAAAAGCTTTGCAAACAGTCATGCAGGAGATGAGATGCTCCTTCCTTCTGCCCGATTCTCTGCCCTCCCATCCTCTACCTTGCTACCGACCAGTTACAAATGCTTCTCTCATTTTACTCTGTGGCCAAGCCGACTGGTTCTAATTTACCTCCAGCAACAACATTTCTTCACCTCTGTCTTACATTATTCCACCACTTAACCTGATGGCCATCTCCCAAGCCCCATGCCAGCTTGTGCACCATCAGAGCAGCTCTGGAGAATCATTTGCCACCTATTGCTTTCTCCCTTTGATTTCAAACAGTGCCAATTACGCAGCACTGGAAATTTCTTCATAACAGAAGAGTGACACGGTGATGCTTCCCAGAGCAGGGCATAGATAACGTGCCCTGGTTTATCAGTGAGCCAACATGGCAATCAGCACATGAAGTTTTCTGTTGGAAGAAAAGCTGTGTGCTCCTTTATACAATTACGGTATGAGAATCTGCACTACCAACACACAGCTCCTCTGTATGGCAGCCTAACAAGGGTCTCCTGATTTGGCTGGAAGGCTTGTTGAGTGGATCTCATCTTGGAAAATATCATCATTTAAAGGTCTGTAAAACAAGTGTTCTCCCTGGGTACCACTTTGCAACAACTCTCCAGGGACAGGAAATCCCAGTAACTACTTTTACTGTCTAGACACTTGGGATGCAAACATTTTCAAGGAAACTTGTGTCCTTTAGTGACAGATGTGCATTTGTTCTGGTGCCTCTGCCCTTCGATTTGTCATCGCCTCCAGCAACAGAGCTTCTACTCCAAAGTGGGGGTAGGCTCGAAAAGCAAGACTTGATTACGTGTGGTTACAAGTTAATATTCTGCCTGAGGTTTCACAGCTAAAGACTGAAAAATACACAGAATTTGATTAAAAACAAGTAAGGAAGATAACTACTGTGGCCAGTCTTTCTGTAGTGACAAAGTTACAGCATGAGATTTTTATTTCAAGCACAATAAAAATTGGAAATCCCAATGCCACAGCAGGTATGCCACAGTGACACCCTACAGGCTTAGCACACGCTGCACTAGGATGGCCCTGTGCTGAGGGGCAACACTGAGGTCAGGGGACAAAGCCCAGTGACAAAAAAAAGAGTTGGCAACTTAATGTGGCTTTATTTCCTGAACTTTCAGGCATGCTGCAACTTCGCTTTTTCTCTTTAAATTCTACTTGTAAAAATAGATCTTTCCCGGCTCAGAATGGGGGCAGAGAGTAATAGAGGATGGAAAGAGGAAGAATGCCAGCACAGGACCAGGACTTACGGGAGCTAAAATGTTGCTGTGCTTGTAGCTGCATGAGCACATAAAGCACAAAAGTGTCTCCTTTCCTTCTGTTGCTGCTCTTCTTCCAAGAAACACTGCAAACTATAGGAGACAATCAAGTATTTTGGAAGTAAACATAACTTAAGACAGCAGATCATTCTCTCATCCTGTGTCAGCTCCCTGGGGAAGAAGGCCAGAACTGTAGTGAGCTGCCACAACTATTTATAAGCAGGCTATTCTGATTTCCCACTGGTCTACAGAATCATAGAAAAGTCCAGGCTGGAAGGGATCAGCATCATCTGGTCCAACTTTCTGTTCAAGGCAGGACCTTAGGTTAGGTTATTCAGGATCCTGTCAAGTATGGAGTATTTCCAGCATGGGAGAATCCACTACTCCTCCGGGCAGTTCATTTTACGCACAAAGGTGGGTAAGGTCCCTTCTACCCATTTTACAGTTGAAAAGCAAACTCCAAGCCCAAGCACTGCTGATATGCAATTGCTGTTGAGAACCATCACATCTGTCTGGGTTTAATCCTCTGCCCTGGCCAACACAGGAGAGCTTAGATACAGGACAACTTCTCTCCACAAGGTCATCAGGTTTCTTACCTGACAACCTTTCGGTCAATTTTATCCCCTGCATTTTGTTCAAGAGCCCGAGGAGTGGGGTGGAAATCATGCCACTGACTGAGAGACATCAGCCCAGGTGTTCAACATAGCCCTTTTTAGTCAGGATGCTGCTGGACTAGAGGAAGAAGGCCAAAACTACTTGCAAAATACATATTTTGTTAGATGTAAAGCCCATCAGCTGGAATAACTGTGTTTTCTTTAGGCAGTCAGGAGCACTGGGAAGGAGATGTCTACTGTGGATCACAAAAGGATGTGTAACTACTGCATCTGTGCAAGACCAGAGAAGGATTTGCTCACATTTTTGAGTCACATTTTGGAGTGAAAGGTACCTGCACGGTTAGAAACATCCTGAATTATGGGTTTATAGTGCTATGGAAACATGCTGCGTACCTGTTATTCTGAATGTGCTCATAGAGAGCTTCTTTATCTTTGCCAGGTACCAAGCCTATTTTAAAAACATCCTCCCTGCTATGGAATCTTCTCATTTTCCTCTGCAGTAAGTTGAAAATGAGAGGTCAATACAGTGTTGATAAAAGGCAGGACATCTTCTATCATGACTTACAAGTGGCAGAACAGGCAAGAGAGGAAAGGTCCTACCTCAAAACCAGATTTTATCTTCGTGTGTACAAAATTAATTACCTACAAAAGCCAGGAGATGCAGGATGTAGGCAGTGCGAGGGAAAAACAATGGGCAAGACATTCAGCTCAGCTGCAGAAGTGCATGAACACAAGCCATTCTCCACAGCATCATCTGGGAAAAGTGGCCTTTTTCCTGGAGTAATGGCAGACAGCCGTGGCTGCACAGCAGCTTCCGCTAGCCGAGCTGCGTCCCCGTCCGATTACTGCTCAGCAGATGTCCCCCTGCCAGACTCCAATAACTGCCACCCTGTGCAGCAATCTGAGTGGAAAAGCTGATTAAACAGCTCCAGCAGAATGGACCGGAGCAGGGCATTCCCACCACCCGGCCACAGGTACCTGATTTAACGGGGTCAGCGTCCCCACACACCACTAGGGACTTGATCGGGGCCAGTGCTGATGGGAACATCCTGCTGGAGATCCTTCACAGTCAGCACCAGGAGCCCAGGATGGCTCCTTCCTTCATCCCCCTTCCCCAGGCTAGGACAGAAAGGCTGGCTATTGGCACACAGTACTACTCAAACATGCACTCCCACTGCCCATGCTGTACCTGTGCTTTTTGGCTGTCATCAACACAAGACTTAAACCTCTCCAGCTGTCAGTTCATCACCTGGGCTGAGTGCCCAATTGCTATGAAAAAAAGATCCTGACCTTTCCTCAGCTGCATGACGCTATGTTTCTAAAAAGGAGCTCTTATTACGCACTTCTTCAAGAAAATATGCTTTCATGGGGGCTATTTAAAAGTCTGGCTCAAAGGAAGGAATGAACAAAGAAAAGCCACCTGTAACCAGCCCAGCAATCAGGCAAACCACGTATCGAGGGACCAACACTGATCTGCAGCTCTAAACAATCATTATGGCTCATTCACATGAGAAAGACGATTTGCAAAGACTCATTCTGTACCAAAACCTGTGCACTGCTGATCCAAGGAGGAAAGCACTGGGGAGACCAGTTGATGCGGGCTGTTCTAAAAATATCAGTTTGTGCTGTCATCTGGTGAGTATGTCATCCTGTAATCTTAGCATCTGCAGGGACAGCAAGTTTCTGCCTAATTATTGCTGCTGAATCACATGACATAGCATGAGGTACTAAAAAATACAGCTATATAAAACACCAACAGAAGAACACCCAAACCACAGGGTAAGACCACTGTCCTGGCTTCAGCTGCTTTACACTCACAACACAAGCCTGTGGAGGCAATCCTGTTTTTAACAGATCTTTTCCCCGGGTTAATAAAACCCCAAACAATAAACCCAGATTAAAAACATAACAGAACAAAAAAGCCCTGCTCCCAGAAGGAAGGAGCAATTCATTGTGTTTGTGTGTCAGCTCCTGCTGTCTTGACACGGCAAAAGCCACAGCATTCCTGCAAGCCCAGGACCGGCCCTTGTATGCAAAGAGCTTTGATGAGCTTCAGTGGGACCTCATGGGGGGCAGTCCCAATGGGGTTTGCCCACCTTTCCCCTCTCCTCCTCCCCAGCAGCCAAGAGCACAGAGTTTGCTCCTGTGCCACTGATGTGTTCCCCAGCCACCGAGGAGCCTGCTCAAGGCAGGCCCTCCTTGGAGTTGAAGGGATCCCTGTTCCCCACAAAATACATTTTCTACATAGATATTTTTGTTCAAAGACTAAACTTGGCATGTGTGGTGTTCAGCTAGTCGCAATTCACCTTTCAAAACTTGGGCTGGCAGAAACAACATTTAAATGTTACAAGTGCCACCACCTTAACCACTAGCCTACTAGAAACAGAGCGGAAGAACGTGCTGCCCTTGAATTTCCTTTAGATTTTTTAAAGGCAGACAGCCCCACCTTAGCTCTGTGTAAGAAACCTGGCAGCCCTATCCCTAAGACCTCATTTATGAAAATAAGAGAGAAGGAAGTGCAGCTATGGTCCTGAGGCAGTCAATGTCCTCAGGTAAGAGGTCCACCAAAAAAGCCTTCATGGGCAGAAGACTTCTGGCAGAAAACAAAAATAATCTTCTTTGTGGCAAACTGTACAGAACTCTCTGATTCAAAACTCCATCCAAATGGACATCTTTGACTACCTATTTTCACTTTTAAGATGGTGTTGTAAACATGAAGCCACCCTCAGACCCCTTTGTCTTTGGTATGAATTGTACACAGAAACAGGTTGAATACCAATTAACATACTGGCAAACAGTCCAAGCTGATATGGACTAACGAAAGTCTAACAGACATTTTGTTAGGTTTTCTAAGATTTTTTTTCATCAGAGATGTTAATCATCAAGTGTGAACGTTACATGGCGTTGCTATTTGCAGCTAGTGTACTCTGCAGTAAGAAGATGTGGGACCTAGACGATACCAGTGGAAAATGAGTGACTTTAACCGATCTGTCAAGTATTTTACACGTAATTTCCAAACAAGTCAATGTGAGTCCAGCACAGCTCTGTTACAGAGCCCAGAAGCACCCTGACAAATGACACATTGAAATCTCTTTCAGAAGATGCAGCTTAGATAAGTTTTTCAGACTATGACACCAGCTCAAGAAGTTCCTGCCCTGCTTGTGCTGAGCCTTTCTCCACCCCATGCCCAACCCTGCCAGCATTGCTGCCTGCCACTGTAAACTGGATCACTGAAACAATCCAGGTAAAAACAACTTTTTGGATGGGTTTTGATGCTGGAGAAAATGTTTGCCCGTGCAGCAACTGCTTCCCAGCTCCTGACCCTCCAGGCAGCAGCGAATGTCCTGAACAGTCTTCTCTGATGCTCTGTTTTGGGATGACACTTCGGCAAAAGCCAAGCCCCTTTGGACTTGCCAGGTGAGATGGACCCCAGAGCAAAGTGCAGAGCTGTGGGAATCTCAGACTAAGAGAAGGACCCATTAATTTCAAAATAAAAGGTATTCTAGAGACAAGTGAGGGAATAGTGATGTCTTTATTTATTGATAAACCTGCTGAAATACCAAGGTGATGATTATGAGTGGGTGGAGGGCATTATCCAGTGCTTTCGGAAAGCAGGTAGAGATAGAGGAACAGAGGTCCCAGGCAGTATAAGAAGAAAAAATTATGGCTGAGTGAAAAAAGCAAGAAAAGAAGTACTGATTTTCTCCATTCCTTCTTGTAAGGGAAAAAAACCCAAAGCAAACTCAAATTCATTTATATGCCTCAATGACGGCCCTCTGAAAGGCTGGGCATGGGCAGCCTCATGGGCACAGGTTGGCGGGGTGGGATTGGGCAGGGCTCTTTGCAGGGACCATGCACAGGCTTGCGTGCAGCAAATGTGCACAGCCACTAAACCTGCGACAGTGGCATCCCCTGCAGGCGTTTCTTAATTTCCCTATGAAGAAATTGTAGTTGATTTTCTTCCAAAGCAAACCTCCCTCTATACCTAAGTATGTATAAATTAAATACCTATATATTTGCCTTCTTTCTTTTCTTCCTGAAAACTGACTCCAATGTTTCTCTTATTTTTAATAGAAAATACAGCACTCACTATTCCTGGGTATGCCAATAATACACTGTAACTGCTTCTGCCTGCCTGCAAAACACACCTGGCCACCCTTGTGAAATGGATTTAGCATAAGCAATTGCCAGGCTGTTCTTCCAAAAGCGTTCTCCAGTCTTTGGGCTTGTAAAGATTCATTACTGGGGTCATGAACATTGCTGAGAGAAGATTTTAATTCAGGGATCCCTATTGCTACAGTGGAGAAGTAACCGAGAAAAGCAATTCAGAACGATTGCATCTGATCTCATGCGAGAAGCCCCTATCAAAACACGAGATGCTCATAGGGAGGCAAACTCTCAAACAGCGCTGCTTAACAGATGAGGAAGGGTGCATGATGAACCAGCTCAGCAGAAATCATCTGCGCTTGCACCTGATACCGGAGGCACCCTGCAGCAGCCGGTCCACTTGTCAGGGAGAGGGAGAGAGGCTTCCACAGATGACTGGACAGTAATCTGCCGAGGAGAGCTGTCTCATTAATAAATCTGTCCTCTGCAATGAGACTCCGCTCACACAGATGTGTCAGTTCCTTTATTCAGAGGGAGCAGCCTGAAAAAGATCATGGCAGCTATGCTTTCCGTGGATGCCAGAGGCCGGGGTGAAGAGGCAGCAGGGAACATCAGTGAGGAGGTGGAGTACTGTATCTCCTCCACGCTGCCCACGCAAATCCCCCTGCAGCGGCTGCTACCTACACGCGAAGATATGGAAGCAGGAGGCTGTCCTATTAGCCTGTGTCAAGCAAAACTGTCAATAACATCTATTTTTCAGGCCCCATTTGAAAGACTGTACTGCTGGATGCTGCACAGTAATAAGGTTCCTACGGCCTTTTCTTTCATCATGCAAAGCAGGTTTTTAAATCCAAGCAGCTCATGCACCCGAAGGAAGAGAGAACTGGTCAGCAAGCATGACCTTCTGCAAATTTTTGCTTCCTCATCCTTGAATCAATTCTCTTTTTTCCCCTCTTTCTTCTCCTAAATTCTCCAGTACTGGAACTGCAGAAACCCCAAAATTCATCTGTGGCCTTGGCACTGCCAAGTCGCTGCCTTGCTCAGGGTCAGTGAGACGCAGAGTCCTCTACAGCCCATCTCCACAGCCCGTCTCCTTCCTGTGCATTGCAATGCTCTTGCTAAGAGTGAGAAGATGTGCAAGAACCAGAGGAAATCCTTCCACTGACAGAGAAAGGACTGTGCACACCAACCACTCCATCGGAGCACAGCAGCTTTGCAGATTGACTGGAAGGAGGATGGCTGGGCAGCCTTGTTCTGCCTCACAGACAGCAGATAACAGCACCTCTCCTGAGGTGCTCCATACACACAGGAAACAGGAAAACATTCAACATTCGGGAGGTTCACCACTGCTGCTCACCTACCACAAAGCTTCCGCTTGAACATCTAACTGTGAAACAGTGAATGAAAATGCAATTAAAGATGAAAGGGGCAAATTATGCACTGTAAAGTCAAAGGACACTGACTCCTTCTTTCCATCCTTCACCTGGAAAATAAGAAAGCTGGAAGTAAGCCGTAAACTGAATGAATGCCTTGTTTAACCTCACCACTGAGATGCTCTACATACTATTCTGAAGTTAATAGAACACTTTCAATAATTTATAGCTAACCTTTTATCCTACTATATTTTGAAATTTACTCCCTTATACTAATAAATAAACAAAGGAGAAAAGGCACTTTGTGTGGCACCTGCCCTATGAGTCAGGGAATATGTACGTGTAAGCAAGCAGAGGTATAGGCAGGAGCCTGCAGAATCACAAAAGGATGACAGAAACAATGATTACAAGTCCCCAGCTGTGGAAAAGAAGCAATGGAAAAAACATACCAATCTTGAAAAAAAATTAATCTGAAGAAGCTAACATTTTAAAAATACCTATGTCAGAACCCAAACCTACAGATATTCTCTTGAAGGAGTCCAAAAGAAAAATATATCTACCCCATTCAGGGGTGGGGAGAGGAGGACAACAATTATTGCATACTTTAAGTAGGCCAGCACATTCCTGAGACCAGGATCCCACCAATATATAATTCCTCCATTTCATACCTTTTTTTTGGCCAAGAAACACAATTTTAAGAAAAAGCAAACCCAAACAACTTTGCTAGTGTTGCTGTACCACAGCAGCAGCACAACTCTGATTCTGTCCAGATCTGTCCCCCACACCTGATCCCCAGTGAGTGCTCTGATCCTGCAGAGACACTCTTCCTCCTCCCCCGAAGCAACACTGCTCCACTGACTGTAGAGCCCCTTGCCCCATCCCTGTGTAACACAGCTTGGATACATGTGGCATTGACTGCAAGAAAGAATCCATCTGTTGTGACTTCAAAGAAGACGAGTTAGAGCTCTGCGATTCCTAAAACCCACAAATATTCCACCTTGGTTTGCCTGATTTGTCATTAACATTTCTCATGCCTAAATTAAGAAGGACGCTGAGCACCAGATGCGTGCTGACAGTGTTGCAGTCGAACAGCTTTTATAGCTTAGCCTCGTTTCCCTCCACACCTCCACGTTTCTTGGTTGTGCCTGTTGCATACCAACACACAGCAAGCCATCACAAGCCAAATTACTATTATTAGTGTGCACTAACGATTAGGGGTTTGGTGCAAACTCCAGTAAAACTAAGGAACCAATTATTTTACCACATCTATAGGGCACTGACCTGTTTGCCCATTTTCCCTGTTCTCAAAGATCCTTCAGCCTGGTACCCAACTCTGTGATGAAGCCTGTTTAGCACCAGTGAAGTTCCCCACATTCAGACTGACAACGTTCTGAGCTGAGATGAGGGAATCAAAGTTAAAATCCAGCCCATCAGCATCCATGAGTTCACTGCGGATAATGGACTCCATGTCGCACTCCAGGCTCCCATTGAAAATATCCAGGTCCAAGTCACTTGGGAACTTCTCATGTCCCATGACCGGGAGGTTCACGCTAGAGGAGTACAAAGAGGAGCCTGACAGCGGGTCAGAAAGTGTTTGCATAGACTGATTGACAGGTGACTGCTGATGTTTGGTGGATCCCAAGCTGCTGGAGTCACTCAAGCCTATGTTACTGATGGAATTGGACAAGGCACGGCTGCCACTAAGAGAGGAGTTGTGGGACTGGTGCTGGTGATGGGACAGGTTCTGATTGACCAGACCGCCCTGGCTGGACTGCGCGGCAAACGACATCATGGGGTCGTTGCGGAGCATTATATTCCTGCGGGAATTCTGGGCGGACACAGCTGTGCTGGCTTGTGACATGAGTGGGTCAGACTGTGTCATCATGACATCACTGTGACTAAGTGCATCAGAGGTGAGGAGATCCTGCAGCGTCTGGTTGTTGTAATGAGAAATGGAAGAGAAGGTGGCCTGCTTGTTCTCCTGAATTGTCTGCATGGGCGACTGGCGGAGGGAATTCAGGGACGACGGCCCGAACACAGCGTTGTTGAAACTACTTGATGGGGAGCCCAGCCCTGAACCTTTGGAACCATAAGGAAAACTGGAGCTTCTCTGCATTATCCCTCCTGTGGGTGACTGTTGGGAGGGAGGGAGTGTTATATTGTCCAAGAGATCATCCATGAGGTTATCTGTCAGTCCATCATTCAAGTTCATTGTCCCAGCCATATCGGTCAACCTAGGCAACTCCACAGTACATGGTTTGTTTACCGATGGGGACAAGCTCGATGGACTACTGTACAGCATGGGAGAAAGTGGAGCATCGTCATCTTGAACATCATCGAGCTCGGTGCTTGCCAAAATTGGTGACAAGCGGCCACTGATCGTACTGGCGTTTGAATTTGTACGGGAGCGGAAATCCGTCCATGCATCCAGCTCGTCGCTGCTGCGGGAGGTGGGACTCCCTGGCCACTTGGAGAGCTGGGAAGGGCTATCCTCACTCGTCTCCTGGGCGGTCTGCAGAGCTGCCTTCTTCTTTGCCGCCCGCCCTCTGCTCTTGGTGTACTTGTTGCTGTTGTCCATTGACACAGCACGTCTCCGGGGCGCCTTGCCGCCTTTTCCACCATCTGGATTGATCATCCACCAAGAGCTTTTCCCGGTGCCTTCATTCTGCACCCTGACAAATCGGCTGTGGAGTGACAAGTTGTGCCGGATCGAATTCTGCAGGAAAGGAACAAAACAAAACGTCAAGACTGGCACCCCACTTCTTTTACAACCCAAATCTCAATCATTAAACCAACATCCCATGATAACAGCAACATGAATAAAATCACTGGACCCTCCTGGATATCTCCGTAGATTTCTCTGGTGCTGGATATGGGAGGGCTGGAGTGAGACTGTGGCATGCCAAAGTGCTGCTGTAAAGCAAGCCCTGAGCTTGCTCTAGCTGTGCATTCCTTGTGCCCATCTCTACACCCCTAAAAGCTTCATCCTAAGAAAAGGAGTGTTATATTCCTGCTAGAAAGGAGCTAGATGTTTCTCCCTTACTTTTGACTCGGGACAAACTATTACTATCAGTAATCTTGCCATCAGTTCCTTGAAATAAAAACTGCAAAGGCATAGCAAAAATCTGGCTGGAGGGGTAGTCACACTCATTGCAGCCTCTGCAAATGTCTTTTTAATTCTTCATGGGCACGTGTGCTGTATATTTGTTATAATTCTTGAGAAAACTGCAAGTGCTGTTGCTCCTCTCCCACAGGCACTCTGTGCATGACTAAGCTGTACTTTCTCTCTTGATTAGAGGCACCAGAATTACACCCGTACGGCAGTAGCTGGCCAGCTGTCCCCTCACTACAGTATCCTCACAGTCTTCAAAACATGATGTGACACAGTATGCAACGATATCCCTGTGCCTGTGAGCTGCTGGATACAGAGCTGTATAAAGCTGCTGAACACAGCCGGATACTCCGTGCTGTACAGGACGCTATAAAATACAGTGCTCTCAGGGGAGCCTGCACACAGTCTGCTCTTGCATCCTACCTGCTCGCACTAGTCAGCAACATCAAACTGCCCAAAAACCACGTTGGCTCAACCCGATGATAATCACCTCAGAATCAGAAAGAGCCTGAGAAAACCAGCCCACGGTACCCTCAGAGAAATGGCACCAGATTTAAACCAAACTAACTGAGATGAAAATCCCACTCCACTCATCCTGCTGATCTTGTGCTTAAAATACGGATCAAAGAAAGGAAAAGCAAATAGTATTTGTTAGTGTGAATGCTTCCAGGTTTGGTAAACCAACATTTTTTTCGCATGTGGAAGTCAAAAGATTTTTAGAGCTATCCCATATTCCTTTGAAAACCCCTTGTGCTATTCCTCTAAGCTTAAAGAGTTGCAGAGTTCTTCTTATATTTTGGCAATTACCAGGTGTATCTATGAAAAGGATAAAATCACATTTGTGCTATCAACGTCTTTTAAAAACACAAAGCAAGACCATAACACAACCAAACAATTCAGAACAAGTGTCCTTCTTTTACAAAACACTGAAGAAATTCCAGATTTAAATGGGCAAAGAATGAATCAATCAACAAATCATTCACCAGCACCTCAACATTTGTATCCTTAGGATAAATGGATGCTTGACATAAATAAACTGGAGACACATATAAAGAAGTACAGCCCAGCTTCTTTTAAAACAATTCTTTTCTGTATAAAATGCCTTTCTTTCCCCACTGTTGAGCATTGTGGCTTTTGTCAGATTGTGAAATGGAAAACATGCCTGAAGTTCTTGCATGCAGACAGCAGGCGTGGTTGTGATTATCACTTAATGAAAAGAGAAATCATACGGACCACGCTTCAAAACAGCAACTGTTATGTTTTAAACAATTTACACAAAGCAGCTGATCAGACTTTGCTGACATGCTCAAGGGAAGTTTGGGTCAGTGCCTCAGCTATAAACATGTCCATTTCTGAGGGACTATCCTGCCGTCAAAATATGGTGGACTGAGTTGCACTGTAACAGTTCTTCAGCCTAAGGAGGGAAAAAGCTTTTTATTGTTTAACTGATGACATTTTAAGCATATTTTGAGTCTGGCAACAGTTTAACTTCTAATAACTGGGCACCACTCCTTACTTCCTCAGGTTTCTCCCTGTAAAACTGGCTGGAGAATTGACCTTTTTTTTAAAAATAACCTTTGTTGATATTCCAACTTGTACTACAGCTCTGCAGATAGCTCTCACCCTCATTCTCTGTAACTTCCATGGACAGCCACTTGTGAGAACATCTGCATGGGGATTTCTCCATGCAAAGACTAAGCCAGGCTTCAAAAGCCACACAAACCATGCTGTTCCCCTCATAAAAAGGCTGGGTATAAGAACACACGGCATCGTGATTCTTGCTAACAAAAAATTAATCTTAGAGAACACAGAGGAGAAACACCCAAGGTGGCGTATGCAGCGTGCCATGCACAGCTTCAGATATAAAAACACTTAGCCAAAGTGCCAGCAGCTAACAGTTTTCAGCCTATAGTAGTCTCATAAAAGGGCTTATTTCTGCTGGTGGTATCCGTAGTACGAAACTATCTGGCCTAAAACCATGAAAAATCCTAAATGGTAAAATCGTGAGACTGAGGCACCTTTCAGGATGAGGACTCCTGCATGTGTGGATATGTATGTGCACACGTGTAATTTTCTTCTTATTATATCTTTTTGCTCAGTGTCGGTTTTACACAAATAATAAAATAATGTAATAATCCTTCTGCATTGAAAATTGGTGGTTATAAAAAATCCAAGCAGTTTGTTTTCCTTTACGTTAAGAACTATGCCACTTATAACCCTGCTTCTGTTTTTCTTTGCTTTTCTTCTGCAGGAAGATTTTCTTAAGCATAATTATGGGCTAATTTATTTTTGTGTACCCTATCTCCACCCTCTGTTCAAACACTGCTTTAAAACCCACTTCTTTCATGTAACCTCCCCCACTAACCTCTTCAGCAACAGAATCTGAGTTTTTTGGTTTCTCCTTCTGTTGGATGCCCTGCCAAATCAAATTAGGGCTGGATCCTATTATCCTTTCTCATGCAAGTTTTGCTACAGAAGCCACCCGGATTGACAACTCACATCAGTAAAGGCTGTTGCACTGTGCTACCAGGCGGCAATCTGGATGGAAATAAATGTATTTTCTACCTGTTTTCTGAGCTGTCAAAAAATATTCACACCTGCATAAAATATAGGAAAGTATATGGGGACAATCGTTGCTCACAACCATGTGCATTACTAATATATGACCACGCAACAAACCAGAAAGGAGGTGGGAAAGCAAAGAAAATGCAGTTTATCATTTGAACCCACTGCTGATGAAATTAATGGAGATTTGTCTTTGACTTATGTAGGAGATGAATTAGGCCACGACGATGGAAACTTAACACATTTTTCCATGCCAAAATGCAATGAGAAACTTTGAAAGATCTATAAAGGAACTTCCATCATCTGTCCTGGAGACCATATGTAGATGGGATAGATGCTAGCCAGGCTGCAGACAGCTCAGATACCACCAATGGGTACAACATATGGACTGTACTAGAGCAGAGCAAAAAGAAATATGATGAGCTCCTCCCTTTATTAGTGTTACTATTTATACTGGACTTGAAGAATGTCGTGTGCCCTACTGAAAGCCAGAAGACTGAGGTTCCTGCAGATAACATCTAGAGCACCATGTAGTGCCCTGAGGCCAGATCAGCTGGGCTGAAGTCCCCTTTGAAAGGGGTCCTCAGGGAAGAGGGACTGTCCCTGGAGACAAGGAAGTCTCAGGGCAGAGGAACACAGGAGAGACTGGGCAAAACTGGTGTGAGCAGAGGGTGGTGCAGTGCCACAGGCAAGCAGTGCTGCTGTCCTACCTTGGCTTAGGCTGATGGCACCAGGAGAAGGGATGAGCTGGGTGCCCGTAATAGCCAGGGCAGAAACACCAGGGCTTACAGCACTTTCCCCAAACTCAGGGCCATGCTCACCACTTCAATAAATGTTGATCCATTGCACCGTGTTTTATTCGGTTAATACTCCTCGAGTGATCCAGCTACATTTTGCTTGCAAGACAAACCTCCGAGAACAGCTACCATGTCCTAATTACACAAGTCTCTCTCAATATTTTGATAAGATTGCAAACAGGCAAGCTGACAGAGAGGACACTCAAACATTTCCAAAGTGCCGTATCCCTCATTTGATACACACAACTGAATGAGTCTCCCAAGGAGGCTGGGACTGCATGTTATTTCAACACTCAGACCCAGTCAGACAACAGCAGCAAATGCTTGAGCCTTTAAAATGGAGAAAATTCCACCCCCCCCCCCCGTGCCCGTTTCAGCCTCTTCCAAGCCATGTTTACCTTGTGGAGCCTGTCCACTAACTCAGACACCAGCTGCAAGTGCTTCCACTGCAGTACAGAGTCCTTTTTGTCTGGAAGCAACATGTGGTATCAATTTATCATCCTCAACAACGCAACAAGGAATTCACTCGCTTTAAAAATAAAATGAGAGTTGTGTAACTTAACTCTTAAAAGTCCCTGCTTTTTTTTTTTTTTTTTTTAAAAAAAAAAAGCCTAAAGATTAGCAAGATGCGGTGCAGCTGGTGGCTGACGAGTCCACGTTACACACTGGCCTGTTTTTCTTTCAGTGTTTTGTAGTGAGTAGCAAATTTGCTATTTCAGATATGGGCTCCTAAACTGTAAAGTTAGGGCTACAAATCAAAAGCAGTAGTTTAACAAGTGAGATATTAGGACATGGTGGGAGAAAAACAAACACTATCTGCAGACCCATAAATGCCGCTAATGCTCACTTAGGAGAATTACACTTTATGTTATCCTGTATTAACATATATAATGTTTTAACTTCACCATATGAAGTTGTCTGGTAGCCATGCAGTAGAGAAAGGCATCAGATCTAATACCACTGAAAATAAGCCATGAAAATAACTCCAGCTTATCAGCCTCCAGCTGAACTGAGGGAGTCCAGCTTCTCCATGGCTCTGCTTGCTCACTTGAATTTCAGTTTTCAGCTTATGCCATCTCGCTCAAAATGCTGTCACACAAATCTCGTTTGGGATGAACACCCTTAGAGACAGCATCCACCAAAAATTATTTCTTTAAGAAAACCAAAATAAAACTAATTTTTTTTTTGCATTTACTGGTTGATGAAACTGGAGTCTGTGAAAAATTCAGCACATTTTGCCCACCTGTCCAGACCAATGTCTGTGCCTTCTCATGAAGTAACTCAAAACTTGCTTCAACTATCAGTTTTCATAGAATCATAGAATCACAGAATATGCTGAGTTGGAAGGGACACATCATAATCATCAAGTCCGATGCCCAGCCTTGCATAGGACACCCCAAGAGTCACACCATGTGCCTGAGAGCATTGTCCAAACACTTAAACTCAGACAAGTGATGCTGTGACTTCCCTGGGGAGCCCAACCACCCTCTGAGTGAAGAACCTTTTCCTGATATCCAGCCTAACCCTCCCCTGGCACAGCTTCATGCCATTCTCTTGGGTCCTGCCACTGGTCACCATGAAGAAAAGATCAGTACCCTCTCCTCCTCTTCCCCTCATGAGGAAGCTGCAGATTGCAATGAGGTCTCCCCTCAGTCTCTTTTTCTTCAGGCTGAGCAGATCAAGTGACTTCAGCTGCTTCTCATACGGCTTCTCCTCAAGGCCCTTCACCATCCTTGTGGCCCTCCTTTGCACACTCTCTAATAGCTCAATGTCTTTTTTATACTGTGGTGCCCAAAACTGCACACAGGACCAAAGGGGATGCTGCACCAGTGCAGAGCAGAGCAGGATAATCACATTTTACATTTCACATGTTTTACATTTTGTTTGCTTTAAAGTCCCCAAGGAGATTCAGTTGCAACTAAAGAAGAAAACAGATGCAGTGGCTTCAAACTTATAAATAATTAAAGTTGCCAGTTGTGTGCATGTATGAAGGAATTCCTGGTGAGAGGCATTTGCAAGCCTAGGCAAGTTAATCTTTAGGAAGTACCAATCTATTCACTCCATACCGTCCCTTTTTGCCTAGCTCCATAAGGCTGCAGTGCTACTCTTCTCAAAGAACTTTGAAATCCCAAATCCAAAGAGGTCTCAGAATTTCTTCCTCTTTCCCATGAGTTTTTGCAAACCAGAAAAATGTACATAATTTAATGAAGTAGTGAGGGTGCTCTGCAGATACAGAAAAAGCAAGAACGAAAACAGAGAGTTCTCCCAGAATATCTATCCAGCCATGTTGTCCTGATATACCTCTTTTTCCATATTAAACCAAATATTATGTGTTCCAGATCATTATGTTTTCCCTAAATTATGAAAGCTGCAGGGACAAAAAAAGCATTAACAAAATTACACACAGAAAAAGAAATCTTTTCTGACACCCAAAGTGGTTTTGATGCCTGATGTTTGGTATCATCTGCATGTTCCCAAGGCACCTCCCAAAAATCCCACCAGATGTTCAGCAGAAGCAGGCAGCCAGAGCACACCACAGTCCTGCAGGGTACACCCCTTCACACCCAGCTGGCAAAAGCCACCATCCTCACACTCCTGGATATGTGGGGTGACACAGGCTCAGCCCTACCCAAGCATGCTCTCCTACAGGAAAATGGAAAAAAAAAAAATCCAAAAAATTTAGGAAAGTCATCTCAGCATCTGAAAGGCAGCTCTGTGGTTTCCTCTCCTCATCCTCTCTTCAAAAGGGTTTTCTGACCTTGGTGGTAGTGGAACACTAGAAGAGGCCTCTGCTGTGATTAGCTCTGCCTCCACCTCTGCCTGTTGTCCTCCACCCCAGAAGAGTAGAGCCTTGAGGGGTTAAAGCTCCTTGGGAGAACAGTAAGTCCAGCAAAGGTTTATCCCCTGAAATGTGCTGGCTCGGATAGGAGAGCAGTACACGGATCTGCCTCTGTCCCGCACAGAGGGCACCGCGCCGTGCCAAATTACAACAGGAGAAAGTGATCAGCACAGGGAAAACAAACCCTCCCTGACACGCACACCACGGTTCCCCAGCTGCGCTGGCCACGAGGGCAGGCGGCGAGCGACCTGCCCACCACCAAGGGGCTTTATGAAGTCCTCTTTGAAAAGGAAAGCATGTCAAAGCATGGACCTATGGGAATTGAGTCATGAAAGTTTTTCCCAAGAAAAAATAATAGTAAGGAAAGTAAAAAAATTAATTCTAGTTAAAACAACCACTGCCTTGCTCTTTGCAAACAGTGATACTGCAAATTGCTACGCTGACGTAAATAAAACTTAGCTGAAAATACACACTGCCTGGAAATTGCCTCAGAGCACCACGCTTCCAGTTAGTAGAAAAATCTCCAGTTATTTTACAGTCAGACATGCTCTGACCACATGAGGACTCTAATAAATAACATTTGTTTTCCTGTGAGTAGAGCATGCTGGTTGTCATTTACACTGGGTGTTGGGAGACGGGAAGCAGAGTGCAAGGAAAATGCTGATACTTTAATGCAGCTGTGGAGCAAGGTCAGGCTCTCCAGCAACCCCTCCCAGTGTCAGGAGGCAGGTACCTCAGCACTCTTTGCTACAGGAAGTCCCCTAAAACACAAAATGCTATCCTCTGCAGGCTATGGCAATGCTTTTCCACATTAGAATAGGATTTGGGAATCAGGAGGCAGGCACCGTCACTGAGAGGTTGCCAGGGCACCTTGTCAAGAGGCACCTTTTTCAGTCCCTTCCACCCGCTTCATATTGCAGCTGCCCAAAACTCAAAAACACAGCTGATTTAAATAAAAGGATTTAACTTAATTAAGAGCACGAATTTACTTTGAGGCATTGCTCTTGTAAGGTGAAATCCCAAGGCAACTCATCGCAGGCTTGACTGGGACACGAACAGAGTCAGCAAGAAAATGGGAGATGTTGCCCCTTAACGAACTTAAACCCAAGCAGCTGCACACAAAAAGGCTGCAGTGGACACACATGGCTGGGTCTCTGCAGAGCCAGATCAAAACAGCTGTAATTTCTGTTTAGGAGTGGTATCACCGCAGATAATATCTTTCTTTTTTCCTATTGCTTCTCAATGGCAAGCCCCAGCATTTGAACTGTTTCCACTGTAGGAACTTTGGAAATAACACCATGCTTTATTTGTGGAGCTCCTTCAGCACAGCATCGCTGCATTTTTCCTCCACACCACCGAGCCCCAAGAGAAGTGCAGACATACACAACTAATCAACCTGAACACTGTATATAACAGTAGCTCCCACAAAAACAGCTACTCCTGTCAGCACAGCCTCAATCCACCAGCTGCTGAAGCTACTGGAAGAGCCCTCCCAAACCTCAGTGGTCACTCAGTTAGACCTCAATGAAAACAATGCAATTTTACTGCGAGGCAGACTTTCACCATGAAGGCTTTGGGTTTGTATTGCTAGAAAGAAGATCTAGGAAAAAAAAAAGCGCCTCTGTTTTTCATTTCTTAGATGCAAAGATCTCAGCACAACTCTCACGCAGCATTGTGGAAGCCAGAGTGCTCAATTCTATTTTTGTTCATTCTCAGCATATGGCTGTTACTATACACTGACTATTTAGAAACACGTATGGGCGTTCTTTCATGCCTTTATAAATAAATGTGAGTGATGCTACTGCTTATAATAATTCACTAAAAATAGTAGCTTCCCATGGAAGATCACAAAAGCCTTTCACTGCTGAATCACCTTTTATAAATCTTTATTTTTTGAAATCTTCTGCGGTCATGTGTTGATTTTTTTTAACACTTCCTAAGCCTATGAAATGCAACTAAACCAGCAATAACTCCTACCACACAGTGGCAGGGGAAGAGTAAAATCCGTGTGCGTGGGGAGAGCATTCCAGGGCTCCTGGAACCCAAGCTCAAGGCTGCCCTGCACACGGCTCTGCGAAGTGCTAGCTCTGAAATGATAGATTGTTAAACGCTTGGCCTGGATTAATTGGAAGTGTTGAGCTGCACACACTAAATTGTGAATCTGGTGACAGTTACAGCAAACATGTGACAGATGAGAGGAATAGATCTGATACGGTGTCACCTGGCTGAGTTTGATCAGGCCTGAGCAAGCCCTTCAAAAGCCAGCACAGGCACCCGAGACCTTCTTGCAAGAAAGACTACAAGCAACCTCTAAACCAGCCCCCAGCATTTCTGCTATGTCAACTAATCTGAAACAGGACCCCTCTCCCGTGCTATTTTAAGCACATAATTACTTTATTATTGAACCAGAAGATACTATCTGATTTAAAAAAACACCAACAGCATTTTAAAATACAATGTGCTTCAGTTGGCAGCTGAGGTGGCAAAGGGAATGGTCCTGCTCCACAGACCTGAGCTCTGGGGGAAGCTGGGGATACACCTAAGCATGGCTCTCAGTGGGTCTGACCTGCTGACTTTTACAGGTAAAAAACCCTTGGGAGCCTCACAAAGGGCAGCTGGTGTGGGAACACGCAACTGCGACTCCAGATATTCACTGAGTTACTGCAGCACTGGTGTGGACAGGGTGTGAGTTAAGAGATGAGGGATAAGTGAACAGAATAACTTGAAAAACAGGTATCTCCTCCTTCACGACTCCGGACTGGATAGCTACCAATAAATACCTGAGCACTCTTCAAAATGTAATGGTGGCTGTAAAATATTAATGCCTTTTGAAAGTAGAAAGTGATCGGTTTTCCTTTTGATGTATTCTCATGTGCATTCTGCTTTCGTCCTGAGAATAACACATGGGTCCTCCCTGGCCTCTTGGTTACATAGAGGGAACTGGGGAACATACTTTAAACACTGCACTTAGGAGTCTATTTGAAGAATCATAAAGACTTGCTTTCTGTATACACAAACAAAGCTCATGCCATGCCAGATGACATGGGAGGACAAAAATATCCATCTCCACACCATTTCTACAAGAACAGTAGCAAGGTGGGTTTATTTCAGAAGTCTTTCCCTAGCCCATTCTTTGATCTGACTTCCACTCATGCACTGCATCAGGGCACTCAGTCCCAAAACCACGCCTGCCCAGAAACTCACCACCAAGGCACATGGCTTTAGTTTCCATGCTGTGATGCCCTGGATGTAATCTCCAAGTTGACAGCATTTGATTCTTTTTTCCCTCCCCTATGGAAAAAGCTCTTCTGCAGACTTAAAGTCTGGGCAGCTCCAGGTCAGACCTGCAGCTAGTGACACCAGCCACCCTTGGGAGTCATGGGGAGAAATGGGCACCTCCACCAAACAAGCCCACCAGCCTGTCTTCCCATTCTCATTTGAGAGCGCCTGACCCTCTCTGCTGGTGGGGTTAGATCTCATCCTCTGGCGGGAAGGTTTTGGGATGGTCACTCCCAGTGCACCCCAGGGCATGGCAGCTTCAGAGAGCTCCTCCACACTCAAACCAAACTCTACCTCTCTGCATTCATCCCAGCCTCACTTAACCCCGCTTATGAATTGTTTTAGTTTTCACTGAACCTCACCTCACCTCACTCAGACAACTTGCATGTTACTGGTTCTACTGGATTTTTCAAATTTATTTTCTGTTTACTGCAGGGGCAAAATATACCCAAGGAGCTGACAAAAGGGAATATGACACCTATTACAATGCCAGTGAATCAGCCCTTTGCTACAGCAAGCAGGACATTCCTGTTTCACACGTAACTGGAAGCAGCACCATCCCAGAAACCTCACAATCCAGGTAAATGCACAAGTATGAAAGTCATCTTTTGTTTTTTTTAAAGCTGTTTACCTAAATGGAGAAAATAAGACCATGGTCATCAATACAATCATAATCACAAGTGCTGAATGTTGAGCCTAAAGACAGACTGTATCAAAATACTTCAGCACTTGATGCTTTGTTCAAGCCCCACCCCAACACCAGAGCCTGAATAGCAGCATGATGAGTGGAGGAGCCTTTTCATGTTCTGGATTTGAACCTGTACACATGAGTAATCCCTCCCAAGGCCAACACTCAGGCCGTGATGGGGTCCTTGTATTGCTCCATACATGCCTTTTTCAGAAGCAGCTGTGGAGCCACAGGGCAATGAGTTTTAGGACCTTGACTGCATCAACGGCAAGAGTCATCACCAGGTATTATGACAAGAATTATCCACCCTGTAGGACGCAGTCTGGTTGAGCTCCAAGTGTGGGAAGGACTGCACCAGTAGAAGACACTTGCATCTGAAAGTTTACAGCCTCAATAGGCAGACAATAAAAAAAGAAAAAAAAAAAAAGAAAAGAAAATCAAGAGACTTGTTTTGGTTTCATTTTCTAGCACAAACCAGCCTTGTCTTCCCTGCCGTTCAGGACAGGCCTTGAGGCAACTTCACAGACACCATCCTATACTACAGAAAATTCAAAGTTTTGACTTGCTGAATCAAAATCTATGTGTTTTGGGGTTGCAATAGCTGTATGGACTCTGAGATGGCCTACAATTCCTCCAGATACATTCTCTCTCAGAGAACTTCCTGCTTCTTAGAGAAACTATCCCAGATCCCACACGGGCTGGGGAGACACAGGCCACATTTGGTTTTTAGGGGAAAACTGTTGAGTTTTATTAGTGAAACTACACTGCTTGAAGTAAGCCCTTTTTCAACACCTACATGTTCAAGACACAGGGCAAATTTTAAAGGACAATGCCAAGAATGATGATGCCTTTGTACATCATCTTTTTCTTAGGACACTGTTCCCAGCATGCATAGTTCAAGAATGCAAGGCCTCCTAAGTATGCCAGGTATCATTTTCATAACCAAGGTACACAGGAAACAAGCACCTTCAAGCTGCAGTTGAATAGATGAGGGCAAAAAGAGCGAGCAATGGCAAATACTTACGGGGATATTTTCCCTCCTTCGGAAAGGATCCACTACACCAAGTACCCTGAGACGTACATATCTTATGACAGGTCTGCTAATACTTTTGCTATATGAGATGATATGCAAAATGTAAAATGGACTAACTTTCTTTGTGCTTTTTATTTCCTTCTTTTTTCTCATGCCCACCCTCATGATTGAAGTTTAGAGGAGATGGGCTATCTAGAAAAAAAAAATGAACCAGGCTACTTCCTGGTTACGGTTAGAAAAGGGGAAATGAAAAAAATAATGAGATGGAAAAGTCCACACTCGTCTCCGGTTTGACTTTTTTCAGAGCTAGTGGAAACTAATTCTGTTCATGAGGATCTGCTCATGTGCCTGTTGCAAAGTGAGACTCTCACCTGCAAGGGCTTTTTTTGCATGCATCTAAATGCATGTGAACTACTTTGTGTGCTTGAACAGGAATGCCCTCATTGTGTAGGGTAGATATGCACCAGCCTTTGCCTTGTTGCTGCGTTGTTGACAAAGATAAACAGGAGAAGACATACAGAAATTTCCAATTCACAGGCTTTGCAAGTTTCAAAGCTTGCAAAAGTTAAAGAAAACCTTCTAGTAGTTTTGTAACAGGCTCTTTTTGAGGTGAAAATGCACCATATTAATTGTTTTCAGCAGAAATGGGTTTTTGGTGCCATCCAATCACAGCTATAACATCAGCAGCCTTTCCGCAGGAGAGTGACAGCTGAGTCACTAATGCTAAAACAGGGATGAGAAAAGGAAAATGAAAAAGAAACTAGGCTACTCCCCCTGAGGAGCTAAATACAGTATTTAATGGCATCTTTTTATAAGGTTAACAAATCAAATGCTTCAGCTGTGAATTGTTGCCATCATCATAACTACAACAGGATGACCCTGAACAGCATATCTCCATCTAGTTTTTTTTCCTCCTGTGACACATAAATAAGGAGGAAGAGGCTGGGAGGCAGCCCGGCCTTTCAACATACTCTGGGTCTTCAGGGAGACGGGTTGTGATAGCCACACAAGGAGTCAGTAGGACAAACAGCTATGCTGTCAACACACGGGGAAGGCGGCAGGAGGGAGCAGCTGGGTACTTGTCTCTTCCTGCATCTGCAGCAGCTGCCATCTTTGTCAGCTGCTGCCCCCATGGCACTCTGCCTGCACGAGCTGGAGCAGGCAGCACTTGGGTTCCTCTTGTTTAACTCACACTGAGGAGTTGTGTCCCTTCCCCACCCCACTGCCCTTAAATGAGTGTGTCAAAAGCAATTAAAGTCAGGATGGCAAGAAACCTTAAAGCTCTATGTACAGAGGAGCATCTTTTTTCCAACACCACAGGAGTGTTGGGCACTTTGGACTCCATGTCACAGGCTGCATTTTAGTAAGTTGCATTTTAGCGAAGTATTTAAGAAATATATGCATATGCTAGAAGATATCTGTCTAGCAGAAAAGTAAGGACTAAAGCTGATTCTCCAGGAAATCAACTCCAAGGCCTTCTGTATTAGGAGACCCTGTATGTAGTCATAAGGTGTTAGAGCACAACAGGGTGAAATTTTTGCTTGTTTACTCAAGGTCATGTTTGTCAGCAATAGCCCTGGCTCAGGGCTGCACCAGGGGAGCTGCTTTGTGCCTTCAGGCCCCAACAAATGGTTCCCACTGCAAGAGCCAACAATGTAATCACAAATGCAACACGATCACGAGATGGTTCGGAACGCTGCCTCCTGATCTGACAGCCAAACATGGGAGTGCACAAGATACTGGCATGCAGGGAACTGGGCCACCTGGGCAGATAATTCCTGGCAAGATCATATGCACTCGGACTAACCTTCCTCCTTGAGGGCAATGCCAGGGAGTGCATGTTGGACACTGGTGGCACTGCATTTATATATTCTTTTTAGGGAGACACTTTCTCTGAGTCGTAGAGTTTAGCCAAACCCAGCCACGCTTGCCAAACACACAAAATTCCTATTTAATTAATCCCATGCATGTCTTCAGCAGACTCCCTGTTGAGCTGGCTTAAAGCACCCCATCCACGCCTTATCACAAACTCTGGCCATGTTTTTATGACTACTTTAAGCATAATTTGAGCATGATGCCAAATAGCAAATAAGTCGCTGTTCATGCAAAATGTCTGGCTGACCTCTGTTGGACTCTTCACATGAGAAAAAGTTTGCAGGATTAGGACCAAAGCCTGGAAGCAGGGTCATCTCTTTCCTCTGCCCACACCCCCTCTTCCCTTGGCTCCAACAACCAGTACATGCTGTCCTCTTCATTACTTCAACACAGTCCTTAAGGCCTTAGACCTGAATGAAGAAAACGAGCAAGCTCTGTGATTCAGGGTATTTAAAAGTGGAAAAAAAGAGCAACTGTTAGACAGAATCTGCTAGGAGGGGGAGAAGGAATCGGCAGAGTGCCAAGAAACAAGAGTCCATAGTCTTCAAATTTCAAAGGCTTTCAGGATAGATGACCTCAAGATACTTTCACAAGCTAGTCTGAACGAGTCGCAGTTTGGTAGTCTGTTGGTTTTTTCCTCCTCTCCTTTTTTCCACCTAGATAACTTTGGTTTTTTTCACTTGGTAAAAGACAAAATAACTTTGATAACTTCAAATAACTTTACTCCCCCGTGGCACTTACATGTCAATTAGCTCTGGATTGCTGTTATATACTGGGACAGTGTACATGCTTGGGAAAGCGTCCCTGGGAATTGTAACGCCATAAAACGCCTCGATGCTTCAACCCTACCCCATCATTCTGGTACACCAGCCAGTGAACACAGAGTGCTTTCTTCTGCTGTGCCCCTCTGTGTCCCCCACTCCCTCCACGGAATTAGGACACTGCTGGAACTCAGCACAATGCTATTTGCAGCCATGCATGTTCGAAATAAAAAATGAAGTCCAGGATTGTATCTCAGGCTGCCTGAGATTCAGCCCTCTTCTGCTGCCGAAAACCACAAAGACAGAGCTTGCATGTTTAGATAACAACTATAGCAAAATGAAGACAAAAACTGTAAGCAACCCCTTTTAAATGCAGACAGGGCAGGGAGTGACTGCCAAGACGCACTGGCACTAACCAGATGGAGTCTTATGAACATTTGACTTGTTCCACTCCCAGGTTTCCATCCTGAGTCCCAGGTGCATGGAAGTCATCTGGGAACACAAGCAGGCATGGAGAAGCCTTGCATCTGCAGCTCCCCTCCCGCTGGGGAAGGGGCCAGCTGGCAGAGCCAGAAGAGGGCACAACATTTGGTGACTCCACACAAACTACAAGGCCAATAGAGGAGAGTAAGGGCAAGCCTGGACCAAAAGAGGACCAGGTCAGTGTGACACTGGGTGTGTTGGAGAGGTCTCTGCAAACCTGAGACTCTGCCTCGCAGAGGAGCAGCGCCAGTGGAAAGGAGGTAACATCACCAGAGTGGAAATCCTGCAAGTATTAATGGTCACCACACGCTCATCAGAAGGAGAATCTACCCTTTCTTGAGCACACGCTGCCCGTAAAAAGTCTCATCAACAGCAGATCTAGGACACCCCAACAGCATATTTTGCTAGGACAGCATGGGAAAAAAAAATGCACAACTCCAATCTTGTTGACAACCAGTCCCTGTGATGTCCCTGTCATCTGCTACATACTGAATCCCCCAGTTAGGGCTTACTTGAGAGAAGAAGAAATCTGCTACATCACCTTCCTACTGCTGACAACAAGATTGGGTTTGTTATCGAAAATCTCCTGGACCCCCATGTGTCAAATGATAACGACGTCTGCTCTTCTGGTGAGGTATTTTTAACTTTGGGAACTACCTAGAGAAAAGCTGGGGGATGAGTCCCATGAGCCAAGTTTTCAGGGGAGCTACTGAGAAAAGGAAATAAACTGTCTGGGAAATGTCATGGTGTCATGCCATTGTCCTGTTAGACGGATTTTTGGACATTACCACACATGCTGCAGCAAGGTTTCCACCCCACAGCCCAAGCACTGCAATACAGGCACTTAACGGGCTAAATCACATCAGTCCATCAGATTTGCCGTGGTTTATAGAAACGGTCTTCTTCAGGAACAGGAAAAATTCCAAGCATCCTACAGGACACAATCCATGTTTCTCCATGATTAGCCCAACACATAAGGGTAAAATGAAAAGCCTGGAACAGATGCCAGCAGCTCCCAGAGGCCTGACAAGCACTGGAAAGGAGAGCTTTCCAGCACCAAGAAAAGGCTAGGAGTATCACCTTCCCCTGGGTACATAGCAACAGTTGCTAGTTTTGGCAGGCAGCGAGATGCAGTGCAAGATGTGAGGGTGACATCATTTGATTATCACCTTGCTTCCCTTGGATTCAATTGGATTCCAATAAGAAATTATTTTTAGAATCGCTACAGACAAAAGCCTTGAAAACTAATTTATTACAGATTTGGGTAGAGGAGGCTGGGGACTACATTAATAGCAGACAAAGCCTTAACAAGGCCCAAGTATTTGGAACCCAAAACGACAGCAGGAATAGTGTTTCCATATTAGCAGCGAAGGTAATTAACCTTCTGAAAAACACACTTGAAGGCGGGATGGATTCTCCATTGCCTTAAGTTTTTGCATTTAAAACAAGATATTCTTCCAAAAGGTGGGATGAAGCTGAAATTGAATTTGGGATTTGTTGCTGAAAGATCTGATGGGAGCTGTGATGCTTTTACTCAGAAGTCCTGCCTGCCCTTAAAAGCTAAAACCTTGCCTGTTGCCCACACTCAGGAAGTTCAGTCCCAGTTTGCTGACACAGGCATTTGCAGTTTCAAAGAAAGTTAAGAATTACTAGAGGATATCATGACATACGATGTTAATACTCCAGAGAAAGCAGTACAGGAGAAAAGAAAATAAAAGCTCTCCAAAATGTTAAGCCTGAGGTCCATTGCTTTTGTCCTGGACACAAGAAATGAGTAACATCATGTCTTGTTACTCCATGACACTGAGAGCTTGAAAGTAATTGATCTTGCCTCCAATTTCAGGTTAGCCACGGTGTTTGTTTAGCAGAAGAGGCTCACATGACAGGCTGGAGCTTCTGAAGGAGACCTTTCCCTGAAGTGGTAGCAGCTCTCTGGAAATAAATAACTATAGGGATTCCCACGCAGTTGTGGAATTGTCAGTAGCAGCCCACTGCTTGGTGGTGCACAGCACTCCTTCATTATGTTTATGTACATACAGGTATCAGTATTTACAGCAAGCGGCTTCTTTTTATATCCCTTACTTTGAATATTTGATATCCTATATGAATTTTAATGGACTGTTGTACTGTCTTCTGTTTTTTAGCTTGTCATTTAGTGTGCTTGTACAGTGACAGACTAATGAACTACTGAGTGATGTGAGGAACCGTGTGGTATGCCACAACAACCTGTTTTATAAAATAACAGGGCAGAGCTTTCTCACTTTTATAGCAAGGACAGAGTTTCTACTCTGCTTGCCCCAAATGACAGTGAGAAAAAGTGTTTTGAGCCAGAAAGAAGGAAAACCAAATAGCAGAACAGAAACAAAACTGCACTGTCAGGTTTTCACTCTGTTAGAGCCCTTGTAATCAAACCCAGGAAGGCGACCCAGTGAGGGGCCCTGGGCTATCACATCATCCCCACTGCAAAACTTCTGACTGACGTAAGCAATTGACTTGTCTGCTAATTTGATTTCTACAACTCACTGCATCGGGACGTGACTGATAAGAGCTGACTAGCAATTCCCACAGATAGGGATTTTGCAGAGCCTTGCACGCCGTACAGTGCAGCCAACTCCACCCATTTCTTTCTGCACATGCCACTGTCGCCCACAAATCTGAGGCAGACACACACGACTCTATCAGCAGGACCATATGCGTCTGTAGAGATAGCAAAAGCCAGAGACTGCCATCACTTAGCCAAATAAACAACTTCACGTACAAGAAATGACACGTGGCAGGAGAGATCCAGGAAAGGACACGGTCTAAGCCTCCTAAATTCAGAGGCTGTTGCTTCGAGTAAGAGAGCAGAGGCAAGAGGCAACCCAATAGCCACAGATTCCTCTGCAACACAGATTTCTATTAGTGAGAAGTCAAAGTCAAGAGGGACAAACCATACCCAAAGCAGAGGATATGGATTTCTTCAAAACTGATGCATCTAAATTGAGAGTTTTTACATGTGTGAATGGCCTTAGATAAATATTTGGGTTAGAATGGCAAAATGGATAGCAAAATCAGACCAGCAAGTAACAGGAGTAATGTGAAAATATTTGGTGGGGTAAAGTGGGCAATAAATTATGAACCATCTAGCCCATAGAGATTTATGAGAGACTGTCTGCCAGTGAGGCCAAGCAACTATTTTTTTTGGAGTGGGATAGGAGAGGAAGCACAAGGGCAAAGTCTGAGACACTTGTTCACTGGAAAAGTAGATTTTTAAAACCCTCACAGAAGGCAGGAGAGACTTGAAAGGAGACTGCAAAAGCTCAGGCTTCCTGGAGCTACATGCCTTAAGCTGAAGGCTGTGCAGGTACCTGTGGCCGTTAACTGCCTCGGACAAAAGATGCAGCACTGCCGCTGGAGGGCTGGGAGGTGCCTGACCTTACCTGCCCAAGCCTCATTGCACCCTCCTTCTCAAGGGCCAGCAGGGATTTACTGCTTCCCCGGGGGTACACAGGGGTCATAGAATCACAGAATCCTTAAGGCTGGAAAAGACCTAAGATCATCAAGTCCAACAACTAACCTAAACCCAGCATATTCAGCACTAAACCACATCCCTAAGTGCCACATCCACACATTTTTTTAAGGCTTCCAGGGGTGGTGATTCCACCACTTTCCTGGGCAGCCTGGCCAACCTTTCAGTGAACAAAAAATGTCAGAGTACAACAGAGCATCAAGCTGCAACAGATATGCTCGCTAGCGTGGCTGCATCCTTTCTCCCTCTCCAAAAGTGCCCACTGAGGCTCAGTGACCACAGCTCTGAGAAGCAGCACTCAGGAACCTTGAGTCTCCTTGGCTGCTGATGCCAGTGGCCCCACAAAACAGCTTTCTCAAATCAAAATACAGTTTACTACTAACAGAAGGTAGGCAGCGTAATGTTTTCTAAAACTGACTCAAAAGAGGACATTTGTCTCTCCTAGCTCGGTCCCATGCCAATACACGTTCCAGGAGCTGCTGAGAAGCTGAGATTCCTGCAAACTTACAGGCAGGTGTCTGATCCTGGTGAGTGGCTCTTGAACAACTGCCTACTTTCTGCCTGAAGAGTTTTTTTAACTCTTGGCAGTTCCTTTCATCTGTTCCTCCTTAACACTGGCAAAAAAACCTGAAGCTGAGGAGGTAGCATCTTCCCAGTTAATAGCTTTGGCATAGTATCTTAATCCCTCCTGAGGCACCTTCCCAAAGTTATTTTACCAGCAGCAGCTGTCTTGCCTGCCTGGTTGTTTTTAAAACTACTTTGATACTAAACCAACTACACACATCCCTGAAGCAACCATCCCAGTACTGGAGCATACATCCTCTCCATCTGCAGCTGGAGATGCATGCCATACTTGGGATAGAGGGCAAGGAAGAGAGGGACAAGCCCCACTGCCCACCTTTACGCATCCTGGATGTCCAAGCTGGGAGTTAAGGCTCCTGAGGCATCCTGACACCTAAGGCTTCTTTCAGAGCCCCCAAGATCAAAACTGCCTTGCTGCTCATGTGAGGCACAAAGGCATCTGAAGCTGGACCATAATGATTTTCTCCTCTTCTCTCTTCCTGAAGGTATTTTTTCTTTGAGTTTCTCCCTTTTCATTGCTAGGTTTACAAGCTCTGTGCAAGCTGTTCTCATCTTTGCATACCCAGAGAAATAAACCAAATCATAATAATAGCATACGAAAAAGCAGAAATTTATCTCAAGACCATGGTGTTTCTATTAAGGTGACTGGAGGCAAACACTTATGCCCCAAATGAGGGGCAAGGCAGGCAGGCAGAAAGGTATGGGAAAAGGAATTAGTAGTAGAAACAACATGATAATTCATCTCTACCAACAAAAAGGTGCTACAGACTTTCTTCTTGCCCTTCTCAAATAAATGACTTGTAACAAACAATAAAGGTTTTTCTAACAATAAAACAGACAAAGCACTTAATATCTGTAATTTTAGCCCCAGAGAATAAACCATTTAATCCTTCATTTTCAAAATTTCTTTTACTTCTAAAAAAGATCACTAGCTCCTCACTCTGGTGCTTCCACAGCAATTTAGCAGGCATCAAATGACAAGATAAGAAACTAATAAATCTCAATCCAAAGGAGAAATCCGTCTACCCTGGCTCAGAGGAGAAACTTTCCTGTTCAGCTCCCTCTTGAGAAAAGCTGGCATAAATAAATACAGTGTTTTTCCTACCTTCCTCATTTAGGAAAAAAGCCACCATCCCCACCATGTGATACAGCCTCAAGACCACAGCTTTCTAGAAAGAAAGGTCAAGTGAAACAGTTGTTCCTAAAGAGTTTGACTGCAGAAACAGGATTGCACCAAGCAATGAGCAGCAGGACGAGTGCCTTAAATCACACATCACAGGTGCTTCTCTGTCCTCCATCATGCCAACGCGGACGGCAAAGGAGTGGGGAGGTGGGGAGGAAATACAGGGATGCTGTCACAATTTTTACACTGACCATACTTTTGCCTGACAGCTCCTGGAAAAGGCAAGACTGCCTGGCCACCAACAACAGCCAGGCATTGGATCAGGCAAACAAAAGCCCTCTATCTCCATTCTGCCGAGGTGGAGGCATGACCAGGTAGAAGAGAAGGCAGGAAGCAGTGATCAACTGGAAAACTACCATGAACAAAAACCCAAGCACTACCACAAAAACATGAAAACCCCGGGAAAAAAATTCTATGAAAATACTGTAATAGGTTACCTTTATGTGAATGACTCTTGATGCTCGCCTAGACTGAGTCACTCTGTGAACAGCCTCGCGGTCCATCTGGCTGCCAACTCCTGGCTAAACTTGAACATCCTGTGACTGAAATGAATGCATCAAAGGCTAAAGCACCGCAAGGTAACAAGGTTTTCTTTGTCCAGCACTTCCAGATGCACCAGCATTCCCCTTATGCTAGCTCTCGCATATCCTCTAGGTCTGTGTTTGGTATATTTCTGACTCAGAAGCTGTAAAAGAAAGGCTAGACTTGCAATGTGCCTCTCACCTTATTTTCGTGGACCTCCTCAATCCATCTCTGGCCATGTACCAGTAGTTTTGGATGTGAAACTGTTTGCAATTTTTCGTTGCTCTGGACATAAATTTTTTCTACCACCTATGTAAACAACTTTCATATACTGGAGGATGCTGTTGCTGCAGATGAATGCAGGCACAGAAACCACTTGGACATGACGTTACAGAAAGTAAGACTGCACTGCTGGATACTGCACTTCCACAGTCTGCCTTTCAACCCAGTTACAGTTGTAGTGGAAGGGGAAAGGAAAAAAAATAATTAAAGTATTCCTTACATTCCCAGCTTTCCTCCCCAAATCAAGAACACACTCTTATCTCTTAGGTGGCAATATAAACTTAAATAATCTTTCCTGCCCTCACTAAAACTATTTTAAAATCAGTAGTCAGGTACAAAACAAACATCCCAGCTAATGCAATGTGTATTACTCAGTGATGATAAACACTATACACCCACCTAGACTTTTCAGTTGATGTGGTTGGAAACTGCTATGTAAGGTGGAAAAAGTAAGGCAGGCTGCTTTATTTTTGGCATTTACTTAAGAGTTTAGGCTTACTGCAGCAGTACATTTACTCTGGCTCCATGTGCTGCTTGCAGCCAACTGTGTAAAGATATTTTGTGGCTATTTTTTTGTTGGTAAGAAAGAGGTATCACCCCCCACCCCCACTGCATCTCCTACTCCACCACACTGCCAGGCTGCAAGAAGGGAGCGTGCTGGGAGGGGACCTTCTCTTTCTCATCTCCAGAGCAGAGCTCAGCAAGGTAAAGCTCTGTCTAGCCAACAAAGCTCTTTACCACGAATATCCTTATTAAACACAGCCTTATCAGAGACCAGTTTCTGCAGTCTGAAGCAGTCAGGAATTAACTCTGTCAATATAAAATTTCAAGCCAGGATTAGAGCCCAGACCCACAGGGATGTGAGCAAGCATTGAAGCCACAACAGAGTCACCTGACCATGCTCACATCACGTCAGGGGGCTGCCCGAGGGGCTGGAGCTCAGGCTGTGCACCCACCACCCTGGTGGTATCCCAGTTCCCCGAAGGGCTCACTCCCCAGGCTGCTGCAGCAGGAGAAGGAGGATGCTGAAACTTTTCTGTCTAGCAGGATGGAAGGGAAAGGAAGCACTGTGCCAGTGCTTCCAAAAGAAGACAGGCTGAGCGAAGACCCACGTCCAGCAGCATCAGCTGTGTCCAGATGGCACGAAAAGCCAGCCTGGAGGGGGCACACAGCACCCCACAGGTATAGCCCAGGACTGTCGAGATGGGAGGTTCACCAGCACTTCCCAAAAGGGTGCCACCATTCAGCAAGGTGCACGGCCAAGATATAAATGTATTCATTATGCTCCTTTGTCAGCCTCTGACTCTAATCCCCACCCACAGGATCAGGCTGTGTGTCCTGCCTTATCCACAAGACGAAGCTGTCTATCCCCAACACAGCCCTCAGGGCTGTGGGACCAGCGCTGCCTGCCTTCGCTCCAGGGTGAGCCTCCTCCTCTGGCAGGGCACGGCTGCCTGCCCGGCCTGCAGACGGTGTGAGCTTTCCCTCACAACTCCATGAGTCAAGGCCTCAACGGTGACCTTGCTTCTCCTGCTACACATCGAAAGCTGGCAATGCTATTGATGGAGACTCCATGAAACATGTTTGTAATACTGAGCTAATAAGGCAGCAGTGAGGCGATTGTGCCCTGTCATTAGCAATCCCCGTGAAAGAGCCTTCACGCTGCCCTTTCCTATAGAACACCTGTAGTAAGGCAGAAGTACATTTCAGTGCACGCCTAAACTACAGTAATTTTTAAACTCTCTCCCTGAGCCTATTTTACAGCAGTTACTAAACAGTTAAGCTCATTGCTGAGTCCAATTACAAACACGGAGAAAATACTTCCATCGCTTTCGGCACAAAGTAAGTGCAAAAGTTGCCTTTCTGCTTGACTAAAAGCCTGAAAAGCAAACAATGCACAGAGCATACATTGTTCAAGAAGGGAGTGCAAACAAGCCTAAAAGCAGATTAACTTTGAAGGTGTTGTGAGGGAGCAAAGCAGGCAGAACCTACTGTTCCCACCCCAACACCCCAGGCAGCGGGTGCAGAAACAGCTGCCCAGCACCCTCTGGGATCCCGACCATTAATCTCCCCGTCAACACTGGGAAAGCCAAAGTTGCACCTCAGAAAACAAGCAGCTATTAAAAGAAATTTCAAAAAAAAAAAAAAAAAGAAAGTGGTACAGTCCTAAAAGCCTTAGCAAGACAAGGCCTTCACCCCCAAAGAGCACACACTCCTTATTTTAAGACTTATCCATCCTTTTCTAAACAAAATGAAGAAGCTTTCAGGGAGCCAAAACCTGTGGGGAGATTTTCAGTCACCAGAGGCAGTAGCACATGCCTTGATTCCTACTCAAGTCAGCAGAAATCAGGTGCCTAACCCATCCGCACCTCCGAAATCCCCTCAGTAATAGCTTAATGCGACAAAAGGGAGAAGCAAATGAGTTTTGTCTATAGGCTGCTTCTCAAACAAAGAATACAAATTGCATGTGACAGGCTGCTGCACAAGTTTGACTGTATGTGTCTACGTGCAAGTTGAAGAACTAACGGAGAAGTATGCCAGCTTCAGAAGTGCATATTGCTGCCAGTCATTTTTAATAAAAAATACAATAAAATAAAATAAAATAGCATCCCAGAGATCCTGTAGGCCCCATTATACAAGACCATTTGATTTGAGCAACCTGCAATTTGAAAATAGCATGCACCACTGCTTGCCCATGGCCATGGACCCCATGGGCCACACAGCTCAATCATCAGCTGGCCTTGCCAGCCACAGTGCACCAACAAGACTTCCAGCCTACTGTCCGAAGAGCTAACCCCAGCCAACCCCAAATTTTCCTCCTTTTCGTGAAAGGCATTTACCTTCATGTCCCAATGCATCTATTTAGAGCAGCATGGCAACTCCACAGCTACAGCTGTGAAACAAACACAGACCTGCTGCCCAGGCCTGCCCCTGGACTGTCCCCCTGGATTTTCTGGAGACGATTAGGTGGTTGCATGAGTGTACAGTTTTCCACCCGTAACAGCTCCTCTGTCTAGGGAGCTGCCTGCCTACACACAGCTTCACCACCACGATGTGAGTGCAGGCTCATGTTGGGTGGCACTGCTGCAAACAGGACTCCCAGAGTCCTCTTGTCTCTCTTTTATTCTTCTTCACTTCACTTCACACTTCTCTGTGCTCTGCATTGTGCCTCAGTGAGCATGAGAGCACCTTGGGAATTTACAGCCATGGCTTCAGATGAAATCAACCAAGCACCATAAATTCAAGTATTTTTTTAAAAAGTTTTGGTTCATCTCTCAAAAGCAGAGAAAGAGCACAATCCAAAATTTAGATCAAATTTTCCTCTGTAGGATGCCTGGACTAAGGTAGGGAGCCAAGTCAGGCATCTATGAATTAAAGTTCTCACCTGGACCTGCTAGCTTCCAAAAGGCTCTTCTGCTTGTCACTTCATAGCACTGCAATTGAACAGTCATCCCCCCACACCTTGCCCTTTATCTTCTGCAAAACTCCTTGGATGATAAATAGTGAAGTTTGTAAACACACTGGCATTTTCAAGTGGATTTTCAGTTCAAAAATATTCAAAGCGATGCGCATTTGGCAATACTGGAGAAATCATATGCAGAAGGTTCCATTCTCATACTGAGCATCTGGGGAGAAACATCCCTCAAGGTATTGGGTGTGCTAATGTGAAATCAGTTCGTAAGGGCCAGCACCTCCCTCAGTTGTTAGCATTTAAAAGAGGCCACGGCTTTCAGAGGGACTCAAGACAGACTCACAGAATTTCAATTAGATTCATGTGCTTACTTCCTCCAGTTTCTTCTAAAATCAAACCCATTGCTTACACCTATAATCATACCTAGGTTTTGAAACACCTTTCTCCTTTTGTGTGCGTGCAAGTCTTTACTGGGGAAAATCTTTTATGTGGATGGTTAACTACAAACATACCTAAGTATTTCTTTAAGTAAACACAACTTAAGCTCATTTAGATTTAAGTAGGTGCTTGCCTACTTTTCTGAAGGCAGATGAACTTAATTACATGTCTACCTATTCTTCTAAACAAGGGCCCTTCAGACATCTCGTATTACTTTTTGCAGATTTTTTTTTTAATCAAGATGTTCACACCACACTACAGAGTTTATAAAACTCAGTTATATTTATATCCTCATAATATTCTCAGATGGGGATATGTGAGTACAGAATATACTTACTTATTTGGAACACATTAATTTTCATCTGAAGAAAACCATTTACACACACCCAGTTTCACTACAAATTCAAGCAGTATACGATTAGCACTAATTGTTGGATATGCCGTATTACTGTGTAATACACTGATCTTCTAAAACCTTGAATTGTAATGTTTAATAATCTGTCCCCAAACAGCGGTCTAAACTTGGCTTCTCCACATATTTTGTCTTACTGTATTTGACTTGTTAATTATCTGCCCAAAAGCTGCACTCAAAGGAAAGTAAAATGTAAAGATCCACATTAAGATAGGCATATTTGGATTCATCGTGTTGGAAATCAGTAATGCTAACTTTCACATTCTAAGTAACGCTTGGATGAAAGACAGGCACTAAGTACTTTCCAATGAAATGTGTGGAAGTTCTTGACAGTGCCTTATACAAGATAAAAAAAAAAAAAAAGGCACAAGCACAGCAGACATTGAATGACCACTCTCATACACATCTGTGTCCAACTTCTCATCTGAAGAACTTGTACCTTGAACTTGTACAAGCACACCACTTGTCCAGAGGGCTGTTGGGAGAACCTAGGGCAGGGTAAGGCAGGGACAGTGACTAAGGTCAGCTCACTGGCTGTAACACACTCTGTTAAAATTGCAGCTGCACCAGAGTGGAGGTTTTATGCAGAAAAGGAAGCGGCTCTGCCCTTCTGCACATCTGCGACGCAATGCACTATTAAGCAAAATTAACTGATTATGTAGCAAACATGGCAAAATGAAGCCCTGACTCCTCTGACAGCCCTATCTCCTCTTTAATGAGGCACAGAACAATCTGTTACCAGGGTTAGTGCTGCAGACAATGTTTATGGTAATGGGTCCCAGCTCATCTATTTTTTTTATAGTTCAGTAGGTACCGCAGATGCCAGAGGTACCATACATTAACTGCTGAGCCTACAGGGGCACAATGTTTGGCCATGTCACTGGCTATTAACAAACTTGTACAAAGGACCTCCAACAGTTTAATATGTTTAGTGACATCTATTCTAGTCATCCCAATCTGTTTCTCCAGCTTGCCTTGCTAACACTCGGCCCAACACGTTCACACCTGTACAGCTCATCCTCCTCCATCACCTGGAACTTTCCGTGCCTCAAGTATGTTGTGCTGGCCATGCCTAACTTATCAGGCTTTTGTAAGCCAAGGAGCAGCTGAAGAACATTGCTAGGAAACCCTACAGGCAACTGCAGAATCAGCTGAACTGTGCACGAAATAGGTCACTTCTGCATTATCAAATGTATTTAGTGCAATTACAATCACCAGAGAAATGAAAAAAATACAGTAAAGAACAAAGAAAGAGGGCAGGCCATGAAGAGCAAGCGTGAAGTCCTGTTTCTTCGCAGGAGAATGCCATTCTCAGGTCACCCTCTCTGGTGAAAGAACAGGTTTTAAATTGGACAAGGTTTTTATCACATAATTAAAGGCTGCAAGAGGACATATTTAGGTTTTTCAGTACTGTGATGAACATTGGAAGCAAAAGCATGGAATAAAGCATTAAAAATCTGCAACAGCAGCATCTGGAAACAAACCAGATAGGAGATGCTACCTGTGCAAGAAGCCCACTGCCTTCCCACAAAGCCTCCTCATCACTTGTGACTTCTCAGAAGAGCACGTTGCAAAGGGGAAGAATGCACTTTGAAGGGCTTTTAGCCCATGAGATAGAGTAAAAAGTAGTTTTTCAACTCCCAGTTCTTGAGAGGCCATGCATCTTTGAAAGACTGTCTCTGCAATTTTCTCCCCAGTGACCATCAACACCAGCTCTTCTGTCTGGATATCCTGCTTAAAATTCACATCCTCCTTAAAATTTACACCCAACTAACTCTAATGAACAGCTCTCACTAAAGCGAGGCTGTTCCCCTAAGGAGCCAGAAAGTCTTGTATTTAACATATCCTGACATGCGAATGTCCTGCATTAACGGAGCAGGTTGACACAGGACACGAAGATGACAAAGTGCTTTAGTGAGGATCCCTTCCTGCACAAAGCAGTCCACAGGCTGCACTTCTTCCCCCTGCAGACAGAATCACCTGCAATCCATTACAGCCTTGAGTGTTTTCATTATCCAAAATCACAAACGTAATTTAACATCTTTAAAAGTAGTAAGGGCTCACCTTGGAAGTTGGGATTCAAACCACTTTGAGTGACATGGTGTGCCATGATGACTACAACTCTTGCTGTGTAGTATGCAGACTGACAGGAAAGCATCACAAGGTAGGGGGTATTCCATGTCAACCAAATTTTTTTCATGTCAATTATCAAATTATTTTATGTCAGTCAAAATCACTCTCCTCTCTGTTCTTAAGACACACTTCAGACAGGCCATAAGCACCATATTTGTCAAGCAAAGCACTGAAAACAGGACTCCTTTTTTGTTTGCTGCATGGTTTCTTGTGCAAGGTGAATGCCTTCATCTGAACACGTGGGTTTCATAAATGAAAAAAAATAAAGTGAAAATAAAACTATTCTGATTACTTGGTTGTTCTCAGTACTTCACTTGAGAAATACAGATTGAAAGATTAAGTACAGGATAGCATTGATGCAGAGGGATTGTGACACCGCACCAAACCATAACCAGACTAATTCCTCCATCTCCTCCTAATCCCTCTGAGAATGCAGGATATTTACTTTTATTATCACCATCGTCCCACTTCCCAGCCCTGACTGCTGGTTACTGTAGTACAGTATGTACTCTTCAGAGTTGCTGAGTCAAAGAAAAAACAGCCCAAGTAATTAGAAAACAAACAAACAAAGATAGACTTTTCCTTCTGTCCCTCCCTTCCTCCTTAAATAAAGCAACATCACAGACTGTGAATCACACCATGGCCATCATATGACCATATCAAAAGCCTTGTATTTGTTATTTCTTTTGCTGTGCACGCAGACAAGATAAAAATGTTTTACTGAGAGCTAGTCATCGTAAAGTATCCACTGAGACAATCATTTATCTTTGCATGCAAGGGATCTCAAGATGTAGATTGCTGTTTACGGACTACAGATTTTTTGGAGGAGGGAATATTAACTAGGGAGCAGTCATGTCATATGTTTGATCCTAGTATTTGTTGGCTTAGAAGCAGCATGGCTTTGTGGGACTTGTTCAATTTTAAAGTGTACCTGCTGAAACTGAAAGTAAATTTCTTTTTACAAGAAAATCAACAAATACAATATATTATGTAATACACACTCTCTTTCTCTCTTTATTCTTCAGTTTGGACCTAACAAATAAACTGGACTCCTTAAAGCTTCACTTGAACTGAAACTGAAAGTAACGATGTGCAAGCATCCCAAGCAGTACGTGAACAACAGTCACCCTTTAAATAACACCAGAAAAACTGGAATCAATTTACAGTAAGTTTTCAGAACCAGCATTTAAGACAGCCCGAAAGCCTCTAAGCGACACAAGAATGCCTACTTCCAGGTAGAGCTATGCTGTGGCTGTGTTGAAAGGCATGGGCAGAATGGAAAATGCACTCACTTCAGCCAACCACTGCCAGTGCATTTCTCTCTAAAGAAAGCAAATGACTGAATTATCAACTGCAAATGACTTCTGGGTCACAGAAGGAGGTGGAAGGGTTGAAACCTTGAACTACAGCTGCTGATACACAGTGTCTTTATCTCCCTGCTCCCTATGGTGTGTAGTTGCTGGTTATCTCAAAGGATGAACGACCTGCCTGCAATGAATTATGCCTGCTTATCTTCCAGACAGGCTATACACTAAGTCATTAAGTCATCTAAGAGTATAACCCCAAGGGAATTACTAAATGAATGTGAAATCCTGTCCTGCTCTTAGCCCTTGTGACAGACTTCTCCGTGCTTCTGGTGCAGGCGCCACAGAGAGCAAGAACAGGGCTTGACCATCTCTCACCTGTTGGTGTGGCTACTTGTTTTCTGATATTAACATTTTCTGCTTCTAAGGCTGCAAAGTTAGGTGATGTCAGAGTAGTAACAACAGTCATTTCCTTCAGAGGAAGGGAAAACACAGCCCCCCTCTGACCACCAAGATTTCCAAACCTCCAACGTACCAGCTGAGACAAGCAGCCAACATGAGACTAGCAGAGAGCTTACGGCTATCATATTTGTGCTGGGATATAATGGGTTTTTTCCAGATGAAAGGGTGCACTTCTTCTGAAGAGCAGCACATTTTTTTAATTAAAAGAAATTGATTTAGTGACAGGATTTACAATCGAGTATCTGACAAGCCCACTGACCTTCACACACATATACAAATGACTGAGGCTTGATGCACTCAGAGAAGCGAATTCTCGCTTGAAACCACAAAACACTGAGATCCTGACTCCTGCAGAACCCAAGGAACTCCCTCTAAGCAGAGTGTATCAAAGCAGGCTTAGGGTAAAGACTGCTCTGCACAGCAAACCTTTCCAGATAACACTTCACGAAGTCAGGGGGATAAATAACATCTTCAAATAGAGAGAAAAAAGAACGTCTGGCAAAGGCTCACCCATGCTTTCTTACAGCCTGGCAAAGCTCTAGATCACCATTTGCCCGCAATGGTGTATTTACTGTCCCTACTCCCATTGCTCCCTGTACTGAGTAAGTTGTGCAGTAGTTAAACATCTCTTTTAAAGTATTCTCAGCGCCCACACAAAAGAAAGAGGCTCAGCAGCACCCTCAGTGAGAAGAGACACACTAGCACCTCCAGACAGCACTGAACAGTTTGGCACCCAACCTCTAAAGCTGTTTTCAAGGGGCTGTTGCTCAGGTTTGTTTTTAGTTTCCCATTATCTGCAGCCAGGGTAATGAACACCCTAGGAGGTGTTTCCTTGGAAGTGGTGGTGCGACAGCCTCCGTGTTCCACCCTGGCTGAACAGCAACCAAACCTGAGTTTTACTGGAAAGGAAAATAAGCAGGATCCCCCGTGAAAGAACGAGCCCGTCGGAATGGAAATCTGCGCCTTCGCAAAAGGGCAACGACAATCTCTAACCTTCTGCCTGGTGATGCCTACACCACACATGAAGGAATGATGCTCAATGCCATTTCAGGATCCTCTTCTAAATTTAAAATTATACATTAAAAATAATAATTTTTTAAAAGCTCCATTTTCTTCTTTATTTACAAGCTTTACTAAACGAAAACCCCTCCCAGCCTGGTCAACCTGATAGGTTCCTCTGAATGTTACCAGATAAAAAATAAAACCTAATCCTTGCTTAAATGTTCCTGGGACGGGGCCAGGATATTTATATCTTTCCAGGGCAAAACTCAAACTAGGCCTTGTGCTGTGCCAAGAAATGTCTTGCTAGGACATGGAAAGAGGAAATTGCTCCCGTTTCCATGTGGACATCAGAAAACTTTGTCTGGAAAACAGAAGATGCCACACAGATGGTCAGAGAGCAACCAGATTTCCTTTAGAAAGCTACACACACCACTCTTCTCAAAACTTTTTTTTTTTGGAGGATGGCTCATGCTTGTTGCTCTTCTGTGTGTGTTTTGGTTTGCTTTTTTTTAAATCAAGACCTTCTACATGAATAAAAACCCTTAAGTAACCTAAGTTTCTTTTTCAATCAGTACATCATGCCCAGAGACACATCGGGCACCTCCATAAGTGTGATTTTAATCTTATCTTTCTATGCATAGTGGTTTATATAAGGACTTAGGTTTTTTTCTCTTATATAACACCTGTTTTTTCACACTGTGCCTCCAGCCACTACCATAAAAGAGGAATTAAACTGCATGATGGTGAAAAGTTTTCACTAATAAACCAGCTTCTAAGCTTGCAAGCAGTCTGCTAAAGGAAGAATAAAAGCAACAGATTTTCAGTTTTAGTGGACAAGGACAGCAAAGGCTCCCTTGTTAGCTTCTATTTACGGTCCCACAGCAGATGACCTGAATCTCCTCCATACTCATCCCCCTCTACAGAGCCTATAGCTTAGATTATTCACTTCTTAATGAAAACACCACCTGCCAGATGGATGAGAGAATAATTACATTACGCTTACATTAATAAAATACATACGAGTCCCGTTTGCTGTGCACAGAGCAGTGCTATACATCTGGATCTGTGTACAGTAGAAAGACTTTCAGAAATGGGGACTTTCCTTGCTGTATTTTGTGGTAATGAAGATCAGCATCTGATTCATGCAACTGCCTGATGCAAATCTACCTGATGTGGGAAAGGCAGCTCTTGGAGTAATAAGCTGCCTTTCCTTATCACCTGAGCTGGCTGGGTTTTGTAGGCCAGGGTTCAACTACTGCATTCACAACACACTGGCATTCCCACCTGAAACCCCAAACAGAATGGAGGAGACACCACCAGGAACTACACAGAAGGACAGAGCTCTAATGGGAGTCAAATAGAGGTAGGGACCTTATCTGAACTTGATAAAAAAGCTTTGGATTTAAGTCTAGGGGTGAGCAAAAGTTCAAGCCAATTAGGCTCCCATATCCCTAATACTATCCACGGCATCAACCAACAGCATGTCCTGCCCTGGTGGTGTGGTCTCAGGGAGCATTTCCACCTCTCCAGTAAAAGCATCATTATTCATATTTCTGGGTGCAAGGGGTAGAGAATTAGAAACCAAAATGCCTGAATGGGCACTGTAGGACATAATAGTTTCATCATTAAAAAGATGGCCACAGAGTGAGTCACTTACTGTATGGCCACAGCTGCATCTGCATTGAACTGAGGAGTGCAGAAAATTGATTTGCTCTCCTGAGAAATGTCCTGAACCTTTAACGGTGTTTATCCAGGAGGGCAAGAAGACCAGGGAACACTTTCTGCTGGTTAAACCCATTTCTCTCTTCCCCCAAGAGAAGCTACATCTTTAACAAAAAAAGGCTATGCTTTTAAAGTTTAACATCCACAAATTGTGCTAACATAGAAAGTTCAGTAATACCATTTCTTTCTGTCTGTCCCACTACTTCAAATACTACTCAGAAACACTACTCTGGGGCTAGTGAGACTTTTCAAGCCTATTCCTACTTTTTTGGCTCTTGTTCCTCAGATGAAGCAGAGCTGTAAAAGACCCTTTGGGGACTTATCAATGCATATTTGCAGACACTTGAAGAAACTACTGGTTGGTTTGGCTGAAAACATAAATTCTGCCATTCAGCTCAGTGGTATCGGAAATACAGGATGTTTGTACCTCCTGAATGGCCGCTGTCCTCAAAAGGTGAAACAACGGAAGCACAGTGTTCAGCGTACACTTGGTTCACTCCCTCTGCTACTGGGGAAAACAGTAAAGTTTTTCCTTAAAAGGATGATCATGTTTCGGGTAAGTAAAGAAGATAGAAGAAGTCCAGAGCTCACACTAAGCAATGCTACAAAAGCCTTGCATACAAGCCACCCTGTCTTTCTGGCTGACAACTAAACACATATTTCCTTAAGGGAAGAAAACATCTCCATCAGTTTGCCTGAGACCCGAACTTCAGTCCTAGCCAGACAGCAGTCCTAATTTCACCAGGAGCCAGACTCCAGCCGTGGATGGCTTCCATCAGGATTCCATTAAGCCTGTGCATGTGCAGCTCTCATAATTTGAAAGAGCCACATGTGTATTCAAGAGCAGATTTGGATGTTGTATTTGTTTCTGGCTTCGTAATGGTTCTCATGCCCCTTAAGTAACAGCCTGTTTTCTGGAAACTTAGTAATTTCTTAAACATGTTCACAAGTTTATCCTTCTTATCTGGCAAACAAGACTGAAACTATCAAATGTCTGTAGCTTTTGTTTTTACTTTTGAAGACAAAAGACTGTTTCTCTGAAGGAAGATGTTGGTATAGTAAACTGCATAGTTTGCTGCTCAGGAATGTTTTTCCTTTACCAATACCAATGTCTGCAGAGGTCCCGCCACATACAGCTCCTAGTTTGTCTCCTAGGTTCCACTGAGTCAGTCTAAGGTGTCGTAGAACTGGACTAACACCTATTTTATGAAACCAGAAATTACCTCAGAACGTGGAATACCCAAAGAAAAAAATAACTTTTCACAAGAAATAGTTCAGGTAGCCTGTGATCCCAAGCAATTCCCATTGTTCTTGGCAAAAGCAGGGTATAGATCTAAATTCCCAAATGCAGCAACGTTTATTGCACTAGCTTGGTGATTCACTAAGTACAGGATGTGCCCAATTATTCTGTGTATTTTTCCAACCCTATTTCATAAACTTCAGTTGCACAAGTACAGCAATACATTCTTTCTTTCTTGTCCATTAAAATTCATTTTAAGAAAGGCCATCCGACTCGAACAATAAAATCACCAACTGGCTATATGTGTGAGGCTTTTCTGTTTTGTTGTTGTAACCATGGAATCAAAACCCTCGGCTGTTAAGTGCATACATTCTGTGATACAATCGCTTTCTTTTTTGTCTCAACCTGCTAAGAAAAGTCTTGCTTTTAACTTAGAATGCTGGGTTTGTTCCAAATCCAAAAATTAAAAACAGCAGTTCTGAAGGACACGGATATCTAAGCCAACAACATTTGACTGCCTAACATAAAAATTAGCAGAATTGTTATTACTAAAAACAAACTATTAGATCTTTCCAAGATAAATAAAAACTTAGAATTCTGACTATCACTCCACAAACAAAGCTTCTAATTTAGTTTGTTTGAACACCACACCACGGATAAAAGAGATACAACTTCAATTTCTGTATCTCTAAGTTAATTTCACTACCTTAAGCAATAAGGCTGTAAACTGAAGCTTCGCCTCATTTTCCTTCTAAGATGTCTTATTACAAGTAAATACAAGTCTTTGAAATATCATCAAGGCTGACAACCATGTCCCACTGCTACACATTCAAGATTATTTTATGAATGAACTGTGGGGTTCGCTGCAAAAATAGCAAAGGCAACAACATGCAAGATGAATGCCGTGCAAGGTTCCCAACACCCACAACAAGGCACATGCAGCGTTTATGAGAACCCCAGCAGCCGGGATATGTTCAGCTGTGACGAAGCAGGTTTCACCTGGAGAGCTCACATCACCCTACCTGAAGCAGATGGGGCAGCCTGAGGTGCAGTGGCTTCCCATAAGCCACATGGCGCCCTTTGGTACCACAGATGCAAAGGAAATCTGGGTTTCTTAAACCTCCAGCTAGGATCACCTGGCTGTGTCCACACGAGTGGGTGGTCTGAAGCAACTCCCATAGCCATCCCTCCCACTGCAACCTGGCTTTGTTCACAGGGTGGCTCTGTTGGGCCCAAATGAAATTCCTTTCAGAAAAAACTAAAGAGGAAATTCAGATCCAGCGATGCACCAAATGCCTTCACATCCTTTAACTGAGACTGAAGTATATGAAACAATTACTCCTTTGGGCAGATTCAACCCACACATTCAGCGGGGACACTTGGTCGAAAGGACGAGACAAAACCTAGTCTGGAATAAAATGCTCAGTTTGAATATAGTGTAGATACAGGAGCCTCTGCACCTGCTGCTTTGATCTACTCATCGTCTCCCACCGTGCCACACAGCAGGTAAAGCCCCTGGCTATCTAGAATGGCGAGCTGAGGCCAGCCAGTGCCTCCTGCCATGTGTGCAGGACAGACACCCAACATATTTTTCCTGGAGAGCCAAGTATCGCACTAACAAACCATTTTACGCACCACATAAGTAGGTTGAAGATACAACCTGCATACTCCAGAATCACAGATTCACAAGGCAGATCAGAGGTCTGGCCAAGCTTATATGACCTCTTCTCTGACACGACCCACACCTGTTGAACCCCATCATACAAAGTACACCAGAAGCGGCTGCCCACTACAAACCTGAGGCATCTACACCACTCCACAGGGCCAAGCAACACCTGAAATATCATTTGATGTGACCCATGAATGAGATTACCCACTCTTCCCAGTGGCACTCAGACGGCTGAGACCAAACCGCCCTGAGACACTCGGATCTGGCAAAGCAGTGCCATCCAAACCAGGCTGGCCAGTTTGAAGCAGGCTCACCCCTGCTCCTGGCAGCAGAGGTTTACCTCCAGCAGCTGCCCAGCACTTCAAGGAAATAAATATCACCTCACTACTTGGTGCATGCACGCCGCAGTTGCAGTCACTGGTCAGGCTTTGAAACCTCACTGGAAAGAGACACAAGAGTAAGACAGGCCAAATTAAAACCCTAAGCCCATTAATCACACCCTCATGACTTCAGATAATGCAACGTGCAATGTGCACCATATGCTTATGTAGGTCTTGCCCTTGGCCATAATCTAGATTCTGGAATAAACTAGGAGCAGGGCTGTGGTGAAAAAATGAAACAACACAAGGCAGGAGAGACAGGCAAGAGTCACATGAATTTACTCCCTCGATAGAAGGCAGTTATGCAAAGAGCTCATACCTGAACTCAAATGGCTCAATTAACATTCCTGAAATGAAACTCATCAATTCTTCACATAAAATGAGACCAAAAGTGATGGCATGTATCCACTCTCTGACACCCTCAGTGCTTGAAGTGGAGCTCCAATGGATCATTGCTGCTTTGCAAAGTTCTCTGTGAAGAACTGCCAAAAGAACAAAGTTATGTGAAATACCACTTTGTCATTCCTACAGTGGAAGCAATCACAGAAACAGCAGCGGAAGAATGCAGCTGAAGTAGTTTCCTCTGACCTGCTGCAAGGCACCAAGAAAGCTCTTCAGCCTCACTGGAGAATTACAGGGATCTCTGCATTACAATCATTTCATGCCTCTATTTGCAGACAGTGTTGTATGATATTTGAACATCTGCATTAATAGAAATCCTTTAAATAAAAAACTCAAGTGAAAATTGGACATACTCAAATTGCATGATCTCCATGCTATGCTAAATATTAATGCTGTTTGGTATAACTACAGACTACTTCACATGGAAAAAAAACCATTATTTGAGGGGGAAATGATCCATGAGGAGAATTACAAAGATTTAAACTCAAACACATCAGAAAACGAGTATTCCTATTTTGACCAATTGCTTAAAGTCAATTTTTTTCTAAAAGACTGTTGTATTTCCAATACATACTGATCTGAAATAGCAGGTTTACACTGGGGAGATGACAAGTCCCAGAGGGAAGCTGTCCCTACAATCCTTTAACACTTAACATGTTACACAGAATCACAGAATCTATTAGGTTGGAAAAGACCTTTGAGACCATCAAGTCCAACCTATGACCTAACACCACCTTGTAAACCTGACCATGGCACTAAGTGCTACATCCAGTCCTTCCTTACACACCTCCAGGGACAGTGACTCCATCACCTCCTTGGGCAGCCCATTCCAGTATCTAATCACCATGTCTGTGAAGAAATTCCTCCTGACGTCCAAACTAAACCTCCCCTGGCATAGCCGAGGCGATTTCCTCTCATCCTATTGCTGGTTGCCTGGGAGAAGAGACCAGTCTCCACCTGGCTACCATCTCCTCTCAGGAAGTTGTAGAGAGCAATAAGGTCATCCCTGAGCCTCCTTTTCTCCAGGCTAAACAACCCCAGCTCCCTCAGCTGCTGCTCATAGGACTTGTGCTCCAGACCCTTCACCAGCGTCACTGCCCTTCTTTGGACTTATTCCAGCACCTCAGTGTCCTTCTTGTACTGAGGAGCCCAGAGCCAAACACAGGACTTGAGGTGTGGCCTTACCAGTGCCAAGTACAGAGGAAGAATGTTCTATCAACAGCCTTAGTCTCCAGATAGAAACCACCTGACTTTTCATTCTATCTCCCAGTGCATTTTTTTTTGCCTGAAGATAGTGAAAGATTGTTTCTAAGTGATAAAACTGTTAATTCCTGCAACTCCACCTGGCAGAAACAGCAGGACACTTTAAATAATGTAGTCTGCATGTAAGACATTTACCTTACAGGTGACTTTAATACACACAGTAGAAAATGTCCTTCTATCTTCATCAAAGACTTGCTATCAGCTCAAAATCCAATTAGCTTAATAAAACGGAAGGAGGAAAAAAAAAAAACAGAAAAAAGGACAGAATGAGGTTGGCGAGAACAAGGGTAGAACAGGAACTGCCCAGAACCTCTTCTGTATCTGAATTCCCCTTCAGCCTAACTGAAAGGGCTTGTTCATACCCAAGTAGAAAGCCTAGACTGATGCTAAGATTGGGAAAGTGTCTTTCTCCAACCTAAAGACACCAAATTTAGATACCTGTGGTACCTAAGTGCTATAATGGAAAGATGCAGAATAGAGTGAGTTTCCTCAAGAGAAAGATTCAACCCAGCAGGTGTGAGTTGTGTTGTGAGCTCTCCTCGCCTGCAGAGAGCACCTTGGACACACGGAGCCTTAGCAGTAACACCTGGAGGAGCTGATGGTGGGAGGCAGCCCCAGGTAACACTGCAACCTTCTTTCACCCCGAAAGAAGCCTGGAGTGCAGCAGGCACAGTAAAGAAAACTGTGGAGGCAACAATTTTGATTGAGCTTTTCAGTTTGAGTAATCTTAGATAATATGAGTGACAACAGTAGGTAATAAAAAACCACATAAATATACAACCTCAAGCCTCCTGAACTCCTTTGATCCCAACAAACCACGCTGTCAAGCACTTGCAGTGCTGTAAACCTTGCCAGGATGGTGGGGAGAGACACCAAAAACACACCACCAAGAATACCATGCCTCAGTGAGAACTAATCACTGCTGGCTGCTCTGCTGAAAAGGAAGCCACAGAGCAGGGGAAAGGAGAGCTCATCCTCCGGAGCCAGGGCTCTGCCTGGGGAGAAACACCAGCTGGCATTCCTGTTCCATGCACCTCACAGCTGCCACCCCACAGCGTGGGTGGGCATCCCGCCTGCCCAGCCGGCACGGGCAAGCCACATTCTCTTGTGCTTGGGGTAAGGAGACTCAGAAGTCAAATACTCTTCTTGGACAAGGACTGCAGGCACAAAAGCACAAACCAGGACTTTTATCAGCAATCCCTGCGCTGGAGCAAATGCTTTCTCTAAACACGTCGATACGCACCATTGGAAGTGGACAATGCTTCGACCCCTCCCCGACCATTCTTGTTGATAAAACACAAAGGCATCGTCTTTAGCGACCTTCCTCTTTTAACTCCCCCTCAAGCCAACAGTAGCCAACTACTAAAAATAAAGATAAAAGCTGCTCCATGAAGGTTCTAAAGAGGACAGCACTGCTGCATGCCTTGAAGGAATCATTTGTCCCTAACATTTCAGGCATTCAGAGAGAGATGGACAGAGAGACACTTGGCTTAACGCTCCTTCCCCTCTCCCCTCCCCTCCTTCTTGGAAATGGTATTCTGTTTGAACAGTTTGCTCGGAGTACCCGTAACCATCCTTGGCTTTAAACGCCTCTTTCCTCCAGGAATCATTTCAATGTAGGCCACTCTATTTATGCTGCTCTTCTGTAATCAGGGGATGAAGGAATATCGCTTGCAAGACACGCCTGCCTGGTTCACAACCTATCTCCAGGCAGTGCCAACAATAGGACTGCTTACAGCTAATCCATTTACTTGGCTTACCTGTTATATTCCCATCCCCTTAATAAGCACTACACAGCAGCTTCACCGAACTTGGAAACTGCTAAGTGACCCGTAGTAACCTCCCCTGTGCCACGTACTTTGAAAGCTGTGGATTGGGATTTACACAGAGGCAAACCAAAATTGTCATGGAGCTTCCAGCAGCCTGCCATTGAGAGAAGACATCTGTGCCTTTCCCTGCATGGAGACAGTGCCGTAACCATCTATGGATACAAGCACCTCCCTGTCCATGGCTAACCTTCAAGGAACACAAGCCACGTACAACACAAATAGCAGCTCCCTTTTCAATGTCTGAAAAAAAAAGTCACATTATACTACCTTTTTTTACACCCTCATGCAGGCAGAAAAGGTTCCCAAAATGCTGCTGACCTCTGCGGTAAAAGGGCTTTTAGGCTCCTGCCAGTGGCTCTGCAATGCTGGAACTCACCGTTTCCCTTCTTCCCTTCAAGAAGAAGCAGCTTCAGTGCTGCTTCTTCCTGCAAATTGCTGCACAAGGTAACAGGCAAACAAAAAGCAGCAGAAAATGGAGACTGGGGCTCCAGTGGCTTTAGAAGAGCTGCAGCTCCTGCATCTACAAAAGCCCAAATTCTTCATCACATGCAGAACAAAATAGGGAAATGGATCAAGACTACAGAATGGAAGACCCACGTTATTTCTACTTAAAACAAAGCACTTAACCTCTTTGGGTAGGAAAAGAAAGCTGTCTTTCCCTACAAAGAGGACTAGAGAGGGAAGTGGGGATTTTGGAACTCTGGCATCAGAAACATATTCAATTACAATGCCAAGCAAACAAAAATCCACAAACTAAATTCAATTAAAAGAAGAAAAAAAAAATCAAAAAGCCCACAAACCTTGATAATGACTAAAAACTTAGTAGTAAAAGAAAGCTTCTAATAGAAGTGAACTTTAATGGAGACTTCAGTTAGATGCTGTGGGGCAAGAGAAAAAACTGAAATACTATGAAGTGTGTTTGCAAGCACGTATCAGGATGTGTTGAAGTAGCAATACTTACATCAATTTTATTAAGAAAAGTAAAGGACTACTAGAGTAAAGCCTTAAAAGATACAACTTTCAGGAGGAGCAGGAGGAGTCCAAGGACTCAGGTTATCTAAGAGAACACCAGGTCATTTGTACCTTCCCTGTGCAAAGGTCTCTGATATCAGACATTAGCTGATGTTAGCATACAAAAATGGAATACCAAAAAAACCCAGTAATTAACCACTGGGAAAAATAATTCCAAGAGCTTTATCATCTTAAGTCTTTAAATCAGAACTGGATGCCCGAACAGTAGCCTCAAGCTCAGCCGGAATTCTTTATGCAGGAATTATTAGATGAAATTCGATGTCCTGTATATCACACAAACATCAGACTATGAGCATAATGGGTCCCTCCTGCTTTAAAATCTATTAATTCAACTCTGTATGTGCTAGGAACTCAATTACATTTTATAACCATCAAAACCTATACAAATATTATCACATTGCTGCAAAAGACAAGCTAAAGAAGGAACAGTTCATAAATCACAAAGCATTGCAAAATGAGGCTTCTTATCACAAAAAAAGTGCATTAATAAATTAAAAATTTTAAAAAAGGCGCTTTATAAAACTCATCTAGACCTGAGGCAATTCCTCCTCACATTACCCTACTGATAAAGCACAACTTTTTTACTAAGATTTCATGGTTAACAAATAGTATCAATAATCATAACAAAATGTGTTCACCTATTTTCTGCTGCTCAACTGGAAAAAAATCAAGAATAAAGGGAAGAAAATTCTCTTTTCAAATCCAACACCTGGACCCTAGTTGATAAGAAGTACTCTCTTTACAGATGCTTCATTCCAGAATGGAGAAAAAAAAACTCTTAGAGAATAAAATACTTTGAGTTGGAACAGCAATTTCCATTATTAGCACTAGAAGACATTAGCAGTTAATGTCTTTCTCATAAGGATGCATCCTCCCTTGTGGCTGGCCTGGATGAGAGACTCACAGTGCTGGGTGCTACATGAACACAGAGTACCAGTACATGCTTGCTCTTTCAAACAGCTTGGTTGGAGCAAGCTGCCTTTCTTTCACATCTCGAGGAAATGCAGAAGGTAGGTGAGAGAACCGTACTTTTCGGAAACTGCAGCTGTACTTCGTATCACTCCAACATCTCTCCCTTCTCCGTTGCGCCATCACCTCCCATTCCCTCTTGTTAAGGTTGAACAGTACATGCTTACTTAGACCTGAGAGTAGATTAATCACAGCTCTTGATACATAAAATGAAGTAGATAGAGCTCTATCATATTTCTACATTAACGCCACTTTACTTAATCCAGTCTCTTTGTTTCAGTCAAACATTAGGCACAGTTTTCAAATTTGCATTTTATTATTAACAGAAAGAATTTTATGGTGATTTTTTTCCCCTCCCTAACAAAACAGAAAAAAAAGAGGTCTAGTCCATTTTTTTGAGAACAGGCTTTTTCTTAGTAATAAAAAGGATCATATGACAACAGTTTTGCAGTGTATCGTGCAAGCTCTGCTGGAGTCAATCCAATTTCTATACAAGTGCTGCCATTTGGACAACAAAGCCGCCTTATTGAAACGGGCAGGCTTCATCTTAATTCTGGCACTACTGAATGGAGAATACACACTAGCTGGGGAACAATGAACCAAGAAAAGAGTTACAAATCTCTCGTGACAACTGCACGCCAAGGAAGAGAAGGCGCATTATGATAGCGTTGTTTGCTCCGCTTCTTCCCAAGACCACTTTCAAACAAAGATGGCTTTTTTGCGCTCAAAGCTGAAGGCTTTTTCCAGATTTTACACATGTATCTTCTGACCCGCACCACACATCCAGTGAGACCCTCCACTACTGTGCCATTCCTTGGACAAAGGTGAGGAAAAAGGGGCTCCCACCTTCCCACTCCCTTTCCTCTCCTGCCAGTTTTATCTGTCACCCCTGCTATTTAGAGCCTCCCCTGCTATTTTCACATTTAAGCCACATACAGCTGGACTGCTGTATTATTCTGGGGAAAAAAGTACTTGCCCTTTATTAAATTCACTTAACTTACTTCTCACTGAAATTTAACTTTTGAATTCCCAAGATTTTCTGAAGTTAGGCTTAGTTCAAGAGTGCCTGCCTTGACCTCGGCTCCTGAAATGAGTTTGGTCACACTGGTCCCCAACTCATGTGGCGACACAAGCAGAAACTCCCCCAACATGATGCATTTTGATGAACCATTATATATGCCCGTACAAATAAATGCTAGAGTGTATAGGTGATACAATATATTATTCTAAAGTGTACATTAAAATCCTTACAGAACAGTGTGCATAAAATCCCTTACAGAACAGGTTAGAAAATGCTGTCACCTACCTAGTGTTTTCTCTCAACATGCATTTTTAAGTGGGAGTGTAAGAAACCAACATAACCCCACAAAGAGGAAAAAAATGAAACTAAATTTCAAGGTAGCAGAAGATCACCAGCACACCACTTAGTCATGCCAGCAATTCTCCGGTGACAGCGTGTGACACTACGAGGGAGAACACACACACTTGGGCAGAAAGGGATGATGATTCCAAGCCTGGCTCTCATTTGTAGTGAAGTTTTCCACTTTGCTTAAGTTTGCATGGAAGAGACTGAGACTGCATCCATAGGAGCAGACCAAACGCTTTCCTGCAATTCAAGGCAATTTCACCAGTGTTTGCAGGAGTTCCAGAAAACAGGGCAGTGGGTATTTATCCCCACCACAGATGACTACAGCTCTTCAGGCTGCTAGCTTTTTGGTACGGTAAACACAAGGACATATATACACCCATATAAACATGCAGACACATAGGGAGATAGGACAAAACCTTGTGAAACCTGTGAAACAGGCCAGCTCAGTCCATGAGCTTCAGTGTAATGAGGTTCTTAAAACCTTTCAGGTATTTACTCTGGCAAATACAACCTGATAATACAGGTATTTGTAATATAAATCAAATGCAGGTACGTGCATGTTTTTTTTTAATTAAAGCAATTACAATCTTTTAAATATTTGAATATAAAGCTTTGCTTGGTAATTCTGGTAAGAAGGATCCAGGAAAATACTAGCTTCAAAGACTCCTGGAGAGAAACACCAACTCATCACAAAATGCTAGACATTTACAGAGAGATCTTTCAAGGACAACAGCACAGCTTTCTCTTCATATCCCACCAGTAAAAGCCAACAGTTGAGAGACTAACTCTTCTGGCATACCTGAAAATCTCCTCATTACTGTTCAAATTGAAAACTGGAAAGCATGAATGACTTTAAATTAAAAGGCATTTAAACTGAAGCCTATTCTGTCACACCTGGTTTCAGAAACCTGATGATTCTAATGCTGATTTGTACAAAATGTCCCCTGGAAAGGGAGAATGAAGGGTCAAAAGCAAGATGAGTACCCTTCACATGCCCACACATACGAGACAAGAAGGAGAGAGATTTGGCACTTTCTTTTCCTTATTAATAAATAGCTTTGGATTCTCACTCAGCAAAAAGGAATTAATTTTATCTCCAGTGGATTGCAGCATCTTGGCAGGAAACACAGAACATGAGTTTAATCTTTCTAGACCAAGTCCTCAAGCTTGGTTGATGTGAACGAAAATATGCAATGGGAGTTTTTCTCTCTGCGAATAATTGTATGGGAGGGAGATGAAGCAAGTCACAGACCTAATGAGAAGAATTGCTCAGCTCAGCCATTTTGCTGTCCTGCAAGGGAAGCACAGCTTTTGTTTTCTTTGACTAATGGGACTCTTTTGAGACTACGAGCCTGGGTCCACAGCCTACAACAAACACTGCTCTCTTACTTCTAATATGAATTACCAAAAGATAGGGAAAAATAAAAGCCCTGGAAGCCATGAAATTGCAGGAACATCAGAAAAAGGTAAAACAGTAACAAGTCCAGTCACTCAAAGTAGCTGGAGAAGACCCTGGAGCTAGAAGCAATGTGTCAGAGCACGCAGTCCAGGTTGGGGGCTGTCCTCCCTAGATAGATGCAATTGGTACAGAGAGAAAATGACAAAGTTGGGCTGTGCCTAACAGCTCCTCCTACCAAAACTGAATTACAAAATAAAACGTGAAAGCTACCGTAGGGAGACAACTACCAATCTGCTAATAAAGGCAAGGGTTGACTGTGTTCAAAAAGCTGCTAGACCAGCTACATGGAGATCTCAACTCTCCACTGAACGTTTCCCTTGAAAACCCCAGCTAAAGCTGGCTCACATAAATCAGTGAAGAGTTCACCTTTCTGTCCATCAGACTTGGGACTCACAGTGCTTACAGACCCGTAAATACGGGTACAACACACTGCATGGGGCATGCACATCAGAAAGACAGCTGAGGTCTCCAGCAGATGTCAGGGATCTTGAAAGCCTCACAGAACCGCAACTTTGATTCCCAGAAAGTGCATCCATATCAAGATGATGTGGGTCCAAAGGCTTGGACTGCTCTGGGAAAAAAAACTCCAAGTTATCATCTCCACTGTGTCAATCTTGTTAGAGAAAAAAATGCAATTATCCAATCCATCGCAAATTCTAACTGAGAAACATTGCTGACGAAAAAAGATACCAGGTTACATGTGCAGGATACAATGTGCTTTTGTTAAGAAAAATCTACTAACTTGCTCCCTAGACTTCTGATCAAAGCTCTGAGAGAGGCAACTGAGTGGTGAGCAAAAGAATCTCCTTTATTGCTGTTTAACACATTTAAATCCACACATAATAACTCTGATAAAATATACCAGATCTTAGACTCAGTTCTACTTCCTGCTTGAAATTTCTAAAAAGGAAAACCTTAAAAATAAAGAGCACCTTGCAAATCTATCATAACAAGTCCCTAGAGAAGAGGGTTCAGCATACAAGGTTACAGCTGCCACCCATCCTTCATGCAAAGGAAGATGGAAGGTGACTGCTCTGGTGTCTGCCCTTTTGTCTTTATTCAGGTGCCAGTGATCGAGAAATGCAATGCAATTTAAAAAATTCAACAAAGTGAGTTTGTGCATTCTTTCTGATTATTAGGTGTTTTAAGATTACACTTAAGTAATTAGATTAACAATGCAATAGGAAAGAAATACAGCTTTGAAGTAGAGGTGGTATTTGGTGATACTTTTTGTTAAAGCGTTGTGGAAAGCACAGATAAATTTCCAGCATTTTCTAGCACAGTAATACTGGAAATCTCCTTCATCTGAGTCAGGAATTCTGAAAAGGGAAAGACAGAAGAAAAAAAGAAAAAAAAGAAAACAGAAACCAACTGTAAATAAGGAGACATTTAAAAGTGCCCAGTCTATTCAAGGGAACTTTTAAAGTTCGAGAACAAGCTCTTTTAAATCTGCATTTGTCTTTGTTTCCAGCATTATAAATTCAGCCCAACCAAGGGGAAATTAACACAGACTCAGAAAGAAGTGCTGGGGAAATAAGATGAGCTCCTTTATGTTTCCCAAGTGAGGAAAGGTCACTCTCTAAAACAATTTAAAATATGGTATTAATTTCAGTCGGCTTGTCATAACTCACTGAAGGTCTGAGCCACTTTTCAGCAGCCCGCCAAGCCAGACTGAAAACTTTAATAATAGAAGTCCAACTCCCAAGTGACATTCTTTTTGAGCCCAGAGGCTCCCAACACAGAGTGTCAGCCAGCAGAGCCTTTTGACACCAGATGAGCCAGCTCTTGTGTCGCCTTAACACAAACACTGGCCACGCGCAGATGTGTCCGGCTTGGTTGCAGAACTGTCCTACGTCACAGTGATGTCCTCTCGTCTTGTCCCTTCCTGTCTCAAGAAGAGGATGCTTTTGGGAAGGCGTTTAACATCCTCAACAGAACTTGCTTGAGCACAGCCCAAACCCACTCCCCGTGCCCAGCCACGCTGACTCTGATGGAGCAATTATCATGCTAAAGCAAGAGTTTGTAAAATGATGCCTAAATGTGTTAAATGGAAACAAAAAAAATCTCAGTATGTACTTTGATTGTCTGGGAAAGTTGTTCACACTGTTCCTTAAGAACTTTTCACTGTTCTGTGAAAAAACAGAATCGTAGTCCAAAACTAATGCCACATTATGCCATTAACTCAACTTTCATTCTCTCCTTTCTGAGTCAGAAGACACAGAAGAACATCCTGCATTAAACCAAAAATATACAGAATATTAGCTACATATAAGACTTCTCTGGCATAATTCTGCAGCTGTATTTGGATAATATAAAAACGACAAGTATGAAATTACAAATTAATTTTCCCTTTTCCCTGCTTAGAATCCAAGTAACTGCCGTTGGGTAGCAAACTATGACCACCACACACACCGGGCTAATGAAACAACCTCCCACAAAAATAATCACTGGAGATAAAGAAAAGACAGAGCTTATTGGAGGGTAAATAAACCTAACCACTGAAAAGTAAGCAAAGGATAACAAAACCGTTCTCAAGACCATTCCATTAAATCTGAATTCTGAAATTATTTCTGTTGAGGAGGAATTAGTTCACCTAGCATATTATGCACCAATATAATTATCAACACATCTTCATCCTGGTATGGAGAAGCAGCTGAAAAGTATCCTGACAAAAACAACGATCCCATGATAGCTGCAACCTCCTAATATTTGCTACAGGAAAATGATGCAGAAAATGCCCAGTCTATTGTTCGTTTGTTCTGAATACACCTAACCGCCTAAAATAGAATGAAATTTTTAAGATCTTGCAAAGGAAACATTCAGGTTTTTGAGTTACCTGCCTGCACTCTGCAATGAACAGAGCCTTTGGGTCACATGGCTTTCATTGTCCCTGGTACCTCCCACCTGAGGGAGGACAGCTGTAGATCACACCCCATGAGACCATGTCAACACCCTCCATCTTCAAATGTCCTCGTAAGATCACCCCATACCTGGCAACACTTTCAGGAGCACATAAGCAGTTGCCTCGCAACCTTTAGGATTAAAATTTTGTTGGCCCAACACGCAAGGAAGTCAGAAAAGCTCCCGAAATGTGCAGCCTCTGAGCAAAACCACGTGCACAATGTGGAAGAGTCTGGGAGAGTGAGGAACATCTTTGGATTTTGTTCATCTTGAAAAATACTGAAAAATCTTAATTGTTTCACGTATTAGAGATAATAACAAAGGATCTGAGTTGACTCTATGTGGAACCACAGCAGTAATTTGAAATGAAGTCTCATGCTGAAAAGAATAAACACAACTCCCTCAGTAAAGTACTGACTGGAGGTGGCAAAGACGAGAAGGCTAGACAGTTGTGTCCCAGCACTGTAAAGAACTATTTATTCCTAAAGAAAGAGGCTTGCTTTCCCCAAGTGGTTGGGGAAGAAGAGGCAGAAGGTTCCTAAAGACAGGTTGCCTCTGATCCTCTTAATACACTAGACTAAAACAATTTCATTGCTTTCTGCCAGAGGTCTTGGAAACATCTATATCTTGGCTAGCTTTAAGATACTTAAAAAACAATTCAGTCCCATCTCTTGCTATTTATTTCTTTAAATGACAGCATGAGGTATGAAAGACAAGTTCTTGCAGCCAAAAGGTATTTAAACGCAGACATGCTATCAGATTGAAATATCACATGCATTTACAATCTTCCCTTTATGGCTCTCTAGTTCCTGACTTGGACATCTCTTCACAGGATAATGGGAGTCCTGAGGAAGATGGAAAGCCCCCACCACTGGATCCCCAAACGGCTGCAGAAGCCCTGGTGGACACAGCACTCACATCCTAAGAATCCACCCTAACTCCAGCAAAGCAGCACTGGGGCCAGGCTGTCCTGGCAGCTCAGAGTGGGGCGCCTTTGCCCATGAAAAGGAAAGAGATAGCAAACAACAATTATCATTTTGCCATCATAAATATTCTGGCACTGGTTTGGCCAATTTTAACATTCAGCGTGTTTTAAACAGGGAAAGACTCAAGTTCACCATGGTCAGCAGTAAGAGCAGGGAGAAGTGTTTTCTTGGCTTTGAAGAAGAAACCTGGCTTCACAAGGAACTGCACGGGGAGTGTGCCAGCCCAAGATGCCTCTGTCCTCACTCCCTAAAGGCTGATCATCATCTCCTCCTTACAATTCAACCCCCCCTGCAGCAAGAGATAGCCAGACCTTCAGCCTTAGTGAGTGCTCCCCTAACCTCGCTGAACCTACGACTGCCAAAATACCCGTACGAGAGGATTAGCCAGGAGGCAGCCAGCAAGGGAAGCAAGTGCCTGTGGAACTGGTAATGGGGATGGATATTTCATACACCACCACCATGGAGCACTACATACAGGAGTGAGCTGGCCCTGTGTGTGCCCCTATTTGTGTTTGCAACAGCATGCTGGGGAGTACAGATCCTTTTCTTTTGGTTCCCCCTAGCAGAAGTGGGGAGACCCCAGCAGTAGGGATGGAAAGCTGGCAGCACCCCAACTAAAGCTGCTCCGCCCGGCCTGGAAGCATCCTCCCCCACAGCCACTGGCAGCAGGGTCACCCCCGAGGTACAACAGCTGCTCCAAACCAGCAGAGTAGTCTCTTATCTGGCACAGCCCTGCCTCGGCAGAGGGGCCTGCGAGAGGCACGTATTAAAAACAGGGTGGTAACTCTAAATCCTCGGGATCTTTCTGGCTCCGTGGAGCCCTTTCAGAGCCATTAGGCAGGGAAAGGCTGCTGCCCTGAGGGACCTGGAACCACACATGGGCTGATAACCATACAAGTGCACACACACAAACGGGTGCAGAGCTAGAAAAGCCAGGAGTGAAAGGGAATCATGCTTAAGATTAAAAACAACAACAGAAATGACAAAACTCTCTTTCCTCCCCACAAAACCATTAGAGAGCTTCGAATTCCTTCAGACGTGGCATTCTCATGTTGGTTCTCTTTAGGTAAACAAACTGCTTTTGATGAATTTTGTTAGCTCTCACAAGACATTCACTAAATGCAAGGCAACTGCAGGACGCAGAAGTGACAGTCTTACCTAGAACCTTCTTCGTCTAGGAAGCTAGACGAAAACGTCATTTGCTGCTAAAAAACAATTTGCAGCTTGGATCAAGACCACCACTAAAAAACACTTCCTTCTTTCGGGAGGAAAAGATCACAAGCTCCAAATTGTGCCTCTTTCAGAACCAAAGTTCAAAAATACAGAATACTAAAACTCACTAGTTAACAACCAAAAGGGTTTATACTCATCACCAAGATAACCACAGCTGCTTTTCCTAACCAAAGCGATCCAAATTCACCCCGTGTGGCACCAGTCCAGCTCCTTTGTCTCCTGACAGGCAGACAAACTTCAGCCTTCAAATGCAGCATCAACCTGTCTTGAAAACCATGGAAAGCACAGAGGCTCTCAGAAGTTCTTAAAAATGTTCTTAAAAGCAGCCGTTTTAATTCCCCTTCCCACTACACTTACTGGAAAGAGGGGAAAACCACCACCCCGTGCGGTGCAGCCTTGCCGAGCCACACCAACCTGAGGCATACAGCGATGTCTGAGGTGAGCTGCAAAGGCGCCAGATTAAACAAAGGCAAGCACGGGACGGCGCGGCGGCCGAGCCCAGGTTGTGCTGACCTGGCACACACCTATCTGCACACCCTGGCAACTGAGCGGGGCTCAAATCATCTGGGCAATGCAGGGTACAGGGAGCAGACAGGAAAAACCTTCAGGCAAGCAGTCTGTGCAGCCTAACCCCAAATTTCTTAAAATACACAAATAAAAAAAATCACATTCACCGAACAAGTACAAGCTACACCTGCAGCAAACTTGGCTGCATGTGGCAGATCATCCATCTTCAGCCTTTCCGAAGACCTCAAACACCAGGGAAAATGCTTGGGTTGGGTTTGATTTTGTCAGAAACCACCCATAAAGCAATGGACCAGTGATCCATTAAAATTTGGCTTAAAATTTGGGAAGGGCCTTTCGTTTCCTCAGTGTCAGACCAAAGTCCCACCTGGGTCAGCTTCTGTCTGATAGCTGTTAAAAACCCTCTGTGAAACAAGCTGGCTGTTTTAATCCAGTTTCAAGTGGACCGTGCTTAGATCCCAAGGTGGTGAAAGCTTTAGCAATGAAGTGGACAGGAACATACCCTTCACATAAAGCTCAACAAGTACAACAAGTACTAATCACGAGCAGCCATGCAGGAGAGAAGCCAAGGACAGAGAGGAGGCTGGAAATCCAGTTACCCACTCCATTCCTAGAAATGATTCAGCTAGATTGGACTTACAGCAAATGGGCAGAAGCACAACAAGTAGCTTGTCTTTGCTCCCTACATTTTATGAATAAGTATTTCAGCTCCTGAACCCTTGATCTTTCTTCTCATAAAATGCTATTGCAAAAGCCAACTGATATTTTCCACACACATGGAAAAGTATTTGCTACCCATTCAATTCCTTAACCAAACACACACACTTATACACCAGCAGCTTTCTTCCTCACCCCTTTTGCATTTTTTTTCTTCAAAAAATATTTAAGTTTCTTCTTTTTGGGTCTGTCTTTTCAATATTACAATATTCTTTTTTGACTGTGCCGTCACTAACTTTTGGAGGGCAGCAGAAATCTTCAGGACAATGCAGTAAACATTAATACCAAGGTTTCTGCTTTCTGTTTACAACCTTATCAGAGCATGGTGTTTTCCTGTGAGATTTTCACTCTTTTAGAGCAGTTGACAAGTGAATGAAAAATTAGTAAATGCTTTGATTGAACTGCAATAAAATAAATTTAGAAAAAAAATCTAAAACCCCCTAAAGCACAGAATATAGGAGGGGCAAAGGGGGTGTTTTGGAAATTGTACATGTGCAGTCACGATGTGTTACTTCCAAAAACATACTTCCAGCTGTTATGTATAAATATTGGCTTGAAAATGAAGCCCTAGACGACGTGCTGGCATTTGGTTGGAGCTGTTGGCTGGTGGGGCACTCTCGGGTGACACCGTGTACACGCTGTGCTGTCACAGAGCGTGCTGGTCCCTCCCGTCCTGATGTGTCACCGGCATTGCATCACTGCCAGTGAAATAACGCAGCTGCCTCACTGCTTTTTTTTCTTTTTTTTTAAGTGACAGCAAATTTCAGCGCAATAAATCTCTGAGCCTGTGCCCAGCCCTACTGCTCACTCAGGCCACCTTCTCTGCTTTGCAGAACTCTCCCTTCTCCCTCAGCACGGCCTCATTTGAGAAAAATAACACTCTCACCACCTGAAAGATGTCGTGATTAAGCTTAAAATTTGGCAGCCATGTTATTGCCTGTCATTGTCCCTTAGACTTCTGGGATTACTGCTTTCACTGGCCATTATTGTTGCCCTCTCAGAAACGAGTGAGTTAGATGGTCTCTCCAATAACCCCCACAATCCACCACAAACCTGAACACTGCTAAAAGGCCCCAGAAGTCACTGACAAATCTCAGCAGCAAAATACACAGAACTTTCCTGGAGTAAACACAGCAGCAGCAATAGGTGTGATAAGTACTGTCTTACCACGCTGCTGGCCTTCACTACTGTCCAGCAGGCAGGAAGCCACGGCCAGCTTGCCCACGTGGCTTTCAAAGAGCACCTCAGTGCGATAACCAAGATGCAGAAAAGTTCATTTTTCCAGCTTTATCCACTACTTACCCACAGCAAACCTGCCAAAGTGTCACACTTTATAATGGCAGAGCTATCTGTGGCCACTGCTTGTCATTTCAGTAGGACACCATAGTCCATCAAAACATCCTACCATATGGTTCAACCACAATTTTACAAAATCCACTGCAGTTACCCACACGCACAAAAAAAAACCCCCACACAAAACAAACCAAAAAAACCCCAACAAAAAAGCCACAACCACCATAAAATAAAAATTCCTTTTTTTTCTGTATTTTGACAGTGCAGGAAACACCCATTTTGTGTGAGCTTTCAAAAGGGTTCCCAAACGATGGACACATAGAAAACACTGCTGATCCCTCCAGAGCTCCCTCTTTTCATTTTGACAATTAAACGCGTGAGCATAGGGTTCAGCATCATCTGCAGCTGCAAACACTCTAGCTGAAACCTGCAAGCTACGTACTTGTTCAACCAGATTCATGTTATTATCTTTTCCCTTTCCTCTTGTTGTGGCAAGAGTAACAATTTAATTAGACAGGGGAAGAAAAAAAAAAAGCCCATATTATTTATAACTACAGCGCAATACATTATTTTTAGCTAAAGGACTCTTAAGAAAGAAACAGTGCCCAGACAGATTTTCATGTACAACTTCCTGAATTTGTGATTCACAGCCAAATTTCAGGGACAAGTTTAATTTAGGTTTTGATCCTTCTGACCTTGGCACATTAGCAAGAGCTCTAGTTTTGGTGCCTGCAGCTTCGCTTCTTCTGAGCTCTATAGATATAAAGCTCAACAGGTCCACTGGCTGCAAAACCAGCAACACTTCAGAAAAGGCAGCCTTTGGAGAAACAAAGCTGTCATCCTACTGTGGCTCTCGGGGAAATTTGGGAGGCGGGGAGCATTTACCCAGGCACAACACCACAGTGATAGGAGCAGGACGTATCCCATTACGGGAACTGCGCGTTCACAAACAAGTGCCAGAGCCACAGGCTGTTCTGTGCCACGCGGCACAGATAACACGGACAGGCTTCACGCTGCAAATCCAACCTCCCTACCCACTTTTTTTTTTTAACCTAAACTATATTTGACTTCACTGTCAAGTATTTCAGCACAGCTGCTATTCTCAGGTTCTCCTAAAATACACACAGTAGGTACTGTACTATTGCACATATAAACATCTACCTTCCTACCACAGCTATTTATGATTAAAATAACTTTTCTCCATTTCTGATTTCATTTCCTTTCTCTGGGCCCTGTTCTACATTGCACAGGAGGTGCTTTCAAGACCAGAACTAGCCTCTAGCATGAAATAAAGAAGTAAAATGTTAGCCTAGTTAGAAGTTTCGAACTTAGTGTCCAGTTTCCCTTGTGGGTGACCTATAAGCAGGACTTATCTCTGATGCCTCACAGTTTAGGGAAAAGAAAGGACTGAAAGTCAGCAATGAGCTAAGGGCTGGTGGTAAAGAGGAGCTGCCTGTCATCTGCTGGTCCTTCAGATTATCACTAGTGTCCATTCCAGACTCTGCTGGGTTTGTTACATATCTTACTGGGGCTTCCACAGCACAAGTCCTCTCTAAAGATCTGCCCCAACTGCAGCTATCACTGTCAAAAATTGTGCAGGTGCACAACAGCAACACTTAGCAATGGTGGATCTTACTCTGTCTAAAAACAAATTTCTTAGGTGAAGAACACCACACACGCTTTTCAGTTGCACTGAAAGAGGATAAAATGGTGGCATACAATTTAACACACTTTTCCACACATCTGGGACACTTCCATGGTTCAGGGGTTCTCTGCTGATGTGATGCATGAAAAAGAGCCAGTGGCACCCCTGCATCTAGAAGATGGCCATTGAAACCCACATTGAAACCCACAGCATCACCTTCTAAACTCACCCATACAGATTGGAAAAGGGTCTTCCTCAAGCAAACACACCTTGTTTTCATCCACCCTTGCACCAGGCAAGAGTGGAGGTAAAGCATTATCACCACAGTTACAGTGCAGAGGGGGCTGTACACAGCAGCAGACACCTCCCTGGTCACACCAAGTTTTTGCTGGGCTCTAAGCAGAAGCTATGCAAGTGGCTGGGATGTTCCAGCAGATGTTCTGAGGACCTGGTTCTTATCCAAATCCTTCCTTAGAGGCATGTGTTCCACTCAAGAGGACCTTGCTCTCAGTGCATGTATCCTTCCATAACTGAATGCGTTGAAGCCCAAAGCTTCTTTTCCTCCCAAAGCTTTTACATGATTCGTAACTTCATTATGACATTAACTCTGACACTTCTGGAGGGCTAAGCAAATCCCCTGCTACTCCCCAAAACGTTACTCTAGACATAGCTGACCAGCCTCATTCCTTGTCCATGATCATCCTGCCTGCTCAGCCAACTATTAAATAATTAACCCACACTGAGAAAAAGGCTCCTTTCTGCCTCATGGAATGGGGCCTCAAGTTTTCAGTGTGAAGCTCCTTTGTACTGAATGCAGTGTGTCCCAGAAATCTTTCTGTGGGCAGCTGTACTCTGTATAAACAGTAATATAAACAATAGAGATTAAAGGAGTTCATCTCTCACTGTTAAAGACAAACAAATACAACTGTTACAAATCATTTTGAGGTGATAAGGGATTTAGGATGAGTGAAGCTGAACCCTGACTCCATGACCTCACGGCACGCATCCAAGTACAGCAAGAGGAAGCTCCCAGTGGTCCGGAAGCTGAGCCACAATCCATCCCAGAAGGGCACAGGCACCAGTGCTGCATTTCAGGAGCACTGCACTCCATTCTGCCTCCTGTTTGGAGTTGATTCCCCTCACTTACAATGCTTAAAGTTGGCTGCACCAACTGAACCTTAATCCTGGGTTTTAGCACAACCAAGCAGTTAGATACCGTCATACGTGCACACATTCTGAACCTGTCGTTTCCTTACACAATTTGGTAGTTATCCTAAACAGCTGCTGCTTCAAAAAAAAAAAGTCTTCCTTCTCCTTTCAGGTTCCCTTTTATTTAGAATTCAGGCATTTACAATACTAGAATGGAAAAAGGACATTTGTGATCAGATGTTCTAGACACCCCTATGCATCAGAAATCAGGGGACAGGGGTTTTACTTAAAATACCATGCTACTACTAGTCTGTGCTGTCTGTTCTTCCTACTCCAAAGCCCATTGCTGGAGAAGTGAAGCTGCTGCTCTTCCTGGTCTGGCATTGTCAGATCCCCAAGGCAGAGCAGGGTACTCTTCTTTACACCTGCCCATTTAAAACAACTGCTGGATTTGCAGTTAGAGAAAACCCCCCTCCTCTGCCCTGCCCTCAAGATCAGGCTGACAAAGAAGGCTGTTGGAAGATTTTTTTGTCTTGACTTCTGGCATGGGATCCTCTGCATATTTCATTCAACAGACATGCTGCACCTGCAACACCTTCAGTTTTTCCTGGTGTCTGCATGCAGTGTATTGCTGTTGTGGTCTCTGCCTTTTAACTATAGGACTTCGGTTTGTCATAAGGTAACAGAAAAATGCTTTGTCTGACATGCTGTGGGGCAGATTTCTGAGAGACTTTGGAAAAAGATGCTCATTGGCATGGATGACTAGACCAGGCCCATCCACTTCAGGGCCTTTGTAGGCCAGAAAGGTGCGCATATATTGCAAAAAAAAATTACTACCATGTCAGAACCCAAAGTTACATGGTTTTCTTGGAATTTTTTCTACCTACTTTTCATACCTTTCTACTGAAAGAAGAGGTTTACAGCATGGAGAGTTGCATCAAACAAAATTCTGCTCAACAGCCTTATCTCAACCCCACAGCATGTTAATTCAAGGTTGTTACCTCTTCCACCTCCTTTCCTTGCACACTGGAAAACAAACAAAATACACAAAGGGCACATGGAAAAACCTCAGTGCAGTACAGACAGGACAGATTTTCTGATTAAATTTCACTGTCTTCACTTTTTTGTTTTCCACAGGCGCTAAGAAATATGTACAATTCTTGTATCTACATAAGTTGCCCATTTCTAACTGATGCAGGCTTCAATAGATGACCTGCAGCATGGAAAATAAAAGTTACTTAAACTCCTCCACTCTCCATAAATGCAAAGGAAAACCTCAGCTGGCAGCCAGCATGCTGCAGTACTGATGCTGTTCCTGAAACCTACAAACCAGTTCCCAGCATGTGCTGCTGCAGACACTTATCAGCACTTTAAATGTGTACATTTGAATGTTTTTGAATGTGCAGAAACCAGGCAATGTAAATAGAAAACAGTTTTAACATGACACAGAGACACAGGGTAATGCTCCCTCCGCATCACGCAGCTAAAGCTTCAGCTGACAGCGACGGTGACACGACAGAAATGCTCCATCAAGCCAGTGCTACAGCTCTGCAAAATTGTCAATGATTACAGAATAATGCCCTGCAATCAAAGAACAAAATGTGTGCTGCAGATTAATCACTTTCCAAGACGGGAAAGGAAAGATAGGCTTGAGAGATAAATCTGGCTGGGGTGTTTATGCAAGCGTATCATGCTCCCTAGTACTCAATGTCCCAGAACTTACAGAGGAAGTAAACAATGTGCTGGGGGGGTGTGCGGGGGGTGTGCGAGGGGTGTGAGTGTGCCTGTGCTCACAACCCCAAATAAGACGGCTTGTGAAAAATGCTGAACTTTCAGTTACGAAACACCAGCGTTAGGAGTCACTTTATCGCCGGCTGTACTGCTCCTGCCTGGGAAAATCTAAAACAAGGAGCCCTTCAGATACAGCCAACGCTTCTCTCTGGCATTTCAAACTTCCGTATAAAACTCCACAAGGATGCCCACGGACTCCTGAGCCCTCTCCCCCATGTCGCCTCAGCAGCTATAGCAGACGGGCAGTGCATTTGAAGGCAGGGACTGCAAGCACTTCTGGTTGGGATTTACTTCTGGAAGCACACTCCGGCAACCTACATTTTCAGTGTCCCTCTAGCATAAAATCACACTGCTTTTGGCTGTTTAGGCAGTGCCAGCTTTCATGCATTCCTCTTTTCTGTGTAAACATATTTACATTTGTGACTCCTAACTGGCTTAACACTACACAGGCATTTCGAGGAAAACTCTACCAGCACTTGAATTAAATGCAACACTTTGACAATCAATTACAAACACACTACACTGACAGCAATGGGTACAGGAGAGGCTGGTGACATGGATTTAGATCAAGGGCTGCAGAGGTTCATTGGGAAGGCCTTCTGCAAAAGCTCACCAGGGGCCTATGCCACAGTAGACTGAGTCACCAAAGTGACACGTAACAAAAAAGTTAGAAAATCTTCATGCTCAGAGTTTTAGTTGCCGTCAATGGCTTTGGAAGAGGTAGGAGCATCATGCTGCAATTCCTCACCTGAGGATGACCTCCTAATACCAAATGTATTTCCACACAGGAGCTAATAAAAAATTCCTAAAAACCAAAGCCAGAGACAGTGCTGGGGTACGCACTCCAACAGTGCTGCATACAGGGAAAATACTTCACAGAAACCAGCTACTGAGGTTCCTTCTCTCTGCAAATATCCAGCTCTGTATTAAAACCAATTAACAATAATCTACTAATAACAAGACTGTGATGTAGCTGTGAGGTTCCCCTAAAGCAAAATCCTGCCAATGCTAGTAATTGATTCAGCAATGTGCACCAGTTCAATGGCACAGGCGTCTCCAATTCTTGGAAACATTACATCCAGTCTAATTCTCCCCCCAAGGTCACCACAACCATGAGAAAATCCCCATACATCATGACCCAGAGAGCTGTGTCTAAACAGCTGTTATCAATAGCCTGGGAAACTGAAGCACCGCACCTGAAAAGAATCAGCCACCACAAGTAAATCCCTCAGCCAACCACACTGCCAGAGTGGCTTGGAGAGCAGTGGCAAACTGCAGATTTCTCTTGCAGAGGAAAAAGCATGGCGTGCTAGATTTGCCTTTGCACTATTTGTTGCAATGTGTGTTTGCATGCACTTTATCGCAATGGAAAGAGGACAGGCCACCCTGTTACCTGACTAAAGTTTTCAACTTTTATCATGAAGGAACAAAGGACTCATAGATGACACACTCTATGCTCAAGCTCTTTAACAGGTCAGTACAGGGTTATTCACACCAATAAATGACTTGGTCTAGCTAACACCACAATTCAGTATGAGTTTCTCAATCTAATTCTGGTAACAAAAACACCCTCATCAGCTTCCCTAGATGTGAAAGTGTTTTACCACAACCATTAAAGACCAGGCATGAAGTTAGCATCTGAGGCAGAAGGTACAAAAACCCAGGAAGCTATATCAGAAAAAGTCAGCTATATCATTATATTTTCAAGTCTAAATCCACCAAGTCAGAGGGTCTTTACTGGAGGACACAGAATATGCTATGACTACAGACTGTACACTTCCATGCCTTCTGTTTTTTCAGTGAGGAACTTGTATGTCTCCTCTCTTTTCACGGATAAGGAAGGAAAAAGGAACAGCCCCTCACCATGGAAATAAGAGCAATTACTACCTACACCATTAAATACTCTAGGGACAGCTCAGCAGCCCTATGAATTGTAGAATCTGAGATGCTGTTTGGTGTCTAGGTCAGGCCACAGAGAAATAAGACATCCAAGTCTCTCTGAGGCAGGACTCTCCATCTCTTACACAAATGAGCAACCTCTCAGCACCCAGTATCAGCAGAAGGAACAAGATTATCCAAATGACTAAGGATTTGCACACTGACAGCACCATGACTGCTTACCTAAGGGTGGATCAGTTAAAAATATACACAGTGTTCTAAATTATAGGTGGTGATGCGAGCCCCACCTACACCTTGTATTGTCCAACACTTCCTCCTATAAAACCCTGTTTGTTCCTCAGTACTAATAACTTTGCAAACCTGAACTGAAACTGGGATTAGAAACAGGGTAAGTGGTCCAAGATAGGCAAGCAAGACACAGGAAATACACAGTCCTGGAGCAGGGGAGAAATGTGGAATGGGGAGCTGGACAAAAAAAAGCAGACAAGCTGGACAAGCAGAACAGATATGAAAACCAGTGGGGGCGGGCAGAGATGTGGAAGATCACAGGAAAAGGAAGGAGGCATGCATGGAGCAAGACTGGGAATCACAGAAAAAGAGACTTGGATGATAGAACACAGTAAGGAGCTTGGGGAGAGGAGAAGAAGATATGGGGCTGGGACAGTGCTCATCAGGGAAGCCTATGGATACCGGGAAGGCAAATGACACAGACAAGCACACTGGGAAGGGCGTATTTCTCTACTCGGAGCCAAGTGCAACAACTATGGCACAGGGCCCACATAGAGAGCATAGAGGATGAGCTGAAACCCTGAGTACCCCTTGAAGGATCCAGCCCAACAAGGAGAGTGGGGGTGGGTAGAGCCTGTGAGCTCCTTACTTAATAACAGTGTCACAGCCAGCAGGAGAAGCAATTTCAAGTGTTAGAGGCAACTTTATTTCTGACATTTTGTACTTCCCAAGGACTCGACTTTTATATTGAAACATTTTTTCAGTGTAGATTTTTGGGTAAATAAAGAATGCTCTTATTTAGTACTTCTGCTTGGCCCTCCACTGAACAGTGAGAGCTATCCACAAAGATACTCCAGTGATCTACAGTTTGTGGTCAAGCCATGAGAAATCTCCCTGGCAGCTCCTACAAAATGGGGAAAACCCATCACTGGAATTGCTCAAACCCACCCACTGCATCGCAGTACTTCTAGGGAGAAAGCTGCTGACCCCCACAGGGCTATAACCATCTGGAAGAATTTGTGGTCTGATACCTGATACAGTTTCCTGCAAAAAATAAGGAAAATTCACCTCTCAGGCCCTGAAAAGCTTTTTTTTTTTTTAAACCAAACACAACCAACAGCCATCCAACAAAAATGTCAAACATTGAGCAGGCACTCAAAATGGGATAAATTTAGTAAGATGTCATGATTCAACTACAATTGAAGGAAATCCATACTTAATTTCTCAAACAACTATCATACTGTTCAAGCAGTGTTTTTCCTTCAGGCTGAGAAGACACCAAATACACACTATTTCTCAATTTACTACTTTTTTCTTCTTTTCTTCCTTCCAATTAGAGAACATTGTCATTCCACATGCTTAGTACAAGCCTGAATAGAAATGACATGTGAGAAGCTTTTGCCAGGGTTAAGTCCTGACACAGCTGTTGGAAAAACCCAAAATGAACATTTTATCCTGGCCAAATCAGTGTTCTTTTCACTATTTATACTCTTGGGTCCAGCAGCTGCAAGTGACGCTGCAGGTCATGTTGTCCAAAATGGACAAGGAATCTGAAGACGCTCTCAAGTTTTGGAGGCTTGTTTCTACTTCTGTTCTCCCTCTCAGTCATTCACAGCACTGCTGCACCAATACCAATTTGCTGCAAGTTTAAGTACAGTATCAAACCCTGGTCAGAACAGATTTTTCAGCTAAAATTTCCCATCTTTAAAAATTAAAAAAAAAAAAAAAAAAGAAGTGCCTTTTTACTTGCTTTCATTTTTCAACACCATAGGATCAACACTGGCTGCTCAGCTGATAATGCCCCTCTTTATTTGAAATTATTTTTCTCCTTTCACCACCCACATTCATCTGGGACTTATTCAGTATTATTCTGCCTGACACTGGTCCAAAACAGCAAACAGTTTCTGTAACGGCACAATAAGCAGAGAAGACCCTAAGAGAGCTGCTTCGTTGTCTAAGAACCCTCTCACATACCGAAAATAAGGCTGAAAAACCTGTAAGGAGGCTAGATACAGCTGTGCCTTTAACAGCACAACCTCTCTGGTATTTTACATTTGGCATCTGGCATTTTACAAGCAGGGAAACATTTCTGCTGTACTTTGGCCTTCTGTCATCAGAGAGAGGTGGAGATCTATGCCCTTTCTCCTTCTAAATTAGACTCCTTCAGTGCCCTATTTTATATTCTTCCTGACAGGTCCCTATTTTGTATAAAACAAAAAGTACTACTGTCGTTGTGTTGCATGGCAAAAGCCCTTTCCAGCTGAAAGAGGAAACTCCTGCCACCGAGTCAAGTGCCAAGATGTAACTTTGCAGTTAGAACTGCGAGGACAAAATAACTTTGCCCAGCAACATATTAATTTCCAGCAGGATTTGATAAAATTATAATTCACTGTCCAGAAAAAGACTAAAACATTAAACATATTATACTGAGAAAGTCAAAATAGGTCATTCAATCAGCATTATTCCCCCTTCATTTCACACATAATACAAAGCAGTTAAGTAGTTTCTCTTGCAATTAGCATCATCTTTTTCTCCTTGGTGTCTAAAATACACTGGAGATATGAAGCTGCTCTGACTGTACTGGAGCCCAGGCCCTGCTTCCCATCATCACCGACTCCTTAATAAATACAGAGGTGAAATCCTGTCTTCAATGATTTCAACAATTATAATTTTTTTTTGCTATTCCAATTCCCTGGTCTATCACCTCAAACAATAGACCTTTTCCCTCTGATTAAAAAGGAGTACAGATGTGCTCAGGAAGAACCCCAGCACCTCCAGCTGCTAATGCACATCCCACTCCATCTTCCAACCAAGAAGACTTGTTACCTGGCAGAGCCCTGAAGAAAGTGGGCTAGAAACAGCCGTCATGAGGAACGGCAGGGTTTTAAGAGATCTTTCCTGGATGTGAGAAGTCTGACATATGCTTCAAATGCATTTTAATTTAGAAGAATGTTGGAAAGATTTTATTTATGTCTCTAATTAGGTAAACAGTATGCTTCTTCCACCTGCTTTGAGCTACCCCACTAGGCCCAGTAGACATCAGATGTCTATGAACATACATCAGGTTGATTTACTCCCCACCGCTAGCTCACAGAATCCTTCCTCCTCCCAGTCCCGTATGCCACCACCTTATGGACTACACACTTCCCCTCCTTTTGGTATGGAAAATGGCCTCACTATTGATTTTCAAATACCTTACTAAGCACACAGCTCCCTTCCCCATAGCTTTACATAGAGTTCCTCAGTTCCTCATAAAAGATTTCTCTCCTACCCCAAGCATGCAAACCTTCTAGCACATTTTAATCAGAAGTATTTTTGCCATGCATGAATCAGGATGCAAGAGCACTGGGGCAAGAAATAAATCTCAACATGCCATGGGAAGTGAAAATCACACTGTCAACATCATGATGAACATAATACTAGGTCGGAGCTTTTGGCTGCTGCACAAACTAGGCTGGAAACCTCTGGCCCAGTTCATGCAGAGCTCTGACATGACTTCCATTTGCAAATCGAAGATTTTAAATGTAGCCTACTTATCTGGGACACATACATGGCTGAGGCTGTGAATTCAAAAAACGCTTCAGAGTTTTTACAGCTCCTCAGTGGCAGCATCATTATCAGTGCCAAAGTTCTTCTCCTACAAAGGCATAGAAGGGTCAGCAGCCTCCCATTGTATGTCTTGATGCATACTTAAAGAAGCACCATTCACTCTGAAACCTGACATCTCCAACAAATGGTTTTGAGTTCCCCCATACAGTGAAATTCATAGGCACAACAGATCGTGTTGCACAAAAACAGGGACAGCAGCTCTACAAGTCTCAGCTTACAAGCATCTCAGGACACTACTTGAACTGGCATCACCTTCTTGTACGAATTCCTGGAAAAAAACATTCTCTGAAAATTAGTCAAGGTCCAGAGCAGTTGTGCAGAACAAACAGTAAGTTACAGGCTTTCAGGAAACCACATCACCGCTCTATGAACAAAACCAATCAGCAAAAAAGGTGATAATGTGGAAGCCTGTGAAACACTCACAGTAAGACATTCTTCCTTGAGCACTGTTCTCTTGTCAGATGCCAAATTTTATGTACTAAAGCATATCTAGAACTTAATACATGAAACTGATAAATCCTCCATGAAGTATTAGCAAATATATTTACACACGATTGGGGTTCAAACAAAGTCAGAAACTTTTGATTTGGATTAAGTCTCGCATTTAAAGGCATGTTTACACTGCAAATTTCATGTAAGAAAGTGATGTTAACCTTGGTCACAATGTGTCTTTGGAGAGCTGCAATAGGTGTTTGAAGAGGTAGTGCGGAGAGAAAAAGCCCCAGATACGGAAGGATTAAAAAGTACTGCTATGTGAGTACCTATCAAGATAATTCAGTCCACATCTTAGATAAAATGAATATGGCCCTGGAATTCAGTCCATGTCCTAAAACTATTTCTTTAGAATAATACATCTATTCTTCTGCATCCGATTTTGGAAAAAGCTTAGAAACCAAAGTGATACAGCATGAGAAAACACTAAGGTATAAGGGCAAACTGTCTCCAAAGTCAGAGGTGCTGGCTGTCTAGACCAGGAGAGCAGCTTGTATTAGATATTACTAGGTAATTAATACATTTTTAAACAAAGCTTTGTTTTCTTAAGTATGACACTGTTACTAACGTTCCCTGGTCATACTCAGTCCTCATACAGAGCTCAGGCTCAGCTGCAATCAGGATTTTTGGCACTGCTGGCTTGAATCTGTCTAGCACTAATGCAAATGCGTGCTGCTGCCTTAATGTGGCCTTTAGCAGGGATGAGACTCAGACCTGCCCTCTTTACTCCATCTACCCACGAAAGATGCACTGTCATAAACCGGGCTACATCCACGCAAACTCTTTCATTCCCACTCCAAACTGAGCAGTCACAGAAGCCAGGACGCAAAGTGAAGCCCCAGTGGACACATCCTGATGTTTTTGGGTGTTCCTCTATCTGTCCTCCCACAGCAGACTGCCGTCTGTCCTCATCAGTCTTCCAACTTATCTGTTGTCTCCCACTCCTCTAGGGTTGGGATAAGCAGATGTTACCTCCCCGTTCAAGTGCTGGCAAGCAGCCCAGACCTGCCCTTTTCTGCTCACGCAACTCAGGAGCCAGCAAAACTACGGAAAACTCTTTCCTAGGACTGAGTCCCACCCACTGATCACAATCCCAGGAGTGCCATGGCCTCCGCTGCTCCCTAGAGAGAGACGAAGATCTCGGAAGGCCAGGGATGGGGAGGCAGGCTGGCCTGAACACACTGCAAGGCTGAGGGCTGGGTTACGAGGAGCCCCCAGGCAGACCCACAGCACAACACAGAGTGTGAAGGCAGCCTGAGAGGTAGGTATAAAAGAAAAAAAATGGCTCTTTTGGCAGCACTCCAGCCTCCTGCCCTCATTCCAGAGCTCTCAACTGGATTTTGGTGTGGAGACGTCAGCACAGACCCACCCTTCACCTCGACTCGGGCAGTGGGTGAAGGGACGCAGAAGTGGCGTGATCCAGTGACTCACCCCACGGAAACACACCTGACCACGGGCAGCACTCAGGTGTACAGCAGCCCCAGGCCGCACAGGCAGAGCCCCGCACCCACAGCCTCCTGCCCCCCGAAACTGGAGGCACACACTGCAAAGGCCCTGACAACAAGCTGTCAGTGCCACACGCCGCCGTCCTTGCTTCAAGTGGACCTTCCTCCAGCAGTTCCTCCGACAATGATGCATGGGCTGCGTCTACCCTTCTGTCACCGTCCTCACACCTCTCTTTACATGTAGCGAGTAGAAACTTCATCATCAGGAGAAAAATAATAAAGAAAAGCAAAATAATACCTTGCCAAATAAACATGCTCATGTGAGAACGCAGCATTCCATAATTCAGCTCTAAAGTACGTAGCATGTTGTGATAGAGCAAGAAATCCACTCAATTTGTTAGCACAAGTCTGTTATAAGAGCTAATATTCACAAGGTATTTCTTTACTAGTACAAATCCCCAGAAGAGCATTTCTCTGTCTGTGAAATCTTACAAAGGTATTTGAAAAAGTATTTAAACAGCTTTTATTTTTAACAGGTACCAGCATACAGATAAAGAAAATTGCCCCAGTAAGCAAAGTCCAGGTAGGACACTCACAGACAGTTATTAACAAGACATCAATGCTGTTCACTCTCAACCTCTGCCTCAAATTCCCTGCAAAGCAGCATTATGAGCATATCAACCCTTGAACACATGTGCAAGGTGGGTGGCCCAAAGAAAGGACTCTCTGGCTTTGCAGGGCAAGAGGGGCTCCTCCTGGACCTCACAGCCAGGCACAGCACCAGGAGAAACCACTCTGGCAAAAGGCAACGCTCTTCTCTAGCCCTACTGGAAGGCTTCTCCCTTGCTATTTTACACCAGGGATGAGGCAAAGCACTAATGCAATCAACTCACTTGTTCCCAACTCCTCACACTGTCCTGGCATTGCTTTACATCAGTCCTGTAGCCTGATCATCTCCACGCTGTATCCCCAGCCAAAATCGTACAACATGCCCTGCACAGCTACAAGCCAGTCCCTCATCTCCCATGGAAGTGCACCATGCAACCCTCTGGCTGGTGTTACAAGAGGGAAGGATGGAGAAGGTGAAGTAGGACACAATGTCCCTGGAGTCTCCCAAGACAGGAATGAGAAACTGGGGGATGGGGAATTGAGGAACAGATTTTTTTTTTTTTTTTTAATATTGGTATTTGGAAATCGAACAAGTCCTCTCCGGCTCTTACTCCCCTCACAGGTTTTAGACCAATGATCTGTGACAACTCTTACCCAACACACTGCCCAGGAGATAACTTAGGTAATGTAGCTGATGAATACAGCAACACATATCCTGCTGTTGTTGGAGATCACGCTCCACTCCAGTGGTGGGCTGCTCTCAATGGCTGCAGGAGCCCTAAGGTCCGTCATCCTCATCCACACAGAGCTGAAGATGACCTCCCCGCAGGGCACCGCGGTGTGCCCCAGCAACCCCTACATCCCCTCTCCAGCCCTGCACACCTGAGCTTTTCCTACGCCTCCACCCCAAAGGGGCTGGGGTCACATCACCACAGGACTCCAGATGCCCCTGCAGTTCCTGGCAGGCTGAGAAGCACAGCTCATTCTCTGCTGCCTCAAGCAGACGAGCAAGAGCTGTACCCACCGCTAGCAAAAAATGCTTGGAAACACGCTACTTTGCTTGGGAAGCTAAGCTGTTGACAAATAAATGCCAAACACACAAGGGTAAAGAGATGGTGCCTGCCAGTGGTACAGTCATATCCCACACGCACAACTGGAACATCAGGAAACTGGTACAGCCATTCAGAGAAGCACGGGATACCCCATCCTGACTTCGTCTGAAGCAAGTTAGAACAAAACATCTCACTCTGAAGGAAAATCCCCTTCTGCAGACAAGCCACATTTTAATAATAAGTGCTAAATGGACTATTCAAGCAGGTAATTAATGTTAATTAACATATGTCAGGCCATAAATTGGCTAAATGCACCTCATTTTCCAAGCTTGGTGTGTGGCAATGCTCAGGAAATTGTAACAGAACAGTGTAAGTTTGTAGAAGCACAAAAAAAGAGCATATAAAAGGTTAAGCATAATCTTCACTTAACTCATGGTGTGCTGAGCCAGCAGTACAGAAAACTGCATGACTATGCACATTACATGAACACTTCATTTTGCTCCTGAACCGCTGCGCTACGCACATATTGTCAGTCCCAAGAAAAGCCACATCAAAAAAACCCTGCAGGTCCCTGAGCGCTGTGTTACCAGGCAGGCCTTTATCGGGATCGTCCCTACGTGCTGCAGGACCTGGACGCACCTCCTGTTCCAGGACCTGGCCAGGCTGTGGCCCCTTCCAGAACCGACTTGAGAATCTGTTTTCCATGGCAAGGGGAACGAATCAGCAGCTGGAGGATGCTCAGAGCTTGCCCTTCTCCAGACAGAGTACCTCCAAACGCAGAGGGCCTCCTGCCTTTAAAACAAACTAATATTGCCATTTTGTAACCCTGCCCTTGGGCACATTTTCTGTGACAGACATAGTAGTAAGGCTTTTTTAAAAAGTGGGAGAGAAACAAGAACACGCAGAGACTTTAGTCTAAGTAGCAACTTGCATTAGGAAACACTTTCACTTTCTCCTTTGGCAAGCTGCCACTACACCAAGACCCACTTTAATTGCATTGCAAATAAGGAGCAATCCTCACAAAAGATTTTCCATACTTCCACGCAAAATAGCTGGCTGCCAAAATCTAGCAGGGCACCTTTAGGAGGCTGCCACCTAGAGAAATGCTTTGGCTGCCTATCCTCAGTTTTCCCTTATCTCCAAGGCAATCCCTCTGGCCTCCCTTTGAAGCCAGCACACCCACCGTAATTTTCTGGGGTGGTTTCACGCTCGTTCACCCCGTCCACTCCAGGCAAGCTGGCTGAAACCCACCCAGCCGCTGCAGAAGGGTGCGGGGGGGCCAGCCCCAGAGCTGCCTACCTTCCACTCTGGGCTGCTACTTTGTCCACGTCAGCACAAAGAGCTTTCACAAAACCACCCAGCTAACCCTAATCACTCGCCTTTCTAAATGCACCAGCACGTGCCCAGCCTCCCCTAATCTCCCAGGATTACAGCAAAGTAGTGTAGCACCACCAAAATGACCCGAATACAAAATGGCCTCGCGAGCAAGACACCGCTCGCTTCACCAGGACAACACCAAGCAGAGGCAGGATGTCCCGGGGCAGCAGCGCCAGGACGTGCCTCCTCCCCAGCCTGGTAAGTCTCAGACAGTGTTTGTTCAAGACAATACACCAGATATAACTGCCACTAAGGTGATTTAATTTTTATTAGCATTAACTGTGTCCTTTCAAACACACCAGTAAGAGTAGAAGCCAACCTCTGACTCTCAAGCTTCCTATTTTAAATATGCTCAAATTTTAAATACATACAAATATTGACACTAATAAACCTATTGCAGACAACGTCAATTGTTGCATGGCTGTTTTAGGTAACCTTCTGCCTCTGAACAACAGAAGGACATTGATTCCAGCATTTATCATGCAGGTTTACCTGACGGCGGTACTATTCAGCAATACCATGCCATCACTGACTGGAAGTTTCCCATTCACATCAAAAGTTAAGTGTATCAGAGCCTGTGATTCTTTGCAGCTGAAGACATTCACCAAGGTGATGTGTTTACGTCTGCATTTAACAAGTCCTGTCACACTGTGGATCAAATAATGTCAGTGATGCTGGGAGAGCTACTTGGTCTATCTCTCACTGCTCTAATAGCTGTCACCTGCCTGCGTGAGCTGGGGATAAGTGAAATCTTTGATGTACATTACAGATACAAAATAACAATGTGCGCTAATATCTACATATGGTTTCTACTGGAAAGTTTAAAAAGTCATTTGTTACTGTGATACTAAAATATACTATTCCTCTTTGATGCAAGACACTTGTTATCTAGTGGTTTCAACCACTGGAACCACACATCTCTTTACACTGCTCAGCACAAAAGTCACTTACAAATGTTTCTGAGCATTTTGTTAAAGCACAACATAGCAAGGCTTTGATCAGGTAAGATGCTTAAGCAGCAAGTTTAAGCACACAAGTAATCCCAGTGAAGTCCCAAGGATCCATTCACGTGCTTAAACCCGTGCTCCCTTTGGTAGACCAAAACTTAAAATAATCAGGCTACAGCTTGTAACTCAAACCATTCTGTACAGATGAACAAGGCAACTCAAATATATATTTTAAAAAAATATAATAGAACGCTGGAAAAAATATTCTTGCCAGCAGTTAATTGGGAAACAGAACCTTTAAAGAAGTAAAAAGAAAAAAAGTTTAAAAGTCAGAAGAGGAAAAAAAAAACTGACACAGACTCCAGTTTTATGTTGCCACTACTGATAAAGACATTGTGTGTCAGTCTGAGGAAGGAGAAAGAAGAAGAAAGAGAGTGGTGTTACTTCCTTCTCACATCCTTTGCAAGAAGATGATAAAAAGAGTCCGACACATCTTGCGTATCAGCATCTGGCTAACAGATTTAGACATCTGTCTGCATCACTGGCAAATTTCTCAAGCTTTTTCAAGTCTCAAAAATTAGAGAAGAGACTTGTGCATTTGCTACACTGAAGGGACTGCAGCCCTTTGGTACATACTGGCCAATAAAACACGGTAAGGAATGATGGAATGTCCATGTACAAAGTTTACAAAAACCTCCTGTTCAAAGTAAATACCCCAGCAGCTAGTGTTTATCTTTTATGGGGAAGATGAATACAACAGGTTTAACACAGAATAGGCTTCTGATATGAAAAACAAATCAAAACAAATCAGCTGCATTTAAATTTGGGAATTGCTGGTATCTCTGTATAAAGGACGAGATTCATAGTCTTGACATACTGCTTAACAAAGAGGAAAATAGTCCCCCTAGTGTACTCTTCATGTAGAAAAGACTGTTTCACAAGATAGTGCTGCAAGAAATTACAAAATAACATTGTGGGAAGCGGTATGGAATTACTTAAGCTGTAGTGAAACTCGGCACCTCTACTACGTGCATGGACAAAAAGGTGTTTCAGTTTCCTACTTCAAGATTATTGAGGGAAGTGAGTGCTGCACCCTAAATACTTGCGAGGTAAAACTTGCTTTTTAAGTCAGCACCCTAGTTTTGTGACTGCAGGACTTTGATTGGTATCAGGTAACAGATACCTGACTTAGGAAAGATCTAGTCATCAAGGAGCTCTATAGAAGTACCTGGAAGAGTCACCTGGCACATTGCATTTCACACGGGTGAAACCAGCTCACCCTGGGATCCCTTCCCCCCTCCAGGGATGACAAGCATAAATACCAAACTTCCCTAAGTATTCAAGACAGAAGCAGATATTGGGACATGCATGGAAACCCTCTCCAGTGGTTTGGAAGTGCACGGGACTGTACCAACCCAGGCTGCCCGTGACACACAGGAGTGTCCACAGCGTGGCACCTCTACAGCGCTGCACCGTACACTACTGTCCTAGCTTCAGGCAGTACTAGATTACACATCGTCCCACCGGTGCCAGGGGGAGGGTGAAGCAAAGGAGATTGTTGGCAGGGTATATTGGGCAAACCTTATCCGAATTAGCGGAAACGTAATATATGCCTTCCTAACCACATCTGAAATATTCACTTCTGCTTTAATGCCCTAGGCAGGAAAAAAAAAAAAAAGTGATAGTTGTAACTTTAATTTATAGCTCTTAAAATAATTGTTTTGAGGAGTATAATCCCAGCTATGTTTATGGATTATGGTATTCAGCACATCTCACTGGAAACAGTATTAATATTTCATATATAATAATACATAAGGTAATAAAATCAAGGTCTCTTCTTCCCTTTGTCTAAAATAACAGTTTTCCCACTCAGTGGCAGAGCAGAATATTGTTAAATGGGCTTGCTGCCTTCAACGATGAATTTAGCTGTGTAAAAATATTCTAAATTAAGATAAAAGCCTTCCAACACAGAACTATCTTCTGCTCATTTAAAGTCTCGGTGTAACTAGCAATCTCAAAAAGTCTAATGTGAAAAGCTGACATTAATTCCTGAAGAGTTGTATTCATTACCTGTGAGGGAAACAAAGATGATAATAACATATAATGTGTTTTAGCATCAGGAGACTAAGATGGAGTCTCTGTATAAGAGTGTTGTCTCTACACAAACTAAGCTATGCTCCAGCCAAGAAACTGAAGTAGTCCCCTTCTGAATGTATACGCACTTGAAAAAGAAACCCCAGCCTTGCTAAGGAATTACATTTTGCAGTTTTAGATGCCTGGCAAATTATTAGCTCCTGACCTCCCCTTTGCCCCTTCCAGTATGCCCCTACCACCCACGCACAACTGCACCCACCGTTAACGCGATCGAATGCCTTACCCTAACTTCAGAGACAGTTCACAATCATTAGAGGCAGAATTTTCTGTTACCAGTGTGCCTGCACCTCCTGAGAAAGGTCATCCTAAAGGTTTGTGAGAAACATCTGAACTAAATTATAACAGAAGAATCTCAAGGGATCCAAGTTTTTAACATTTTAATTAGCTCCAAGTACCAGTTAACGCTGCTCAGCAAAGGAATCAATATCAAACTAACAGTTTAAATTGTCAGAAAAATTGTGACAGTATTAAGGATACTAATCAATGTAAGCACTTCATGTTATGGCCCAGATTCTTCTTCTGCTGTAGTGAAAAGTAGTTTTGCCACCAAATTCAGCCAAAACAGTTTCAGCCCCATTGTTCGGTAAGTCTTCATTTAAATCAGATATTGAGAATTTACTGAAAATTCAAAGTACCAGGTAAAAATGCTGGATTTGTCATAACAGCTGACATCTAAAGCCACTGCTTCTGTGTGAAACCAAACAACTTACGAAGGCACACGGTGTCATTGGAAGATGTAACCCTTTATCACACACTGCGTCACACTTGTAAAGTCAGATCAAAATTCAACACCTAATACAGACACAAAAGCTGTAAAAAGGATGTGTGCTTTTAAAAGCCTTGTCTTCAACTAGCTACGCCACCAATAAACTTTGTGTTTGTACTTTCCCCAGCCTGAGACAACTCTGTCAATTAAATGCTTCCTCTACCATGCTCCATTTGGAAGGTAAAAATTATACAGCCGCATTTCAATTCCTACCAGCAAGTCCTATTCAGGTACCCAAATATGAGACAGGGCTGCTAGTACAGAAACTGCCAGAAATGTTTCATCTATACAGTATTTCTGACCAATTTGTATATTGAAAGTTATCACCTGACCAAAACTAGACAGATTCAAAGAGAAAATTTAATTTCCCTGTAAAAGCATTGAACTTCCTGGCAAATTCACCTTCAGCCATCCATTCAAAAACTCCGTGTCAGATGCCACTAGTATCGGCCCTCCGCAGCAACTGAACCTTGCCGGGATTTCCTTCTGCAAACAGTATCGGCACCAAGCAGCACCTGCATTTCTGTATGGCTGCAAGTACGTGACATTTCGGCGTCCAACAGACGCTGACAGATGAACACAGAAAATGAGGAGAAAAAAAAGCAGTTCTGGAAATCACTTCAAATGTGCTTTACGTGCAGTTCTGGCTCCTGGTAGGCCTTATTAGCCTCTGTCTTGAGGGTAGAACCCTGCCTGCCTACAACGTGCTTTTGCACGCGCTGAGTAAACAAGCCACAAAACCAGATTTTTTTCCCCCTCACTTATTAAAACGGTAGTACTCTTAGCTGCTCACTGTCGCAGTGCTGGACAGAAAATGCTGGGCTATCAGTAGACGGTGCTCTCATACACTGGCACCGCAGGAATCGCAAACCAAGCATTCCCGTGGCTGAACAGCCAATGCTTTGATTAACTTTATGAAGAAATGTCAAAACCCCAATTTCCCTCTACTACCTTTGAGGAACACATGGGCAAAAAAATGGGGATTTTCTTGACAAAAATAATAAAGTCATTCTGTATTTGAGCTTTGAGACTCAGACTGACCACGCATAAAAGCAACTCTGCTCATTTCCGTCATGAGTTACCTCTGGTGTTACCATAACTTTTTAAAAAATACAGGCAAAACAAAACCCACACACCTAATAAATATTTTTTTTCCTTTTTCTTTCTCTCTCTCTCCCTCTCTCCTTCTCTTTCCCTGCTTATGTGCTTGTGCCTCAGAAAAGCCAGCTCCGATCCAGCGTGTCCTCTGCCCCCAGAGTCAACAGCCCTCACCGCTTGCACAGAGCAACAGGAAAGAGACAAAACTTTTCTTAATCCCTCCCTTAAAAAAAGCAAAGCCGACAGAGCGACCACCAGCAGCACACCGGCACCAGCGCCCGGCGGGCTGCTGTCGGGGCCAGCCGCCAGCACCCCGCTCCGCGCCCGCATCCTCCACGGGCAGC
>VZTD01002621.1:346980-360645 GCA_013397725.1 Rhagologus leucostigma
CGGTGCCGGAGGTGCCCGCGGCGCTGCCCTCCGCGCCGGCGAAGCGGCGGCCGCTCCCGCGGTGCGTGTGTGCGTTTGTTTATGTTTCACTCCATGCGGATGCAGAAGTAGCTCCAGCGGGAACCGGGCTGTATCCAGCCGGGAGACGAGCCCCCCACGCCCCCAGCGCCTCCGAGCTCGCTCCTCGCCGCTTCCGCAGATATCTTGCCTTTTGGGGGGGGAGGGTGGTCCTTTGCGCCCTCCGTCGGCAGGAGGGCAGGGAGAGGGGTCCTTTGGGTTACGCCGAAGACTTTTTCCTTCTTCAAAACGCCCTAAAGGGAGCCGAAGTCTTAGCATACATCCAACTGCACACTAGCGTAAACCTGTCAGTTTGCGGTGCCCCCAAGCCACACGCAAGCAACCCCCCGAAATCTCACAGCCGACGGAGCAGGGGGCAGGAGAAGGCCACCCCGGGGGCTTGTCGGTTAAAAAAAATAGTAATAAATCCTCCTTCTTGCAGGGAAAAAGCAAACACAACGGGAACAAATCAAATCGCCAGTCTTCCAACAGGTCCAGTAGCTTTAAGCCCTCCCTAGGGCTGCCAAAGAGAATAGGTTTTGTTCCAGCATCAACACCACATTCATAACCTCCTTGCTCCTGCTGCTGCCATCTTGACAGTTTTTCCCCCCTTCACTTAAGTCATTTAAAAAGCGCAGGCAGACGAGGCAGGGAAAGCCACATCGGGAAGGGCGGGGGGCGGCGGGGGGGTGCTGGATCGACAGCCACCTCCACACCGGCAGCAATCGAGATCCGAATTCACGGGAGGAAGAAGCAGCGCTGCTGCATGGTTCCTGCTGCTCCTGCGCCTTCAGCTCGGGAGAGCCTTCCCTTTAAAGGCGAAGGATGGGAAAACGGCAGAGCGCCCGCTCCCCCTGCGAGCAGCCGGTGAGAGGCAAGCGATCCGCCCGCGCCCAGCCCGTCCGCCGCCGCAGCCCGCCCGAGCAGCCTGTCACCCTGCTCACCGCCGACTTCCACATCCCTCCTCCTAACAACCACCGGCAGCAACACAAAGTTATAGACACACGCAGGGAGCCTCAACCAAACCGCACGGCTCGGCATGGCCCGCCCACAGGCGGGCGGAGGGCGGGCGGTGCCGCGCAGGAGCCGCCCCGACGGGGCGGGAGCGCCGGGATGGGGGGAGCTGCCGGAGCGGGGCGGGCTGGAGAACCTGCTGGCACCTGGCGAGGGCAGTGCTTCTCTGCTCCCCGTCCCTGCGGCTCTGGAGCCCTGTCCGGCCGGCCCGGTGGAAAGCACTCAAGCCTCTCCAAGTACTCGGTAAATCTTTCCAAGGATTGCATTAGCCCTGCTTCTTTTCTGTACTTGTTTCCCCTCATCATAAATTATTGGTGCACAAGCTGTTCTGGTAAACTTTAAAATTTAGAGTCTAATTTAGTAATTCTTTGAAAACTTTCACTCTGACAGTGGGTGATGCCAGGGACATGTTCAGACATGTCCACACGTGAATACAATTCCACTGTACCTCCTCCTTAGAGGCTGTGCTCTAGCAGAAAGCCCTCCAAAGTAGCTCACTTGAAGATGTAGTTAATTATGGGTTGAATAAAGGGGTGACCCACGAAGCCAAGGAACATAAAAGCTATTAAAATGGATGACATTATAAATACATCACATGGCAATTTATATGTATTGGTTCTCACCCAGCTTGGTATCAACCTAGACTGTGGACTAGATTTAGTCCAACACTAGCGTTGTCTCTGATATGAGATACAGACAATCGCATGGACTGAGAAGCAGATGTGTTTCTGAAGCTTTGCTGGATAGAATTAGCAGACAAATTAAACTATTCCTGATGTATTTAGCATTACAGACAAGTAGAGAGATTTGAAAACCATTTAGTTTAATTAGAAAACACCAAGGCCCTGATCCTGCATGCCTTACATGTCCTGCTAAGTAAGGCCTAAGGCCCTAAGAGTCTAGTTAGGTTTTGAATTCAAGTGGCACTGAAGTTAGGAATAGTTTAGTGTGATTTTATTAGAAGGGACAGCATTTCAGCATGCATACAATTAATCCCTGGTTATCTAAATATAGTAGGAGACACTGAATTAATCAGAATGAATGCAGGTTCGAGTAATGGAAATAATTTTCACTGCAACTCCATTTTGGGTCACAATGTTGTGTGCCCTGCTGTGGCTTTTGTTGTAACGTGGCCCCTACAGGAATGCAAGGCAGCTCAAAAAGACACCAGCCACTCTGCAATTGTGACACTGGCATTCGTGTGTATGATTTAGCAGTTGCTAGGGAGGAAAACCACAGTGGCCTTGAAGAGCCAGCAACCAAGTTCAGACAAAAAGGTGTGGTAAGAAGATGCTTAGTCCAACACCATATCTCCGAGAAGCCTTTCCTTGTGGCTTTCAGCAGTTAGCCAGAGAAGGCCGGCTGTGAAACCGTGACTGGTGCTCAGCCCTTTCCCCAAAACTAGCTCTACTGCTTGGGGCTGATTTTGACCACTGCAGAAACTTCCACATGGAGCGTGTCCTGAGGTTCCAGGGAAGCATAGCACTTTGACCTTTGTCTGGGTTACCAGCTGCAAATCTAGTCCTAAATGATATTATCATCTTCATTTATTTATTTAATTGGCATTGCATTACTCTACAGGCATTGCTATTAGGTCTCATTGTACTGGGTGAAGGCCCTGCACGTGGTAAGAAATGCTCCACTCCCTGGCAGAATTGCAGTCTAAGTGAGGCAGGAGAGGGCGGGAGAAAGGAAATAAGTAAGTAGTAACCCTATTAAAAAGATGATGGACTGAGGCACTGAACAATTACATGACTGTACTGAGGTCATACAGGAAGCCCATGCCAGAAATGAGAAATACAACTGGATCACCTGAGTGCCAGCCTTGAGCAAGATTATCTATCCTCTTCAGAATTCACTGGTATATCAGTCGCACAACCTTTATCACATGTCATGGTACCAGTTCTCCACAGCTCCATGCAGCACCTGTGTACCCATGATAATGCAGTTTAGGAGTGTAATTAAAACCACAGTATAAATGTTCCTACACATTTTACTTACAAAAAGTGCGTAAGCAAAACAGAAAGACACAGGAGCTCTGCTTATTGTCGTTCCATGGCTGGGCCCACTGAAATACACATAGAAACTGATCAAAATTGAATCTAAAGCCTGCACAATTTTCGGTCTCTTCCTTTAAGTACTTTAATGCCCCAAGGGTGGGATTTTCAAAAAGGCTGCATTTATGGGAGTTTTATCACTGACTTCAACAGGAATAAAGTTAGGCCAGCCCTCAGGCCATTTGAAAACCAGCTCACTTACTTTGCCTACTTAGACTTCGAGTGTTTTAGGGCAGGGCTGTGTCTTCCTCTGCATCTCCTTTTATCTCCTATGGCCGCTCAAGCTGATGTGAGGAACATGTGTGCCTATCACGATATCTGGATTATATGGATCTGGCAGGGTCACAGTCACATGGCAACTAGAGAAGTGCAGGTGACATTTCTGGCTTCACCTCTCACACAAATATCTTAACTGCATGAGTACGGTTGGTGTTAAAGTCTCACGGAGGGTGGGAGGCCTGGAACTTCTTGTCAGTACGGCATTACGGACATCTCCTGTGAAGTGTACTGCCGCTCAATAAACGAATGTTGTATTGCACTTACGTTGAACAATGGCTGCATTGTCTACGTGGACCTCATACAAACAGGTATATCGTGGGTTGTTTTGTAAGGCACCTGCAGCCTAGTCTCTGAGCAGTTTGTGTCCCCTGCAATAACCCTGTCTACCCCTCCCATTCACCCCGTGAGAGAGCGGCTCCCTTAGTGTGTTTTTTGTTCTTCCCACAGTTCCCTACTGTGTCCTTTAAACATAGACTGGGCAGCGGGCAATAGGTTTTGCGGCTGATTCAGAGCAACCTGGATGTTGATGATTAGAAAAAAATGTCATTTATAAACCAGCCAACTTCATGCCCTAAGGCTTTAACTTTGTGGCCCGATTTGGCTAAAACTGGCTAATGGGTTTTACAGTTGTTATGAAAAGATCGGCTGACTGGCAGACACAGAGCAAAGGTCCAAATTCTGCCGTGGAACTTGATGGGTTTGCCAAAGATGGCCACAGATTTCTAACTGTAAAATTTTCCTCGAAGTGATGGACAGCAACTGGAAGATGACTTCAAGCTGGACTCTCTCAGCTTTATTTATGAGGCCTGTAATACTGGTATTTCCCTGAAATCCCTCTTCTTAATGTCTCATTGAAGGAGCATCTCAGCTTGCATTTTAAACCAATAGCCAAGTTCTTGATGTGCCATGGATGTGACCCAAATATACTTTGAGGGCCAGGAAGAAAGGTGGAGGGGTGGCGGGGAATCCAAAAGCGAATTACCTATTTTAAACCCTTTTTAAAAAACCTGCTCTTTAGGCTGACATTGCTTAAAAGCTTGCTTCGTATTTTTAAATACTATGGGGCACATGCAGTTATTGAGTTTATATCGTTAGGGTGCAGCCAAACTGCTGAGATACAGCAGGAAATTGCACTTTTTTTATTATTATTATTATTCATCTTGGATTACATGACAGAATTTTGACCTGTGAAGATACACAGCTCTCCCCCTTAGCTCGGGCTGGTCCGAGTGGCCAAACACCGTTCTGCCCCACAACTGACTCGTTGTGTAACCCGGCCGTGTCCACTTAAGCCCGTCTCGGTTACCCCACGTGGGGTTAATTATACGCACTTATCGCTTAATTGCTCCATCATTATAACTTAACACCTTCCTACNACCGTGCGAACTGAATGATGTCATGCTCCGGGGCCGCGCGTGACCGCCGGGGCCCGCCCTCGCCGCCCATTGGCCGGCTCCCGTCGCCCGTCAGGCCAGCGACGCCTCCCATTGGCCGGCGCCTCCGCCCCGCCGCCGCCCCTCGGAAAATAATAAACAATCGAGTAAAATGCGGCGCGGGGCGGGGGCCCGGGCTGGCTCCGCGCCCCCTCCCCGGGAGCTGCCCCTCGCTGCGGGCGCTGCCTGCAGCCCTGCCGCCGGAAAAGCCTTTCCTGAAGGTGCCGTGGCGCTCGCACGGAAAATTGCCTTCAGCCAGAGGCTACTGCTGCACTGAGGACCAAGCAAAGCCGTCTCTCGGCTTTCCCCGATCCCCTTGTCTCAAAGCTAAGTTGTGCCAGGCTGCAGGCGCCCTCCAGATGTGAGCTTCGAGGCAGTGGAGATCTGTGTCTGGTGGGAGGGGAAGGGACTAGGTGGGTACATGTCTGACAGCCAGGTGTGCCAGTCCAGTGCGCCAAATGCTTAGAGGTAGGGCAGCGGCAGGGAGACCTGGAAGCCACACCTCTGGAACTGTGTCAGCGTTGGTTGTCTTCACGGGACAAAAAACGTCCCCGAGGTGACTGTCCGCATGGTGCTGTGCAGAGAGATGCATTCTCAATCCTTGCTTCGTTGTAGTGGTGCTTACACAGCACAGCCCTAAAATAACTACCTTTCACAGCCCTGCTTCCCTCTACCTGCGAACAGAAGGCACGCTTGTACAGCAGGGAATTTAATCGGGGATCAGGTGACGAGAATGAAGGCTGCAGGAAAGGATTCACCTTTTCTCAGGCTCACAGCCTGGCCTCTCCTTTTGACAGCAGGTGCCCAATACGGCCTATTTCACTTCCTCCAAAGAACTAATTATTTTCTCCTGTACGTGGCCCTTGGAGGAAGAAGTCTAAGCCCCTCCCTCATGCTGTCATCCTGTATTTCCAGTGATCAGAGCACTTCTTCAGGAGCTGAAGAGGTGGCTCCTGGTCCTTTTCCCAGAACTTTGTGTTTTGTTCTCAGACAGATGTTTGATGTAAAGTACATAGCGCACACTAAAAAGGGTACTGAAATCCAAGGCTGCTCCCCTCCCTTCCCCATGGCAATGTTATTATTGCTAGGTCATGGCCTCTCCTTGATTGCTCCCGTGAATCCCGAAACCCCACCCTCTCCACCAAGCAGCAGTACGGGTTCAACAGGCTGGTTGGAAATGGGAGTGCGTGCTAGGCTAGCCTGCCTCCCTGGTAAAATACTCTTCGGGAAGGTCAGAGCGAGGCATCTGAACCCCGGCGGGCAGAAGGAGGAGAAAATGACCTTGTGTCTCCTGGTGTGAGGGGCACTGCAAGGCACACAGCGGGAAGGAAGTCCCCCCTGGGGATTTGAGGAAGGGTTCGAAGAGGCTGGTGAAGCGTTAAGCAAAAGCAGTCAGCGGCTTAGCACATGGTGGGGAAGTCGATTATAAGCATTTGCAGCTGGGTCTCTCTCTCCTACCCCGGAGGAACTGGGTAACTGCTGACTCAGGAGCTGCATTAAGTTGGAGAAGGGGGTCATGTTTCCTGAGTGCATATACACGCCGCAGAGCGATGGGATAGCGCCGGGCACCTCCTACCTGCTGTCCCGTCTTGGAAGAGCGATCACAGCACAGTATGTGTTGGATGTGCTCTGAGCAGGCTACGCAGCCGGGGCCGTGGTTCTCGTCTTGCATGGAAACGTGTCCGAGCTCCAAATTCCAGCACTGGGTCCAGGGGGGAAGACAGGCACAGAGCTGCCCAACATGGGGTGGTTGTGGGCATGTGAAAGGCAGAATGTTCTGTATCTTGAGATACTGACAACCTAAAAATAGAACTTCATTGCCTCCAGGATTAGGCATCAGTTGAGCAGGGGAATTTGGGAGGGCAGTTCTGAACTTTAATGACTTTGGTTCTGCCCTGGTCCTGTTCTGGTGTTAAAGACCTTACATTCCTTGCGGCTCATGTGAGTGTCACTCAAACATGCTCAGGGCATGCAGTTATAGCAACTGCCCTGCAAACTCCTCCTGGAATCTGAAAAGTTGAATTCTTCCATTTGCACGCACCCTTGCCTGCCTTGCAAAATCATTTCCTTCAGTTTAGCAAACCAAAACTGCATCTGAAGTCGTTCACTGCAAGTTTACCTATGGAGAGGCAAGGACAGCAAGAGTGAGATCTGATTTTATTATTTTTTTAATTTATTTTTGGGGGGTACCATTTAGGTGAGCCCGTGTAATTGAATGCTTGCTGAGAACTGATCTGCTAAAGACCTTACTGCTTCTTAATACAGTAGCTACTCTTCATAGCAGACATGTCTAGTTTAAAATATAGGTAGAGGTTTTATAAACCTTTTTTAACCAAAATGGATTTTTTTCCTTGGAAGTAAACAGGGAAAACTGGGGAGGAACTGAGTAGCTGAGGTCTGACAGATGTTCAAGTACGTGAAGCTTAAAGAGGAACGTGTGCTATTCAGTTCGCTCACAGAGCCTTTGTGACCTGTGTCTTCGCAGTAATGATGACACAAGCTTTTTTGAATAAAAGGAAGAAATTAACTGCCTTGGCTAATTGCACCCTTGCTAGCTTGCTAACCAAGGACACCATTTGACTGTGAAAATTGTTGGTGCACCCAAATCTCTCAGCTGGAGAGAATATCCAAAGTGAGAGTGTTCCCATATCTGTAGGTTAGAAGGGCTATTTAAAAATCTTCCTAATTGGAAAATTAAACACTATTGCTTTAAAACAGTGGTGCACTGCTTTGAAAAATTAAGACCATATGGAATCATTTATTACTTTTCAATATGTATTCAGTCTCTGGTGCAATTTTATGTACTCGCTAATGCATAAAGTCTTTTGGAGCAGGAATAAAGCACCACAAAGCATGATTTAATGCTATAGGGTCACCAGATCTGTTTCACATTACTGGATGTTTCAATCTGCTGAAAAGAAGGGGTTGTCCCCGAACCAATGAAACAATGATGGGGAAGGGGGGGGAGCCCATAAATCTGAAACACTTTGGAAATACAGTGCACAAATTAACAAAAACTTTCAAAGGATTCAGTGGGGATTTGGCTGCATAAGAGATTAAAATTATGTAAATTTATATTAAGTAACCGGAAAGTTAAAACAAAGTCAGTATTAATAGTACAACACTTGGTTGCAGTTTAAGGCATCTTAATAAATCACGTTTTCAAACAGTACAGGCCTACATAAGCATATGACTGTAAGAGAAAATAAGAGCAAGTAATCCAGGAGTGCACAAAAGTGCTTTTGTTTGTAGTTCTGTGGTCACTGGAAGTGCCTATTCTTGTGCTTATTCACAAACACCTCTGGCTCCTTCTTCCAGAAATCCTATCCAAACGTTTTTGTTCTGACTTTGTTAGAGGAGGACTTTGTGCTTTGGTTCTTTTCATATGACTTGTTCAGGGTTCAGTCTTACAGTGTCCTTCCTCTGGCAAGGGGCTGAGATGGGTCTGATGCCTTTGCTGCCTTTTTTTTTTGCTTTTGTTCCCTGCCCCCCCCGAGTGACAAGCTATGGGGCAATCTTTGCTCTCAGGGCCTGGGCATTTCCCTTTCACTGGTTCAGCAGGGATCAACAAGAAGAGGCCAAGTCTGACGAGTTAACCATGCATGGTTCGAGCCGCCTGGCAATGAACTCTGCAGGCATAGGAGGCAATCTTTCTGCCTTTATCATGAACCTGAGAGCAGTATAACTGTCTGGCTAGTTATAATTTAACAGAAAACCCCATTTTTCATCTCACTGTGGTGGTGTGCTTTCTTTAAAATGTCACCTGTAGAGTCTCCTAGTGAGTGGAAGCTTCAGTTTTGCTTTGTATTTTTTACAGATACTGACAAAAACTAGTCACCAGGTTACTGAAAAAGAGCTATATTCCTCCTTAGAGACTTAAGCACACAAAAAGAGTTTGCAGTAACTTTAATACTTCAATCAAAATATTTTTCAGTCTATATTTGTCATTTATAACCAGTAGATTAATTGACTGGTTCTTTTATTCATTTTGAAGTCTTACATTTTTAGCAGCATTATTAAGCAAGTAAATTAATCTTCAGCTTTCCTGTAGCATTGGAGCTTGTTCATCATGGCTGTGCCTTCCATCATTCTTTAAACCTTTGGTAATTGATAGCAGTAATTTCAAACAGGTTCAGATCTTTCGTTCAAAATAAACAGTATGCATGTGTCTTCTGGATCAGCACCTTAATGTGACCTCTCCTGTCTGCTCAAATTATAGTATCAAAATAAAAATCTTCAGACAAAATGAGGCCAGTTGAATGAATACATAATCAGTATTAAAACCAATACCATGAGGACTAATTACTGTCCTCAATTAACTTTTGCCCAGATCCTATATCTTAGCCATTGGAAAATCTTAAATAAAATCCTCTTTAATGTCCTTTCAAACTTTTTCAAGAACTGTTGTCAATTTAGGCATGTATTCCTACTTAAACGTGTATGTATGTAAGACTATTGCTTGTCCGTAGATGGCAATAGCATTACAGGGCTGAAGTAGCCCCCAGCCTTTGAAATGAGGCTGTGATGCTGGTGAGCATTGAGAATGGAGAGAAAAAAGTCTTGCCTTTTTCTTTTCTGGTTTTTTTTTGGTTGTTTTTTTTTTTATGTCTGCAGCAGTGGCAATGGGGACTGTTCTACTTGCAGGAATGTTGGGACTAATCATGTGAGAAAAGATCCTGGAGTGATGAGGCAGCATATTTCCCATGTCTGAGGTCAGGATTTGTTCTGTGAAGCTGACCTTTAAAACAGCCTGAAAATGAGGAACGTGGCACCAGAGAGCAGAGCAGGAAGCATGAAATGATGTAAGATATGTTTCTTCTGCATATGAAATACTTTTTTTTTTTTTTAAAGCTCCAGGTTTGTGATTCAGCATTTTCTGCCACTGAGAGATACAAGAAAGGGGAAATTTCTGTAGCAAAAAAGAAAGTCCCTATTGTTCTAATCAAAACCTAATAAAATATTAGCCATCAGATATTTTTGTTCCCTTCTGATGAGCTGGGATTGAGATTATATTTTCCCAAAATCACTCTCCCCTCAGCCTCCTGATCTGAGAGCCCTGGAAATGAAGACAAAGTTTTATTTAGGCATAGCCTGGGCACCTTTTCTACATATAATGTGTGTGAAGTGCCTGCAGCTTTGTTGGCATTGGATTCCTGGGTGACTGCTGTTTCGGCTCTGACAAGCAACTGTAGGACAGGCCTGTGATGAGAAAGCTCCAGGGTGCTGGTGCTGAGTGGATGTTTGGTGCAGGACAGGCAGGGCAGGGACCCCCCAGGGCTAAAGCATCAGCTTGGTTGAGGTTGCCAGCCTGGGTTTGATCCCAGCTGCATGGTGATGCAAGACCTAGACGCAAGCTCTCCTCTCTGAGCTTATGCAAAAGTGCCTTTACTGCCTTTTCTTCCTTCTTGCCTTTTCGTCCTGTGCCCTTTCCCTTGACTGAGTTGCATGAGGTTGCATTGAGAGGTTTGATGCACCTGCCGGATGCCCCAGCCTGTTGCTGCCTCTCTGGTCTGAGAAACGCTGCTGACCTGTTCGGAAGGAGAAAGTGAGTGAGCCATTTCATCCTTCTCCCTCCTTGGTTCTGTGTTAAGATGGCATATATCTCTCTTGGCAAAGGAGGTGGCAGTGGTGGCAAGCACTCCCAAAGAGTGAGTGAGCTCAGCTGGGTCAATGGAGAGACTGGTCCCTGGCACAGCATTGGCCTCAGGCTGTTAGCATTTCCCCAAACAATTCCCAGGTATGGCCATAAAAAGTCTGCAGTCAGTACACTTTGATGGGTAAGAGGGTTTAACAGCCTGTACACAGCTACCCTGTGCCCACTGGCTAGCTTATCCCTACGGATGTGGTCTGAGTGTGCCTGGGGCGATCTGTGCTCAGAGCAGAACCCTGCACAGGGGCAGCCTTGCTTTCCAGTGTTGAATTATGTCATGGTGAAGAAGGGAGACAGCCTTGTCATGCTTTCCCTTTACCTGCTGAGATGGCAGCACCAGTGCAGGTGACTGATGGCTGGTTTTTGCTTGCTCCAAATGCCAGACTGAAGGAAGCTGGCTTGCATCTGCCTCAGACTCTGAATAGATTTCTTTTTTTTTTTTTTTTTAAGAGTCCTAAGGGACAAGCAAATAGATATAAGCACGTACTGCATTTGTGAGACCAGCACTGGGATGGCCTGCATGTTATAAATTGATGTTGAAAAATGGGTGGTGGAACATTAGAGCCACAAAAAATGATTCAGAGCCTGAAGAAAATGCTTCGCAGTGGGAGACATGAAGCACTTTGTCTCTTTAGTTTATCAAAAAAGGCCAAGCAGAGAATTGATTATGATGGTAAAGGAACTTCCTTGGAAGAAAAATATCAGGTACTGAAAGGCTCTTTAATCTAGTAAATTATGGGAATGTGTTTCAGCAAGCTGAAATCAGATACATTCATATGAAAAACTGGGCACAAATTTATTGGAATGAAGGTGGTTAATCACCATAACAAGCTGTCAGGGTAGTTGGAACATTTTCCAGATGTGCCCAAGCCAAGACAGGCCTGTTTCTGAAGGGTGTGCACTAACCACAGTTAAAAGCATGAGGGACACTGCAGTCAAGTCTCAGGCAAGGTAAGCAGGTGAGGTTTGAAGGACTGTGATGTGTGACAGGTCTGACTAACAGCTCCCAAAGGAGCTGTGAAGATCTAATGGTTCCCATCTGTCCTTAACCTCTGAGAGACTGAGAAAAACAGCACTTAGCAGAAAGTGGGAGGAATCAGAATGACAGCCTCATTGCTGGCACACTCCTGTGACCTCTGTTTCTAGAAGGACAGTGTCTTTCACCTGCTAGGGGCTTTACTAATGTTTGCTCTACACCCAACACAAGAACAACCTTTCTCCAGTCCACAGTCTCTGTACAGATTGGCATCAGCACCTTTCATTTTAGGAGAGCATGGGTAAAATTTGTGATGCTCCACGGCTCACGTGGTCGCTCAGATAAGTAGTTTCCTTTTTCAGTTTTTTTAATTCCATCTTCTTAAGCTTTGGACTTGCCTGTTCTTCACCTGCCTGTTCTTCATGCCTCCTAGTTTCCCTAGTATCCATTTCCATTTATTGCCTTTGCCACCAGGTATTTTGCTGCATTGACAATCTGTGGTGCAGGATGCCTTGCAGGGTGCTTCTTACTTATAATTTGACAAAATAAACCCTGTCTTTCTTGCACAGATTTCACACAGGATGGGTATGTCAGTGATGTGTTGTGTAGATAAGAGCTTGTCAGGAACTTTTTGATAAAGTACCTTTCATCCAGAAGTACAAATTTGTAGCTGCTGTAGCTATTGACAGAAACACACTAAGGTATCTTTGCAAAATACCTGCAGTCTGTATCTAGAGGAGTGCTCTAATCTAATTTTAAAAACAAGACCTCTTTTCCAGAAAACCAAATGGTGGTGGAAATCAAGAATTTCTTATCTCCTGTTGCCCTTTCTGGGGTCCCAGTGCTTTCCTGCTTATTGCCCATCTGCCAGGGATGATGCAAGTATTTTATTCTCTCAAGCCCTAAGGCGAGTTTGCTCGCTTCTCCTTGTTTCAAAGGGCAATTATGTACAAAGTCAGAGCTGAAACAAGGCAAATGATTTCCACACAGCATCCCTGTCTTCAAATTGGAGAGACATGGATTTGAAAGGTGGACTGTTTGGTGGATAAGGCATTGACTGGATGGATGCAGCCAGAGAGCTGTGGTCAAAGACTCTGTCTAGGTAGAGCCTGGTGCCAAGTGGTGTCCCTTGAGGCTCTGTCTCTTCAGTATCTTTTTTAATGACCGTAAGACCAAGTGCACCCTCAGCAAGTTTGCAGATGACATAAGGCTGAGTGGTGCAGTCAGCACAGCAGAGGGAAGGGATGCCATCTAGAGGAACCTGGACAAACTGGAGAAGTGGGCCCGGGAGAGCCTCGTGAGGTTCAACAAGTGCAAGGTGCTGCAGCTGGGTCAGGGCAATCCCAGATGTGAGTACAGACTGGAAGAAGAACTCATGGAGATCAGCCCTGTGGAGAAGGACTTTGGGGTTCTCGTGGATGAAAAGCTGGACATGAGCCAACAGTGTACACTCGCAGCCCAGAAAGCCAAACACATCCTGGGCTGCATCAAGAGGTGTGGCCAGCAGGTCAAGGGAGATGATTCTGCCCCTTTACTCCGCTGAGTCCCCACCTGGAGTGCTGCATCCAGCTGTGGGGTTCCCAGCACAAGAAAGATGTGGACCTGTTAGAGTGAATCCAGAGGAGGCCACGAAGATAAGAGGGATGGAGCACCTCTCCTGCCCAGACAGGCTGAGTGAGCTGGGATTGCTCTTCTCTTGATGGAGAAGAGAAGGCTACAGGAAGACCTCATTGCAGCCTTCCAGTACTTAAAGTGGGCTTATAAAATTGAGGGAGAGAGGCTTTGTAGTGATAAGACAAGGGGGGAATGGTTTTAAGCTCAAAGAGGGCAGGTCTAGATGAGATGTTAGGGAGAAATTCTTTACTGTGAGGGTGGTGATACACTGGAACAAGTTGCCCAGAGAAGCTGAGGATGCCCCATCCCTGGCAGTGTTCAAGGTCAGGCTGGACAGTTTGAAGCAACCTGATCTAGTGGAAGGTGTCCCTTCCCATTGCAGGGGGTAGGAACTACATGATCTTAGAGGTCCCTTCCAACCCAAACCATTCTATGATTATATGAAATGAAGGGGTGTAGTTGTCCAGTTGTCATGCAGTTGTTGTCAATACCCACAAACCATTAACCTGCTTCATAGGCTCTGCAGAACAGGGAAGTTAGAGGTAGAGCAGGGTTTTGAACTGAGATCTCCAAATAGTGAGAGTC
>VZTD01002621.1:360695-394445 GCA_013397725.1 Rhagologus leucostigma
GGGGGGGACCAAACCCTTTGAAGAATAAGAAAAGGGGCGGGGGGGAGTTGGGTGGTGTTTGTTTTAGGTTTGGGGTTTTTTTGGAGGACATGCAAGCAGTTTTCCAACCAGTTTTCCTGAAGCCCCCATACCTCTGGAAAGCAGTAGAAGTATCTGCATGAGCAAAGAGCTCCAGCATAGGAAAGTACAGAGCATGTAAGAAGAATAAGGCTTTCGCTGGAGACATGGAAATGGCTTAGTCAGGCACCAGGTGAATTCCTGCAGCCACTGGTAGGCTTTTTTGCAAAGACTGCAGCTGCAAACAGACCCAGGCAGGAGCTGACCCAGACTTTAGGACACATTTTGTTTTAGAACTTAAGAACCCGTGTTTTAGTCTGAACTGAACCCATGAGTCTAAAACTTCTTCGAAACCCTGAAGGAATGTTGCTTTTAACCTTACCCTGTAGCTTGGATCCATTTGTTTAGTCATTGGCCAGATGAAGGCTATTCTTTGTCTCAGAAGAAATATTTACCTTTGCTCTCTGTCTCACATTAGCTTACTGTTGTCCCCACAGTTCATCTGCTTTTATGTGCATATCCTGCTGCTAAATGTGGATAAAATAAGCAGATAGTCCTTTTACTCTCTTTCCTTTCAGCTTGTTGGTGCAGGATTCGGTCAGGTGCATGGTAATGTGTAACTGAAGGATGTTGGCCCTGCCCAGCTGGCTTAGATCTCACCTCTACGCCTGTACTCAAAAAACCCTACCTATTCTGAGCAGCATGGGAAGCTCTCCAGAGCCCAGAATGTGAAAATTAATCAATTCTTGTACAAATGTTTCTGTAATGCTGTGGAATCCAGCCAAGAGACATGATGAATGTGAAAACTGTTTTCTAGGACACCCAGTTTCATTTAATTTTGTCATGCAACAGAACTTTTTAGCAAACGTCTATATCCTTCCATCCTGCATCCTTTTGTGATGTGGTTACCCTGGCAATCCAGCTGACTTTCCAGAAAAGCCAGCTCCATCAAAGTTCATTGACTTGCTACATTAAAGGCCTTCAGTAGGCTTCAGCATCTATTGATGCCAGTTCTTTCATGGGCTTGGACTGTTATGAGAAGAGATCTGCAGAGAGGGTTATGCTCTGGCATGCTTGATTTGAGCTGATTTTTTTTCCCTTGTTTCTTCTTCACTCTAGATGGACCACTAATCTTTCTTGTATCTTGAAACACTGAGGTAATTTTTATGCATATCACCAGACTTGTGTTCCAGCAGATTCTCTATAGGGGTGAAGTTTTCCAGGAAAAGTCTCTTCTTATGTACCTCCCTTCAATGTGTTTGTGCAGTAGTTTGACTTGAAAAAATTGCAATATAATTTCTTCCTTTAGGCAAGCCACAGAGGAACCAATGTTTAACAAGTTCTTCTATATTTTCCACTTGAATTTAGCATTTTTTTAAAGCTTGAGGATTAAGAAATAGAGCCTAAAAGGTACGTACGTATGCAAGAACACTGAGCACTGAAGTACCTCATTCTCTGTGTGCCATGTGGGGTGCTTGCACTTCATAAGGGGAATGTTTGGTGCCTCAGAAGAACAGAACCTGACTGCACGGGGAACTGCTTGCACCAATCAACAGAGGTATGAGCCTGGAAGGGGAAATCACACGGGGAAGACCAAGCAGACAAGAGCTGCTCTCATGATAAAAACAAACAACAAAATAATTTTAAAAAACCTAAACCAAACAACAACCTATGAAATGTTAAACAGAGGTTGACCCTCTAGTACCTTCTAGTTTCTTTGCTCATGTTTTTGGAGAGGATACAGTCTGTACATTCTCCTAGGATGTTGTCAGTGGATAGGATTTCTGCAAGCTGAACCTTGTGGGAGGAGGCGGAGGAGGAGGAGGGAAACTGGAGACATTGATGATAAAAGGGTGTCAGGACAGAACTAGGGAGCTTCTCAAAGCTCTTAACCACAGTAAGCCCAAGCAAGGGCCATCTTTTTTTATAAAGGCATGGTCATGGAGTTTTTTTTGAGGAGCCCATCATAAGCCAAATCCTACAGGTGCTCTGGATTTCAGAGCATTGGGGTTTCAGGCTCGTTCAAAAGCCAGACTCCTCTAAGTCTGTTCCAGATATTGTGATTTTTTGAGAACAGGATCCCAGCAGAAGACAACCACAATAGAGACGTTTCTTCACTGAGACATAGAGAGCAACTCGTCAACACAGCTGCCCTTGAATGTGGGGAATTCACAGCTGTGCCTGAAGTTGTGTGAGTTGCCCTTTCTCGTAAGACCACCTGTATGTGCAATGAACATCCCAGAATTGCTTAAACCCCAGGAATAGGTGGCACTACCACTTGCCAAAAAGTCCCCACGTGCCAGGGCAGCAATGACCCCCACCAAGAACTTCTGCATCCCAGGGCCTTCCATCACCCAGGCAACACACTGCCAAATATATGCTAAAAATGATGGGCTCAAGATAGGGATCCAAGTGGGGCTATGCCTGTCTAAAAAGTCACAAGGTAGCCATGCAGAAGCTTTCCAAAGGCTTTTCAGAGGCCTGCCTGTGGCTTTGCTCAGGAGCACATGTGCCCTCTACCCTGCACCAAAGGATCCTGCTGGTGCTGTGACCAGGAGGATTCGGTTTGAGCCACTGCAAGGCAGCATCTGGCCATGGGGAGAAGGCCAGGATAGGATCAAGCAACGTGAAGGGGTCACAGCACCAAGAGAGTTCACTCAGTGTTTGGACAGTACTCTCAGCGACATGGTGTGACTCCTGGGGATGGTCCTGTGCAGGGCCAGGAAGTGGACTTGATGATCCTTGTGGGTCCCTTCCAACTTAGCTTATTCTATGATTCTGTGATATAAGGCAGCCCCAATTTCAAGGAAGCCCTTGCTTTCCAAAACCAAGTTATAACTGACTGGTTGTGTACTAAAAACATAAATCTGTATCATGGTGAAGGTCAGGTCATCCCTGTCTTGCGGGAGGCCCTGCTGCCCACCTGCCCCACACTTCCCTGTCCAGCAGCCACCCTGCAGCCCCTCACGACCCCTCTGCCCCCCGTTTTTGTGTCCACCCTGCCTAACATGGGACACAGGGCTGTATCCCATGCTGGGAGTGTGGGTGTTTGATGTCTCCGTTTGGTTTTTTTTTTTTCAGCACTTCACAGAATTTTTCGGGTTGGAGGGGGCCTCTGGAAATCATCCAGTCTGAGCCCTCTGCCAAAGCAGGGTCACCTAGAGCAGGTGACACAGGAATGTGTGCAGGTGGATTTGGAATCTCTCCAGAGAGGGACACTCCATAACCACGGGCAGCCTATTCCAGTAACATAAAGAAGTTTTACGTCATGTTGAGGTGGAACTTACTGTGTTTTAGTTCATGTCCATTGCTCCTCATCCTGTTGCTGGGCACCACCAGAAGTAGTGTGGCACCATCCTCTTGGCATCTGCCTTTGAGATAGACAGATAGATAGATGATAGGTAGATAGATAGATAGATAGATAGATAGATAGATAGATAGATGCATTAATGGGATCCCCTCTCAGTCTTCTCTACTCCAAACTAAACTTTCTGAAAGGGATCTCAGCCCAGGCTAGCACGGTGTGTTTGCTTGACTGTGTTCTCAGCCTGGCGATGCCAGTCTGGGGTGTATTTTTACCCTCCCCTTGCCAGGCCTCGCCGCCGCCGCCGGGCCGCGGAGCGCGCCCGCCATCTTGTGGGCTCTGCCCGCCTTGCAGGCCGCCCTCAGTCCCACCCCGGCCGCGCTCGGGGCTTTAACGGGAGTGTTCCAGAGCAGATTTAGAATTATGGAAGATGACTGGCACTGGAACAGGCTGCCCAAAGAAGTTGCGGATGCCCCATTCCTGGAAGTGTTCAAGGCCAGGTTGGGTGGGGCACTAAACAACCTGATCTAGTGGAAGCTGTCCCTGCCCATGGCAGGGGGAGTGGGAGCTTTAAGGTCCCTTCTATCCCAAGCTATTCTATGATTCTGATCCTGTGATTTTGCAAACAAGGGTAGAAGAAAGCCGAAAGCAGGCTGTCCTAAGGCAGAAATTCCCTTTTATCACTGGGAGGTGGCTGATTGCAGAGTGAGTGGATGTGTTTCCAGAGCCTCAGCAGATGCAGGTCTTGTGGGGAACCGGGGCTATCTGGATGACTCTTGTTATCCTAAGGGCAGGTATCCCCACTAATCCTTGCCAGTCTAGGGTTTAATAGCCCCAGCCTGCTAATTTTTTACTATCAGAGAGGCCAGCATGTGTAGACTCTGGAGAAGACGAGCAAAGAACAGGAAATGCATTTCAACTGGAAGTGCCACTGAACTGCAGAAACAATGAGCGTGGTTGATAAGAAATTCCCTTCTTGGCACTACTACAACAGCCTGCTGAAGAGAGAGTGATGCAAGTGCTTGCACACTCCTCTAGGAAAGGGTGAGGAACAAAACTTTTCCTCCCCTGAGGCAAGAGGAGAGATCCCAACACACGGTGGAGCCAGATGATGGCATATGATGTGCCCAAGTACAAAGTATTCCTACAAAGCTAGGGGCTAGCCTTCCCTTCTCAGTCAGTCTTTCGTGGTAATTTACTGTTTATCCTGCCTTAGCCCAGGCTCTCTGTTTTGCTGGGATAATGGAACAGTGGTGCCTCAATTCACTTAAAATACAGCATTGAACTTGTCTGTTGTCGCTGATGGTAGGTGCACCAAAGTTAGAGGAGAGGGACCCACAAATCCTGACAGCTTCTCTAACCTCTCCCTTCAACAGGAGCATCTCAGCCCAAGTGAAACTGTAAAATCTCCCCAGAACCTGTAGCACAACAGGGCTTTGTATGTCCCCACATGCAAGGGGGGGATCCCCCCTTCCATGGGAGAGCTATGGAGTGAAGTTAATAGGAAGATGGGAGCTTGTGTCTGTTTTAAGCCAAGAAATGGGAAGTTCTGCTGAAACTCACTTTGCCCTGCTTTTACCTTCTGCTTACCCTGTTAATATGCAAAACAAAAATTCAATCATCTTTCTATTTGAAAGACAGGAGGTACTAGAGTCCAGCTTCTCTTTTGTAGGGTCCCATCTTCCACCCTAGTCAAGTACCTAAATACACTGGACGATTTTGACCCAAAGGCTGAGACTTCTGAAGCTCATTTCTTACTTTGGACATAGGCAGGAGCTTGTGGCATTAACAGCTCAATGGCTTCAGCTCTAAATGAGCTGGCAAAGGTGTTCTCAACCCAGAAAGTTTTTCTATTTCCAGCTGTAGCATTTGATCAGAGAAGGAGGTCATAGAATATGCTGAGTCGGAAGGATCCCTCCGGATCATCCAAGTCCAACTCCTGGCCCCACACAGCACCACCCCAGCAATCACACCTTGCACCTGAGAGCATTGTGCAAGTGCTTCTTGAACTCTGTCAGGCTTGGTGCTGTGACCACTTCTCTGGGGAGCCTGTTCCAGTGCCCAACCACCCTCTAGGTGAAGAACCTTTTCCTAATATCTGGATTAACCCTCCCCTGGCCCAACTTCAGGCCATTCCCTCTCTGGGTCCTGTCACTGGTCACCACAGAGAAAAGATCAGTGTCTGCTCCTCCTCTTCCCCTTTCCGCAGCACTGCTTTCCAGTCTTTCATTCCCCAGTCTGTCCATGCATGCAGGGTTGCCCCATCGCAGGTGCAGATGCATCATCATCAAATTCGGCATCCAAGTCATTTATGAAGGTGCACAGGGCCTAAGATAGAGCCCTGTGGAACCCCACTAGTGACAGGTCACCAGTCTGATGTCACCACATTCCCTATAGCCCTTTGTGCCTGAGCTGTGAGCCAGTTGCTCACCCATGGCATGATGGGTTTATCCAGCTGTGTGCCTGACATTTTGTCCAGAAGGGTATTGTGAGAGAGTATTGAAAGCTTTATTGAAATTCAAAAAGATTACATCAACTGGCTTCCCTTGATCAGTTAGGTGGGTTCCCTTGTTGTAAAATGAAGTTTGACAAGCAGGCCCTTCCCCTCAGGAAGCCATGCTGGCTGTGACCGATGAATGGTGGTTCCCTGTTTGGTCATGCTCTCCTTGCAAACCTTGTTCCTCTTCCACACCATGTCACTTATGACACTTAGCTTTTGATTCATCATTGTTACCTCATTTTGGAAAACTGAAATAAATGCTGGACCAAACCAAAGAGAACTGCAGGGCTGCCTGGATGCTCTGCTGTGGAGGCAGGTGGTTAAATAGCAGGCGGCTGGCTGTCAAGCCTGTGAGTGTGACAGAGAAATTGAGGTAGAGGAGTGGGATAGAGTGCCCAAGCAGCACCATACAGCTGACCAAGGGCAAGCAAAGGGATGGAAGGCAGTCCCCATTTGGAGAGGGGACACTAGTTAGTCTGAACAGAAAAAGGGAATCTGGCAAGGATAAGGGCACAGTTTTGTAATGGTACAGGGGACCCCTGGAAAGACCATGAAATGAGAACAATCAATTAACAAGCTGCTGTGGCTTCAGAAAAGCCATTATAGACATACTGGTGTAAATGAGCACATCTGATGCACAGAAGCTATTTAACCTTCAGCCTCATGCCTTATAAAGCACCTCTGGGGCACTGGGTAAGACTGTTAATTATTAGGGTCAACCCTAGCAGACAGAGGTGTCCTCAAGTATGGGTTGCTGTGATACACTCAGATAATTTCTCCATTATGTCAATAACTAATTTCCTGAATTGTTCAAGAATTGACAGATTAGCATCCATTAACCAAGTCTTAACTCATGGCTATGGGAGCAGTTACAGGCCACAAGGACTGCAGAACCCATGCACAGCTCCTTGAGCACATGTAATATATCTACATAGACAGTACTGCAGCAGCTTGTGTTCGTAAAACAAATAACCAATGTATATGAAAAGCCTGGGCAGGCAGTGACAGGCGCTGTCTCGAGCAGATGTCTTGATGTTTGTCCTCAGGTGTTCTGAGAGCACAGGATGAAATCACTGACTTTTAAAGAACTGTGTATTGAGGGATTGTGAATGAACAGAATCACAACCAAACTAAAATACTCATTATATTCACTACCAAAAGGGCTTCTTTTTTTTTTTTTTCTGGGAAAAAAAATCCATACAGCAAACATTTCACGGATTTGATACCTGTGACTTTTTACATTGTTCACCCTTATGCTGCAAGACAAATCTCATTGCTTTTATTTATGCTTGCCGTATAATTTTGTGTACCTAAATGCAAACATTTTTTTCCAAGCACAGCCTATGAAGAACCTTTGGAAACTGCAATATAGGTAGGTAAGAAATTCCTTTGCTTCACAAAGTGGTTTTATTGTTTTGCCTCAAAGCCAAGCGTGACTGGGACAGCAACTATCATGAGTGGAGCTGTTGTGAAGGGACACAGCAGGGCACAGCGCTGAAGCTGCCTGAGCCTGGCACACCGGCTGCACCCAGCTCGTGAAGGAGGAGAGAAATGGCCGTGTGACTGTGTCACAGCATTACCTGTGTCTGCACTTACCTGCCTGAGACTCTTCTGGCTGACTGCCTGGAGTTAAACCAAAGGAGGCTGAGGAGAGACAGGAAACAGAAGGAAATGAAACTATGATGGTGATAAAGCCTACTAATACCAACATTCCTTTAGGGGATTGGTGGGAAGTGAGGCACTGGAATAACTGCTGCCAGCCTGCTGCCAGAAGGATGAAACACTGTTTTACCAAGGCCAGCAATGAACAAAAAAAGGTATTAAACCCTCCCCCAGCACAGATGAACGGGCTGGGGACTGGGGGTGTGGAAAGGAGGTCAGAGCAGCTTCTTAAAAAGAAACATTACTGAACTTGCAGCTGCACCTGGGTGTCCAACCAAAGCTGGGGACGATGGACTGTGGGGGGGGATTTCAGGGACTTGTCTAAGCTGCTGAAGAGGTGGAAAAGGGGAAGTCCCAAGCACCAACACCTGCCTCAGGCTTAGCCCTGTCTCCTGGTTTGTGGCAGGCTTTTAGCTGTACCACCAGCTGTTCTGCCCCAAAGGGACAGTTTCAGCTGTCCACTGCAGGCTGTTTGGAGGGGAAGGGATTGGCAGGCAATGTTGAAAGACAGCAGTCCTGTTTATATGCCAACACGGGGAGTAGGTTGGGGGAGATAGACAGGGGGTGCCAGCCCAGTCACAGGGAGGTGAATGTGGCAGCAGCCCTCATCTCTGGGCTTGTGCCCTGGGAGAAATGTCAAAGCTGGAGTGGGGAGGGACACTGCTCCCTCACCTGGAATGATGTCTGGCTTTTTTTTCACCCACAGACATCCTTTACTGGACCAGTCACTACCACCTTTCCCCACAAACCTCATCTCACCTGTGTTCTTAGGCTGCCACGGCCGCAGCATCACTGCTGCAGCATCACTGCAGTACCTGTGCGCAAGGGGCAGGCAGCCGTGGGAGAGGCCACAGGGGGAGAGTGAGCCCAGGTGCACCACAGGCTGGAGCTGTCTGCCCACCTAAACTGCCCAGCCGGCTGTGACTGAAATTTAATTTGCCTGGTGCATTCCGTGGACATTTTAATCAGCATTTCCTACAATCTACTTGGCAAAGAGGCTCAGTTGGCAGCTGCCTGACTGAATGGGCTTTGCACCCAGTCTAACCTTCTCCATTCGCAATTTCCAGTGCTGGAAAACCTCTCTGTCTCACTTTCAGAAGTTTCTATAGCAATCACAGCCATCCTAGCGAAGCACTGAAAATGGCAGCCCATTCAGATTGTAATTTTGCTGGACAGTAATTGCTCCTCTCTCCACTGGCCTCTGAAATGTTACTTTTTGGGAGATATCAACTGCAACTGCAGGAGACTGGTCCTCTGCCTGTGTTTTCAACCAGCTTTGCTCCCTCTGCCCCCTGAGGACCTTTGTTAGCTGTTTACAGTGTGTGAACCTTGATTAGCAGGCAAGTGTTGCTGGGCATATCGTACCTCAGCTACAGGAAAGACCTGATATAAGAGATGCTCTTAAGAGGCCTGCAGAAAACAACCCTCACCACCCAACACATCATGTTGTGACCTGAACATTATCCATCACTGCATGTAGAAAAAGTTACACAAGTGTGTCTGCCTTTGCTAACTGTGAAAGACCAGAGCACTCAAAGGTTTTTTCTTCATGTCGGTGAGCTTACTTTTCCTGGTTCAGTTGACTTCAGCTCAATCACTTGATCTTTTGTTCCACGCTTCATCTTTCAGTGGCTGTGATTGCTCTTAATTACTGTGACACTGAAGAACCACGTGCTAAAAATACATTAAGTAACAGAACTGAAGGTTTTGCTCCTTGCAATAAGAGAATGTGGTAGAATTATCCCACAGCTTGTGAACAAGTTGGTTAACCATTTCTTAAACTCATGTAATAATCTTCCCCTATACTTTTATGGCTATTGTTGCCTGCTGGAAAAATTAGCTTAAAGCTGAGTAAGGGAAATTGTGGATGAGTGTTTGTAATTTGGCTTTGGACTGACATAGTGTGGTTGCACTCAGAGAATTTGAAGTCTCTGCACTGGCAGCAGTACTCATATAGGATTCGCATTGGAAAAGAGTAGATTTTTATAATGATTTAAATGAACAATTTGAGCTAGAGAGTGGATTAACAGAGCCAACTAAACCCTTCACCCTGACAAAGAACTGGCGGGAGGACTATAGAAACACATCCAAAATTTTACCAACATGAATGCAGAGTACTAGGTCAGTGAGAAGCATTTCTGTATTTTAATGGCTCTCTTAGAAATCAATTCAATTTAAAACAAAAGTTGTTTTACAAATATGTGGAGAATGCAGAAGGCTGGAGAGGGAGCAAGTGGCCTGCATCCTCCATCTGCTCCATCCTCCCTCTCCTCTCACACTAGGGACTGCTACTGCAAGTCCCCCTTCTGGGCAGACACAGAGGCAAAAGCAGTCAGTGCCCCAAACCCAAGGGTCAGAAATATCTCCCATTCTGCAGGGGCATGGGTGCACCCCCAGACCCCGCACCCGGTATTTCATATGTGCCAGAGCTCCTGAGGCCCAAAGCCAAGCAGCAGGAAACTGTAAGCCCAGGGGTCTTGGGGAAGCTGAGACACAAAAACCTGTGCTTCTACATCAGAAATGAGGATACAGAACAAGAGAAGATTAAGTATCCCAGGATGAGCAGCAATCTTCACTGACAAGAGGTGGACACGTTGGGGATTGCTCATCTCTGAGAGGAGATGGAGCAGGGCAACACAAGAGAAACATCCACTGGACAAACAAAGCTGCAAAGGCAGATTGGCAGCACCTGTTCTTGAAGGATTTCAGAAGAGGCAGCAGAGCAAAGGGACTTTTTCTTTAGCAAAATTTCTAATTAAACCCTGACAGCTCACTGCTGCTGGACATTTGAAGGAAAAACAGGATCTTAAATTGATCTGGAGAAGGGTCCAATGTTTACATGAGTGACAAGGCATACAACCATTGTTGAGGGTACAACTTCTTCCTTCACAAACCTCTGTGAATCTGTAATGGGAGAGTAGGACATCCCATTCTGGACGCTCCTCTCAAACACTGGATACCACAATGCTGCAAACAAGATACTGGAGTAAGTTGGTTGCTTGACTTCCAATATTACAACATTCCTCTTCAAGAAATGGGAAAATATAATGTTTGCAGTAAAAGGTATAGAAATAGGCCCAAAGTTTAACCCCGCCTAAAAATTTTACACCACTGCTTTCTCAAGTCCAAACTGTGAAACACTGCTTGCCACCTGCCTGCAAGAACGGCCTGTCTGCCACTGGCATCCATGGATACGTGCCGTGCTGCAGCAGTGTTCTCCCGTTCTCAGCACTAAGAGGTGCTCCTTCAGGGCACTTGCACTGGGGAGCTGCAGTGATCCTCAGACCCTCCCAGCCCTTCAGTGTGGGGATTCTCTGCCAGCCTACACGTTAACTAACTGCTTCTCGGGGCAATTTTTCAAGCTGTTCAAAACCTGTAACAACTAACCATGGAACTAAGTGGCTGACAGCAGAAGCACATCTTGAGCAGTAAGAATCCCAAACTACAGGGGGAAAAAAAGCACTTTAATTGTGGTTTGCACACAGCTATTTTGTCTCACCCTCAAATTCCTAGAGAAAAGAGCCAGAGAGGTGGAAAAAAGGGTTCCAAACCCAAAAATTAGGGCTGCTGGCAGGAGTAACTGAGGCAGACAAGTCTAAACTGCTTCTAGTGGAGGACCTTTCTGACAAGCCCTGGATACTCCTACCCAAAAGCTGAACCATGTGTAGGGCAATGGCTACAGCTCATACAGGCAAACTGGCAGTGCTGCCAGTCCAGGTTTGCCCCCTGGATACAGAGATCTAAGAAAAAACAATCACACTAAGTCATGAAGATCAAAGGGCTGGAGCACCTCTCCTATGGAGACAGGCTGAGAGAGTTGGGGTTGCTCAGCCTGGAGAAGGCTCCAGTGAGACCATACAGAAGCCTTCCAGTACCTAAAGAGTGCGGCAAGAGAGCTGGAGACGGTCTTTTTACAAGGGTATGTAGTGACAGGTCAAGGGGCAATGGCTTTAAACTGTAACAGGGAGGGCTTAGAGTGGTTACTAGAAATAAATTCTTCACTGTGAGGGTGGTGAGGCACTGGAACAGGTTTCCCAGAACAGCTGTGGATGCCCCATCCCTGGCAGTGTTCCCAGACAGGTTGGATAAGGCCTTGAGCAACCTGGTCTAGTGGGAGGTGTCCCAGCCCATGGCAGGGGAGGTTGGGACTAGATGATCTTAAAGGTCCATTCCAACCCCTGAACATTCTGTGATTCTAATTAACAGTCTATCCAGAACACATATCTAAAAACTGCATGAATAAGTGACATGTTTATAAAATCTGGATTTATTAATTGTTCTTTATTACAAGATAAATTCTTCTCAAGTAACAGAAGGATTTGACGGTGTTCAGTTTGTAATATATTAGATTCAAAATTACATATTTTAAAAAATACTCTCTGTATACAAGGAAAAATCCCAATAGAGTCTACAAAGCCACTGTATTTCACATGTATAGGATCTGAGGTTGTTATGAATCATGTAGGAAATTTGTTATTACAGGTAAAAGAAAAACTACACAAATGGTTTACGGTTTTAATCACAAAGCTCAAATTTTTTTCTTTAAATAGATCCTTAAAATAGATGCATTATTTAAAACAAAATCACTACAGAGGCACGGGGTGTTTAGTGGATGACATTAATTCTGTAACCCAAACAAGGAGACTAATCCACTCTGAGTAGCTAAATTATTTTTTTGCACTATTTACATACTTTACTGAAGTATTTTCATCCCAGAGTCTCAGCAAGCATCTTAGAATATTAATGAGGGAAGCCTGGCAGCACTCCAGAGTTAGCAAGTAAGAAAGTAACATCATTCCCATTTTATCCACAGGGAAACAGAGGCACCAGGTGTATTCAGATCCAGGCAACTGCAGAAAGAAAAATCCTGAATCTTAATTCTGTTAGTCGGCTCTTGACGGAGAGACTGTTCTTCCTCCCTATTAGACGGCTGGTGACCGTGCTGGGCACTGTTTGAAACCTGGTCAGTTGCTTTTTTTCATGTTTAGATTGCTGCAAAATAGGTGACATCTATCCAGCTATAGTGTCATCACGAACACCTTTACTAAAAGAAAAGCCATTAATGGTTTTCCTTTTCAGATCAAAAACCAGCAACAGCAAAAAGTGCATCTTCAATCCCTCCAAAGCCTTTGGAAGGCTGTCTTGTTCTACCCAAAATACTGCAATTGTTCCCTCAATATGCACAGTAACAAATACTGAAAAACAGTAACTCTGAAAGACAGAATTGCACTATTTATTATTAAAAAAAAAAAGAAGTTAAATTTTTGGGCATTGTGAACATTCCTTGGTCAATCAAATATTTGAAAGTAGTTAGTTGAGAGATTGTCAGCCAGGACGTGACCTTTAGAAAACATAAAGTGTTTCACATGGTCCATAATCCCAAGGATTTTACTTCCTATGACAGCAAAATATCATACCACATCAATAAGGGTCACTTGAAAAGACCTTTAAAAATAACTTGTCAATGATGTTTGCTGAATGACTAAAGGAAATAAAAACTTTTTGCAGATGTGAGATGACATGAATTCACAAGTAAAGAAAAACCTAAAAAGCCAGGACTTGAACTTGGGATAGAAGCATCCAGCTTAAATCCAGCTATTTTTAAGGCCATTATGGAGTGTGCATAATTTACTCACAGGCATCTCACTGTTTACATTTTGGCAAATACAACAGCTTAATGCAGGAATCAAAAGTCATGGACTGTTGCTGTCTCACAGCAGCAGGCAGCAGGACAGGACAGCTGGGAGCACAGGTGGCCCAGCACCCTGGGGCACGACGTAACCACTGTTGTCCATGGTGTCCAGTGAGATGCTGGCCGGAACCAGTTGCCTGGAAAGGTGTCTGACCCCAGAAGCAGCACTCTCAACTCAGCACTGGAAAAAAGGCTTTATACATGCTACAGCATCATAAAATAAGCAAATAGGCCTCACTTTCTTTAGGGAGGTAGATGGGCATCAATGTGCTGCTTCTGTGGTTACTGGGGGGCCCTCTGCCCTGGCATCTGGGCTGGCTGACAAACTGCTCCAATCAATTTGTCCTTGCAGACCTGACCCAAAAGTGGCAAACCTCCCTCTGCAGCACAGTCACGAATACAGCACAGTGATTTAGGCAACTTTTCTTGTTTTCAGCCTCAAAACACTTCTGGAATCTTCCTCATTTCTTTTCCTTGATTACTGCTGGTACCTTCCAGTGACTCCCAACGGACAGCTTCCTTGCTGGCCAAGGAAAGACTGCACTACGGTTTTATTTAGCAATATATCCCGGAAGTGGTGCTGGCTCTGGAAGCTTTTGGCAACTTCCCTCTTGTGTTTTGACAGTGCTCAGCTACATCCTCAGAGGCTTTCAATGGTACAACAGTCTCACTGCATTTATGAGCTTCCAAAAACCTGGGGTATCTGAGTTTGGGGTGTGCACTCAGACTGCAGAAAAGCCTCAAATACCAATGGGCAAAGCAGCACCAGTTTGAACACAAACAGGGATCCCCTGGTTAAAGGAGCTTGGTCATCACCCACACAGACCCTGGAGAAATACCTCACTTCCCTGGCCCAAGGCAGTCTCTGTGGGAATACCAAACCTGACAGGACCTCCTCTCTCACATGTCCCAGACATGTCATCTGTGTTCTGCAAGATTACACATTTCCCTTGTACCACCTGACAGAGAAGGACATACAGGCTAAACATATAAACAGTTTTTAAAAGAATGTTAATAAATATCCAGTTGCAAAGTGCCTTAGGTTATCTACCACCATCTCCCATTTTCCCACAACACATTCTGGTTCAGCCAAGGCAGGAGGCATTTGAATGCTACCCAAAAAAATTCAAGGCTGAAGCTTCAGGAGAGTTATCAGCACAGTCCCAGGCTGATAAGTATAGAGTGCCATGTATAAATACAGAAACACACACACTTAAATTAAATATATTAGTTTTATCTAGATTTATATATACATGTATAAATTAAATATACATATGTGTTTGTGTATACAGACACACATGCATCAATGTCAATAGTCCCTCTGCTGAGAAACCTAATCCAAATCTCTGAAGGCATACACCAATTATTTGGATATTCTTAAGTATAAGCAATGTATTCTGATTGGAGTTTTCATGAATATGCATTAAAATGGTAGTACATGGTAGTCATCCTTGTGGGAATAACAATACAGTTCCATGAGTGGTAAATTATAAATACAGGTTTTAAAAATTATTTGAAGAACAGGTATAGCCAGTGTAAGTAACTTCCAGGACAAACAGAAGGGATCAGAACAGAAAACCAGACTTGAGCATGTGGCTCCGTGACAAAAGTAAGTGCACAGGACCTCTCCAGCCCTCCCTGCTGCCCAGAAGGCCCTTTTGGAAGCTTTTCGTAATTGTGATGGGAGACAATTTGGTAACAGACAGAAAAAGGTCATGTTGCAAAATCCAAGAAAACCTCTCAAAGTTGGGGACAGTGTGCTATATATCTCCTCCCTAAGAAATGAGGGCAATCTTTTCAGTCCATCTACATGTTTTTCCTACTCATAGTTTCTACATATGCTCTTAAAATGACTGTTTATAAAAATACATGATAAGCCAATACACATAATACTGTGTTTTGTTTCAGTTAGATAAAAATCAAGAATGACACCACTGCATCTTTAACTAAAATAGAGTTTCCAACTACAAAGATGAGAATGGGTGATGTGTCTTGAGGTATCAGTTACTATCCTATCTTTTCCAAAAAACACATTCCTGTGGTAACATGATGAATTGACTCAGTAGTACTGAGTACTACTCCCCCCAGATCAGGGCAGGTGTGTTAGCAGCAGCAGAAGGTTTGTATAAAAGAAGCCTAAGAAAATTCAGGGAAGAGATGGCACTGGTGTAGAGGCAGCATATCCAGGCTTGCAAGAACCACAAAATTTAGGAAGAGTATGAACTTGCACTTATTTGTTACAACATATCCTGTCTTATCAAAGTCTCTTTTCCCATCCATTACTTAGATCTTAATCCTCTGCAGCTTCAAGTACCTTAAAGCTCCTCCTCAGGGTTCTCTCTTGGTTCAAACCATTAGTGAACCAGACTGAGTAACAGTCTGATTACAAAAAACTCCTAGAGCCTGAACATCAACAGATGGCTCAACTTACAATAGAAAAAAAAACCCCAATACCAGAACATACTACAGAGGAGTTCCAGGATTCTAGCATGAACAATAACAGGAGTTTCTTAAAAAAAGCATTTGATTTTTCTTTTGTGCAAGCAGCATTGTACATGACAGAAGCAGTGCATTAACAATGAGGTGCCCACTTCATGTGACATCATAAATGACTGCATAGCCCAGTAACTTTGTCTGTAGACTAGTTCTCCAGAAAAATTCTAATCCCATTAAACTTCCTGAACATCAAAGTTATATTTTAGAGAATCATTAAGGTTGGAAAAAAACTCCAAGATCATCAAGTCCAACTTATGTCCAAACATCACCCTATCAAATAAACCACAGCACTAAGTCCCATGTCCAGTAATTTCTTGAACACTTCCAAGGATGGTGACTCAACCACATCCCTGGGCAGCCCGTTCCAATACTGGACAACCCTTTCAGTGAAGAAATTCTTCCCTACGTCCAATCTGAACCTCCTCTGGAGCAGCTTAAGGCTCTGTCTTCTCATCAGTGTGGTTGCTGGGAGAAGAGACTGACCCTTACCTCATTACACCTTCCTTTCAGGTGGTTGCAGAGAGCAGTAAGGACCCCTGAGCCTCCTTTTCTCCAGGCTAAACAAGCCCAGATCCCTCAGCTGCTCCTCACAGGACTTTTGCTCCAGACCCTTCACCAGCTTCATTGCCCTTCTCTGGACTCGCTCCAGCCCCTCAGTGTCCTTCGTGTAGTGAGGGGCCCAGAACTGGACACAGCACTCGAGGTGTGGCCTCGCCAGTGCCGGGTACAGGGGGACAATCACTGCCCTGGTCCTGCTGGCCACTCTATAGCTGATACAGGCCAGGATGCCATTGTCCTTCTTGGCCACCTGGGCACAGCTGGCTCATGTTCAGCCGCTGATGACCAGCATCCCCGGGTTCTTTTCCACTGGGCAGCTTTGGAGCCACTCTGCCCCAGCCTGTGGCGCTGCCTGGGATTGTTGTGACCCAAGGGCAGGACCTGGCACTTGGCCTTGTTGAACCTCATACAATTGGCCTCAGCCCATTGATCCAGCCTGTCCAGATCCCTCTGCAGAGCCATCCTACCCTCCAGTAGATCAACAGTTCCAGGCAACTTGGCATCATCTGTGAACTTACTGAGGGTGCACTTTGATCCCCTTGTCCATATAACAGATAAAGATATTAAGGAGGGCTGGCCCCAACACTAGGCGCTGGGGAACCCCACTGGTGACCTGCCACCAGCTGGATGTAACTCCATTCACCACCCCTGTATGGACCCATACATCCAGACAGGTTTGAAGAAGAACAAATGAAGGCAAAATTACACATATCCACACACCAGTGGTACAGAAAAATAACTGAGACCTCATGTCTTAAACTCAAAAACCTCCTGATGAAAGAAAACATGGTCCAGATGATAAAGTGCAATTATTATTCAAGTTGTGCTAAAAAGCTTTCCAATGCTTTTCTGAAGCTTTTCCAATTTTACTTCTTGGTGATTTCATTCAACTTTTAATTATGCTTTTTTGCTTCTGTCCCCATCATTCCAGTACTGTTCAGTTTGCATTTCTGTGAGCCGTGAGAGAGTACGCTGAAAGGCAAAGACTTCTTCTTCTCCTGTAAACATGGAGAGTCCTTTGGCAAAATCCTACATCAATACACAAAAACAGTACCACAGACCTGTGAGACACATGGCTGTACTGAAGTGCATCCTGTCTAACTCCTAAGGCTCAGTGCTTTACAGGCTTTGACAAAACAAGACAGCAGCATGGCACCAAAAAATTAAAACTAATATCCAAAAATTAAAGAAAATTGCCTGTTTCAGCTAGGTAATCCTCTGAAGGAATATAGCAAAAAGAATAATTTGGTTTTAAAACAACACAATGACAGGTTAACCATCTATTTTCCCTTTTTTGTTGACTAATTGTACACTGATTTAAACAAATAATTTAAAAAGTCATTAGCAATAACTGAGCTATAGGGAAAAAGAAAAACAGAATAAGCAACATGCAAAGTAGTACTATTTGTGAGGACTTGTGAGGCTGTTCTGTAGTCTAGGAAGAGGTAGAACAAACCATCTTTTATTTCTGTATTTTAAATGTAGGAGCTAAACTTAAATCAGCATTTTCATATATGAGTGAACAGATACAATGATTAATATTCAAAATGACCCTAAAACTTACACCAAATGGTTCTATATATTGTGACATTTTCTTTGACTATGAATAAGTAGCACAACATGTAATTATCAGAGGTACAGATAACACTGCAGGAAAAGCAGCAGATCATCAGTTAAATGTTTTCTTGATCCCCCCTCCTAAAATGCTGCTGCAATTATGAGACTAAACCCAATTTTGTTACAAAAGGGAGACGATGTTAAAATCATGTACCTGGCTCAAGTCCAAATCATCCATCAACACTCTGTTGTCCTGCAGTTCACCACTGTCATGTTCCACCAGGAACAAGCTTTGGAGAGGAGCTGCTGCAGAACAGATAATACGCACCTAAGAAGAGGAAAACAGGCAACAGTATCATCACTTGGCAACTACAGGAACATGATAAAATACATGATCTATGCAAAGCAAACTTCAAATTAAAACCTCAGTGTTTTTTCCCCAGTGTTTTTCCTTTCTCTTACTAGCACTGCTGTTACAGATTTACCTGACTTAGTCAGATGGATCCTTAGAGGATCTTTTTCTCAATAACAACTGATGTAACTTCTACTCAGAGAACAGAAGAACTGTGCTATCAAATACTCAGAATATCTGCTACACAGGCAATGAGTTCACCATAAAGTTTACTTTCTAAAATAACAGCTGTATAGTAACCAATGCTTACTTTGCACCCATGGTGAGAGTCCTCTCAGTGGGTAGATACACTACACTATTTAAAGAACGCTTAAATTCCAAATTTCCCAGAAGGCTGAGTGAAACCTTTCTTGCTTTCATCTGTGCTACTCCAGTAAAAGTTATTTGCTAGTAACAATAATGATGCTGTTTTCATGTCTGCTGGGAGGAGATACAATGTGCAGTGAGAGATGGTATCTCTGGGGGGCTGCAATGAAGACAGACTGAAATACAGAAGGAGACTCTTGTTGAGAGCATGCAGGCAAGATGTTTGCATTGTGGACAGGCATCCACAAATACACTCAGGTATTTTTCCCCAACTACTTTTGATGGGAGTTTAACACTTGTGTTTTTCCTATGGAGGAAAGTGACTGCTTGCAATTCTTAATGACAGCACAAACACAAGAGCAGACCATCCCCCTATTTCTAACACATTAATATTAGCATATTGTCTTAGCAAATGTCCATTTTCAAATCATAAAGCATAAAGAATCTGGCTGATTTGAATTACTCTGATTTGAATATGGCTGATTTGAATGACACTACTCATACACTGAGTTAGTTCAATACCTCGCTGAGGTGGGGCCTTTCTGATCAACAGCCAATGCCAGAACATTCTTGATAAGAACCAACCTCAACTGACATTTCCCAACTGCATAAATGTTTAAGTGTGTGCAAATATAATCACATATAAGATGGTGTTTCATATCTTGCATCACTTTTTAAAAAATCACCTTAAACAGGAACTTCCCTTTGTTTTAGTTACGCTGATTTTGCTTCCATGATTGAAATCTCTGTAAATCTACATGAAGTGCTGCATTTATCATTATTATTCCATAAGCAATTCTGCAATCTAATGTAAAGCCTACAGTGACTCTTTCCTTTAAACTTTATGACGTAACTGTGCTATTAACTCCCCCTTCCTGATCAAAAAGGCACTGATTCCTGACCAACTGCCCATACAGATTAAAATCTAAAAAACTTCAATTCACTCCAGCACAGTTGGCAGCACAGTCTTTCATTATTAAAATAATGACATGGCTTCTGTTGTTTTCCTGGGTTAGGAAAGAACATTCCCATTCAAGAAAGGCAGATGAGCTCAGGCTTATATTTATGCTCATGCTTAATACTGACAGAAAACAAAAAAACCCTGTTTATTTGCCTTTACTGCAATGGGACCATTTTTTTTTGTGAGGCTGGAATGATGTTTCTTTGCAGTGCTAGTTCATTCTGCTTATGTTTTCCAAACCATTACTACAGAAACCCTTACTTCAAACCAATTGTAACAGTCAGTTTTAGGACTCCCGATATTATTCCTATACATACAGGAAAGGCTTGGTCATATGCTCACCTTATGCTCATAAAAGTTATCAATAAGAGTAATGAAACGACGAGTTTGTGTCCTTTTTGCTATTGTAAGAAGTGGTATGTCACGAACAAACACTGTGTCAAAATGCTTTGATATTTCCAAGTAGTCGCTGGCTCCAAGAGGCTGAAACAAAACAAACCATAAGAAATGGAAACCCATGATAGAATGACACATGAACACTGCATCTTGACACACTACAGTAAGAGAAGAGAGCTGTAAAGTCCTGATCATATTCTTATTTTTATTCCATTGTATCTTGCCTATGGAATGCTCGATTGCCCATAGGGACATAGGTACATGGGGGTGTTCATACTGCTGGCTTTACATGAACAGTGAGAGTTAAAAATGTGGCTCTTCTGCACCCAGACAACATTATGACCTCTCTCTGACAACCTCAAATAAAATAATCACTATAAACCATAATCCACAGAAGACATGTGATTTCAATCGAAAGCATAAATAATTTGAATAGCTATTAGGATGCTTTCCAGCAGCAAGATTTTTAAATGCAAATTCATAGGCTAGTTACTAAATCCTAAGTAGAACTGCATTTAGTTCACCCGGGACTAACCCAGACTGAATAAATACCTTATGTTTTAAGTACTGAAAGCAAGAGGAAACAGACAAAAATACAATTTTGCAGCAGTTCCTTTGTTCATGGTTTCTCCTGTAATGATGAAATAAAAATCTTCAATAAGAACTCATTAGTTTCTCTTTCTGTATCTAAACCATCAACAGAAAATATGCACAAATAATAGTAGCTCATTCAAGTACATTCCTCTAAAATTACTTTTTCATTACATGGATGGTATTTTTTTCTGTAAGATCTATCCTATCAGTACCACAGGCAGTACTTCATCATGAGCTACTAAAATTCGTGCTCCTGAACTCGTTCCATCAGTTTTACTTGTGTAAATACTTCAGAATCTTGTCTGCAACTATTGCAGAGAGCAAGTTCAGCAGCATTTTGCGTGGTCACAACTCCCTTCCCAGCCAATGAAATGTACCATGTGCTGTACCAACAGTTTAATACTATTGTAAAGCACTGCAATACTAATTGCTTCTTAAAACCAGTAAATACAAAATATTTTCTGTAACTGAAATTGTTAGACGAATTTGTTGTAGGCCACACGTAACTTCTTAACTAGAACTCTTCCACAAGAAGTTATTTTAAGGAATTATTAATAGCTGCCCATGAACAGGACTTTGGGTTTTGTTTAGATGCTAGAATAAAAAAACTTGTACAAATGGTCTCTACACAAGCATAGCAGAGAGAAGGCCTGACGGCATTCCAAAAATTCTTCTGAAAATTAATGGGAATAAGCTAACCTTCCAGGCAGGTATTAAACCCTCTCACTCTCCGCCAGCTCTGCTACTTGCAGTCTCATGAATCACCCTGCTTTCCCATTCCCAAGCACACAACTTCCCAGTAGCATCTATGGAAAAGAATTATGACAAAAACTTTCAATTCTTTTGAGCCGTGTTTAAGAGTAGTACATACTATATTCTCCCCTCAGAGTTATATATACTGCTTATTTTCTCCCTCCATTTCAGTCCCCAGTTACTACTATGGACTTATTCATCAGAAACCAAAAACTCATCATTGCGAGGGCCACCAGCAAAGCTTCATTCAACACCTCTGAAAAAACCAAAATCCCGTCTGGATAAACCAGAGTAGCTGAACTTAAAATGTTCTGATGAAATAAAGCAGGAAAAGATTCAAGAAAGCAAAAGGAACTGATGGATGGAAACAACACAGAGCTACCTCACTGGACACCTTGCCACCAGATACAAGTGATACATCTGGACAGCCAGAGTATCAAGTGCAAAAAAAACCAATGGGAGCACAACCAGGATGCTGCTGGAGATTTTAAGATTAGCGATAAGCAAATAGTTTAGGTAAGGGTAATTTTATTCCATACTTAGGACTAGAGTACTGTTAAACACAGAGGAGATCCAGTATGCCTCTGTGATGAGTACCTGCAAGGGAGAACAGCAGAGATCTCATTGTACATGAGAAAGGTAAGAATTTCTCATGTCTCCCCTTAGGTAAGAAATTACAGACATCACTGCTATGCTGATTCATTCTTTCATCACATGAAGAGCCCAAGCAGTCTTCTGCCAAAACCCAAAACCCTGAGGAATTATTCTGTCCTGCCCCAATGTGACACACTTTCTCACACAAACCATACCAATACACCCTCCTCATCTCAAAGTATCAAATATTAAAAGCTGATTCCTAAAATAAATACATATATAACTAAAAATTAAAGCGTCCAAACTTTTGCAAAGTGGGCCAACTGAAGTGCCCAACTAATAAGCTATCCAGCTAACTTGGCGGGTAGCTTGGTGGATATCCAAACAGGAGAATGAAAAACCTGGGCAGTCAGAGGGAAGAAACAGGTGGAAGACAAAAATACGGCTAATGCATTTCAAATGGGAAGAATGGAAGATGTAATACATATATTGCTTTTCATACAGACATAAAATCATGGTTCATAGAAGGGTACAATATGCATCTTTATCACAGTCAAACAGGAATTCAATCTACTTCAGCAGTGCAAAAAGCAAGCAATTCAAGAATGCCTCTTATTAAGGGCATAAAAGGCAGATCATTTCAAGCTTTAACAAGAACTTCTGAAACATCTACACCAACACTAAGTGATAATATTCTGTAAATGTTGGCAGAAACGTGCCTTTGGAAACTCCAAAATCTTACTCAGAAAGATCTGAGCCTAGCAGCATATAAGTACTCTAATAGAGTAAATTTGGTACCTCCCTGACAAGACTCAGGTCTGGTGAGACCCAGCTGGAATGTCAAGTCAGCCATTCTGCTGTTACATATGGCTCAGCTGACATCAGCCGTAGTCCCTTACATAGAGGAGTTCTCAAACTCCCTGCTTTTGGAGTTTAGAGACAGTCTTGGAGATGAAAGACAAATCTTTTAATCTTGTTCCCAACATGACTTACTCTCTCTTGGGAAGTCCTCTAATTTCCTTCTGCCTTACTCAGTGTAAAAAGAAGGAACCACCAGCAAATTTGCAAATGCTCTGGTGACAGATTAAAGGCCTTTTTTGTATACATCTAACTTTGCTATTGGTCCAGTTTCCATGTTGCCTGTAATTGCTTCACAGCTGGTCTAACCCACCAGCTAACTCAAAATGCTGCAAACATAAGAGACCACAATGCAGGGGTATCCTGACAGCTTCTCAACTCACATTCTTACTGGCCTACTGCCCCCTAAACCTGGCATGAGGCTGGCACAAGCACCCACGCACCACCTCTGCCACACAGGAACACAGATGGGGAAATGCGTTCAAGGCCAGATTGTGCCATTGCTAGAGGCTCTGGCTGTACATTAAATATTAGGGATCTCCACCAAGGAGCAAATTTCTGCTGTTCCAGCAGCCCACAGCCCTCCCCTCACCTTCACAGTACTGCCTTACTGCCTTCAGGCCCTTTTTCCCTCACCTTGCAGCAAGCACTGGCTAGGTCCCGACTGCCAACAACACCAGCTCAGACAGGTAACAAGACTAGAGGCACACGATTGTAGACACATAAGCACTGTCCTCTGTATAACCCTCCAGCACTGAAATTTATTTTCTGAATCTCAACCAGCCACAGAAAGTATTTTACTTTAGTTAGCAGCACACATGAAGGTATTTCTTTCTCTGAAGTTGCTAATGAAGCCACAAATCCTCCTAATATTGATACATATATATGTAATCCTCTTACTAAAAGTTTAGCGTGATTAATCTCATCCTCTGAATAACATTCTAAAAATCAATTCATTTGGTGTGTGTTTCTGTTACTGTCTGATCTCTTTTGTTTCATCAATTATTGATCAAAACTCAACTGCAGAAGAGTAAGACATTTATGTAATGACTGTCACTTGCCATTTGTGACTAGTTCTTTCACATGCTATAATATTATTTTCAAAAACTCAAAACATTAACAGATAAGAATCACTCTTATGGTATTATTGTTCCTGCATGTGTATATACTGTAAAACTGCTGTAGATGTTTGTCATTAGCTCCGATGCCAAGAGTCAGTATTTTACAGGCATCATACTAATGCAAAACACATTAGCACTAACATGGGCTCCACTCCTGACAAAGTGTTTACTCCACTTCAGCCCGCTTGACTGAGTTCTCACCTTCATTTGTTTTTGTTTCTCTGTCTACTTAATGCATTTTTAGCTATCATCATCTCAGTTCAAGTAGGATGTTTATTATTTGGAGCTCTCTATGGACTGCTTTAAGAGTTAGTCATCTCCTGTTTCTATTATGTAGTCCATTTAATTATAGTGTAAAGCATCTTTTTTCTTTGTTGACTCATCAGTGGCCCAGTATATCACCTTTTAGAGATTGTCTGAAGAATACAGAATGCTTTACATATGATAGAAAAGGATATGTCATCTCAAGAGAATATGTATTTTTTGTTGATGTTGCAAGATATTCCAAGGCCAGTTGTGGCCAATCCTGAAGACTCATGACTGACAGTAACTATAATTTTGTGCAGACACTTTTAACACTCCAAAACTTCCTATAACCAACACACAGTTTAAGACCAGATAATATTTACAACTTAATCATTAAGTATAAACAACAACAACAAAAAAAGCTCTGTTGTTTCCAAAGGAACAACACACTATCTCTAGTGAGACTCATAAAACAGTGCACTGAGATAAGATGTCGAAATCATAACTCCAAGAAAGGAACAGGAAAACTCAAGGCATGATATATGACACCACAGCATGCTGAAGTTTAAATAAAAATGGGAAGAGGTAGAGCATGGCCAGCTCGGTTAAAAAATTCAAAGATACTGATGGCACTGCAAATCATAGAACCATCGAACAGTTTGAGTTGGAAGATACCTTATAGATCATCTAGGTCCAATCAGGAGAGCAAGAATGTAAGATCTGTAAACCCTGGAGCTGAAGATATTTTCTGGATCAAGCACAGCCCCTTGTTATCTCACCACAGAATTCTGTTAAGAAGTAATTTTGCTTGTTCTTACAGCAGAAGTTTTTTAGTCACATTTCTTGTAGTGGAAAGTTGTTTCAGATCTTTGTTCTTCTGCTTTAGAAGATGCTTGTAATTTCCACTTCTTTTATTTATTTATGTATTTATTTAAACAATATGGTCAAACCTGGCTGAATACTGGAAGAATGCAAAAGGCATGTTTCTGCTCTAAAAGCTCTCACTGCTAAATTTCCAGTTCCAATTCCTAAGTATAGCACTATCAATGAAATAGTCTCCAAAAATAGTTAAGGCTTAAATTTAAAAGTTAAGGCTTTTAAATTTATAAGTCTATTTAAATATTTACACTTAGTGTTAAGATTTCAAACTCATGATCAACAAAGCTTTGAAAAAAAAGAGAGAAGTACATTCAAGAATTTAAGAAACAAAAAATTAAATTAAAAAGGCAAACCCTTAAAACTACAATCAGCTTCAAAAATCTTGTATTCCCTGGTCTATAAAGTAAAGGATCTAAACCCTCAAGGTTTATGCAGCTTTCACTGAAGGGAGGGCTCTCTAAAAATTAATCTCTGATACACATAAAATATAAAACAGAAAGGAGATTATTACAATATCACTGTCTTACAATATTTCCACGTAAAATAAGTTTCTTGAGTTTATTTTATAAAACATGCTCGAGAATAAGATAAGGCAAACTTTTGGGGGAGATAGAGAAACTTATTAAATCCTTAAAGCAAATGCAGATAATAAAAGATAAACTTCTCAGTCTAGAGCTTAAACTGCAAAAGCTAATCTCTTAGGAATAAAACTAATATCACAAACTAAGGAAAACGATGATTTTAAAAGTGCTTACTTGGGGTATGTTTATTTACACCTATACCTGACAATCCTACAATCCTTAAGACGATACCAAATTATACTGTGGATATATTCAGCAGCTTTTAATGAAGATAGTTCCCTCAAAATTATTCAGAATCATTAAACTGCAAATGCAGCTGAGTTATGTCATCATGTAGGGCAGACATTCAGCTCACAAAAACAGACACTTACATTTCTAAATCACTTGATGCATTTGAAAATGGTGAATTTTTTATTTTCTTTTTTTTAAGCTTAGTTGCATCTTTCCTTTTGAAGTGCAAGCTATTCAAGTTAAGAACGACATCTTCCTCCTGGTCTGTACAGTGTGCCTATTGCAGTGGAACAACAACCTAACAGAAACTGTTCACCACTTATTTGTTGTGCTAATCTACACAAAAATTCTATTTCGTCAATTTCAGAAACACTAAATTAAACTACTAGGAAAAAAAAAATCACAGTAGGATAACCTTTTACAACATAAATATTGATATTAAATTTATTTCCAGAGTTTTTATGCTATCACATGTTTGCTAATGGTTAGTATCATGTTAAGACACTACATTCATTGGTACTGGGCAGTGGGATGAAAGGATATATTAAATTACCTAATGGAAAGCCTACAGGATCCATGAACCAAAGCAGCTGAGCCTCTGCGAGCAGCAGGCTCCCACGCTTGAGCGGTCCGCAGCCGGCGTTCCCGGCAGAGGGCAGCAGCTGCTGCGCACAAGCCAGGGGAGCACCGAGAGCAGCTCTGGATCTCCCAACTCCCTTAGCTCCCTGGAAGATTACACAGCCAGCACACTGTTGTCTGCGTTATTTATACCAGATCAAACGGCCACAATTACCAGTTTTCAAGGAAAACTTTAAAAGGGAAGTGAAGAAACGGGACTGGCAGAGGGCGATTTTTTTCTAAAGTGCAATGAACACTGTTCTTCATGTGTGAACGCACTAAAATGGGATAAGACTAATATTTGCACAATTGCATGCATATATATATAGGGATTTTAAAACCAAGTTAATATATACATTTTATTTTTAAAGGTATCTGGTGATCTTTCATTCACACATCCAACTCAATTAACAAATTAACTAATTATGTTTTGCAAGAATCTAACACCACTGGTAGAGTTTTCCTCATTGTATAGATGGAGAAACTGGAAGAAAAAAATTAAAGGCCCCAAAGAATGGGAGAAGTCAATGTTAGCATTAAAACTGGAGAACTGTATGTCCCTATTCAGCCTGGTGCCTGTCCCAGCCTCCTGTGGCTACATTTTATGGGGCCTTAGAAAAGGTGGTACGATAAAAAACATCTTGATGAAAACCAAGTAGAGTCCTCCTGGCTGATTACACTTGGAGAAGCACATTCACAGGGCTTCATTCTAGTACTGTGTAACTGCTTCATGCCCCTAACAAAGACCACCACATGCCACACTGCCACATAAACCCTGGCGTGTCAGATCTGAAAAACTGCTTCTCCTTTGCTTTAAAGCAACCAAAATAGATTAGTATCATCTCATCCAGTTTTTTGTTGGTTTTCCACATGTTCACGTAGCTAGTAAAGAAAAAAAGCAAAGTGTAGGAATTTGATATTAACTAAGTTAGCTAAAACTTGGGGTTATCCTCAACTGGGAAACTATGATTTACAAATTGGTGCACACAACAGCTTAACAAGTCAACTGCATGTCATATCAGCATTGCATACAATATATTCTCTGTATTTTATTTTTATAAACGTTAATGGACAACCAGTAATTACCAGTATCTGATGCATTATTTTAGACAGAAATAACTCTTTATATTATTGACATGAAAAAGTTTGATGCTAACATATGAAATACGAGATGAAATACTGTAATACCAGAAAGGTATCAACTCTAACTCCCAAGGTCTCCAGGTTTTAATTAAAAAGCAGCTATTATGAAAATTCTACTTAAGCTAGGAGATGTTACAAATAGTATCAGGTTACCAATTGCTGATTTGCTATCTATTAGGTATTAGCTGACATCTCATGAAATCGCGTGATATCAAAGTGGAAAATGTTTCAATATTTCCCCTTAAAATTTTGATTTTATTTCAAGGGAAACATCAGCGAAATTGAAGAGGTTTTACAGGCTGTTCATATGAAATACTGTATTACAAAAATCACTAAGTAATTATCTGAGAAATTTCAAATACATTTCCTTAATCCTACACCAAAAAATGTAGATTTTTAGGTCTGGATATTTATCCCTTGGAATGCACTGTAACAGTTACGCAAGACCAGACTAGAAGACAGATTCCAGCAGTGAAGTGAAAGCAGAGTCACTTGAGTGATAAGCTATTTTGCCAACACAACAAAAGCATCTATCCTTTCACATGTTGATTCTTGCAAAACTTATTGTTTTTTCTGGAACCCTTAAGGGTAACGGACAGCCAAAGGAATCAATTAACCGAGTTTTGAGTACAATGTTGTCCACTCCTGCTGCAATGATTACCAACATCCACATGAGCAGCAGTATACAGCAGTTTCAGAAAACTCAAAAAATACTACTGCAACTCCAAGATAATATTGTAAGTTGTAAGTACTTTCATGATGCAGACCAGGCATGTCAAATTCGGAAGAAAGGTTGCTTGGTATGAGAGAAACGTCCTATACACATCCTGTGAAACCCCTCCTCAAATCCAAGGAATTTATAAGCCATGGAAAAACTCAGTCTGAACTGACTGTACAGATCAACCGTAGACTGAAAAGTATTGCCTACTCCCAGAAGTATGACGGGGATAAGAGCTGGTTATTCCCTCAAGATGGACTGGGCACATTCCCCTGCTGGCTGCTGAACTTGTGCACTGCACGTGCAGGGGCAGTGAGAGCTGCCAACAGGCAGCAGGGACCCTGACTCCCTCACATCCCTAGTTTCAGACACTTTAAAACCAGGAAAGATCATGGGGTACTTCAGGCTCCTGCATTTTAGAGATGGCTAAGCCTAAAAACTAGTACGTAGCTCAATCACAAAAACCTCCTCCTAAAATGGCATCCAGTTTTGACACAATACACAATAAAAGGAGGCTCTCTGTCTGCTTAGATGTAAAAAAGACAAAACAAAACAAACTCTCAAAAAAAACCCCAACCCTTTCCCCAAAATATCAGTTCTGATAAGAAATAAATTGCACACAGCATTCTTGCCTTTATTGCTCCTAACCCCATACACACAGTACTCTGTATTTACAGCAAGTTCGTATTAGCATTTATGTTATATTCAAAACTCCTGGGGAAAAAACCTGTTATACTGGGCTTAGTATAAAAATGTGCTCATTAGACATGCTACAAACAACAAACCTTCAGTAATATTTCTTTTTATAGGTTAGTTAACTTAGCCATCCATTTAACAAATACTTTCTTGAGACTGCATGCCACTTTCCTAATAAGAACAGCATCTTCAAAACTCAACCTTTCCTATAAAGTCAGGGAGACCGGAGAATTAATTTCATTTCCATTCTTTAGTCATCCACTGTGTGCATCCAGAATCAGCTTCTCCATTACCCCTTCTGGACTAAAATGTGACCAACAGCCTGCAATTCCACCCATCATCATACGCATGTGTGAATTTTACTTGTTTGTTTTTTAATGCTGACACATAGAGCATTCTTCTAGTGACATGGAATTTCTCTTGCACTCCAACATTTATCAAAAATAAAAAGCTAGTCAGAGATCTCCGCCTAGTTTTCCAGGACTCCAATGATACAAAATGTATTTGCAGGCTATTTTTAACATATGTTAACTATTTACAGACTGAAAATCATTTCACTATCCTTTAGTGAAACGAATATTTTGCTCTGCTTCACCTAGAACACTTATTTTTTGCAAAACCTTTTCCTTTTTCCACATCATTATTAAAAGTTCATCCATCTCCAGCTAAAAATAAGCCAGTAACATTCACATAATATAAAACATCAAAACTCCAATTTTACTTAAGAAGTCTTTTATCTAAATGGACATACTTGACCATGATCTTTATTTTATAATTTTCCTGCACTTCATAACTAGTTGCCATTCATTCCAGATTATTTGATTCTGTCTCAGCAGTGACACAGGAAATACTTTTACTATCTTCCTCCTCAAAGAGTCCTTCTTGGGGTTTTTTGTGTTGCTCTTTTTGTTGTTGCTGTTGTTGTTGTTGTTTACACTTCCCTTTCCAGTTAGTCACACTTCCCCTTTGCTTTTGAAAACTACTCTTTCTGAACACTCAAATATGCAACTTCAGTATTTGGAATAAATTTTGGTTTCATTAAATGTTAGAAAATTAAGATTGTTCCTACACAACACACAATTCTAGATGAATTCATCACTGTAAGCTCCCACCAAATGACCTTGTACTGGATGTAGTACATTTTATGCTAGAAAATTATCATTTGCAATTTTCTGGCTAATTACATTTCACCTTTTCCTGTGTTTCATCTACAGCATAACATACAACAGTGTATTTTCTTTATATGCTTTTTATAGACAAGTGCTCAAGGAGCAATCCACCTCATGCTCCATTTGCAACACATCCCTATGAGTACTATCCTTCTGGGTTTGTTAATTAGTAGACTGATATGTACTCAAGAACCTTAACTTTAATTAATTAACTTTAAGGCAGGTACCAGTACCCTCAGTGTTGCACACTGTTCTCCATCTCTTTTAGCCACTCTGTCTTTAAGTAGGCTGTAAGCACCCATTCTTTATTATTATTTTATGAATTGTCCCACGAGGTTTCAATAATAGCAATTATCTCTCATTTTTCCCCATTAATGAGAATTTCCCATTTATCATGCTTGTCACCACATCTTAAAACTGATAAAAAACCAACTTGTTTTCCATTCTGTTAGAAGTTTAATGAGCTCCTACAACACCAACTTTAAATTTCATTTATCTACCTGGAGGCTTTGCTTGAGCTGTCAATTAAGCTCCACCCTGGTTCCAACAGGCTCCAGTGAGGAAGATTTCCTGCCTCATGCCCCTTTGTACAATCTGCCTTCCCGTGGGATTTTGTCCCCATGTCCTGCACAAAGAAAACTGCAGATTCACTCCATGCAAATTCAAAAAATTTTTCTCCGGTATTTTCTTTTGTCCATCTTGCTTTTTATTATGTCTTTTTCAGCTTTCTACTTCCCTTTTTTTAATAGTAGCACTTATGATGCCTGTCAACTTACCTCCCATTTGGCTCCACAAGAAGTCGCAAATACTTTGTTGCTATGTCCCCTACAGATTTCTGCTTTATACCTCCACAAATCATTCCCGCTATTAACCAGCTTACTGGGATATACATAAATGACTTTATACTTCCTGTCGTGTTGAATGTCTCCTCATTTTGGGTTATTTTTTGCTATAAACCACCAGTGCACTCTTCCGGACCCTCCCTATGTCTTCTGTGACACGAGTGGGAGCAATTTCCCACTCTGACTGTTTAAAAAAGACACTGCACGTTTAAGTTTTTCCATCAAAATTTAAAAGAGTTCATGAAAAAAAGGAACACGGTTTCATGGCTTGACAGTTGAATTTTTCCTTTTTCGAATTTTGCCTTTTAGCAGATCTTAATGGCAGCAGGGCAGGCAAGGTCCTAAATGCAGCTTATACCAAGGGAAATTTTCTACCATTGCTATGAATCACTGCAAAAGTTTACAGTCATGAAAAAAACCACAGTGGAGGCAACTCTGGCCACTCATCCAAATTTAATGGACAATTCTGAAGTTCATGACTATACTTTTCTGCCTATGAAGGGAGCACACTGATACCCCTTACCAACATGCTAATGTAATATTTATGAAGATACATCCGTGATCTGAAGAGAAAAATCAGCGATGACTTGAGGAAGTTGTCAAAAGAAAATCATTTACTGTCTGCCATGTTGTTTTAGTTTTAAGCATGTGATTTTGCTATATGAGACTACCACAACACATCTGCAGAAGGCATCTGAATTGAGACAGCAAGGCTTCCTAAGGCCTGAGTGATCCATGTAAGAACAATACTGTTAAACAATGATTAACATTTCATAAGGATCCTCTTTACTTGTTCAGCTCCCTTACGCCAAGATGATCTGAATCCCAAATAATTCTCATCCAGGATCAGAACCTTCAGGCCACTGGTGTGAGCCAATCAGAGCACTTCTACTTAGAAGCAACTTACCATCTCATTTAAGTACATTAGGCATTTACTGGACTAAAGAATTGTACTAGTATTTGCTGACAGCATAGCTTCCCAATACTTTAAGAGGTACAAGGCAGAAAAAGTCTCAAAACCTCTAGTGAAAAGCAAGCTATTCTACCCATGACACACCTCCACTCTTACAAATGGCTTATTGGTTTTGTCTGAAACTGAAAACCAACAATCTAAAACCTACAGTCTGAAACATAACCAGCGAAATTTTTGTCCAAATAGTTATCAACTTGGTAGCTGCAAGGAAGTGAAAGCATAATGTTATCACCAAAAGACAGGTCACCATCCTGAATCAAAAGGCTATTGGCCCAGTTTAGGGTTGTGATCATTTAATGGTAACTTCAGACATCAGTACAGAGATCACTGAAGTACAATGCAACTCCTGGGGAATTGTCTTCCAACCCACTGGAGGTCAAATACAAGGAGAACTTTTCAAGATTCACATCTCACAATGTGTTTAAGCAGAAAATGTGGCAGTATTTAGCAAAATCTGACATATTTTGAGAAGGCCTGGGATTAAACATTCCTTGTACACACAGCTGAAACCAAAGCACGGAACAGCAGTGTTACTCTAGTGGTGCCGGGATCACTACTCCTTTGCTTGAGTATCAAACTGAAACCCCAGATTATAAAAACAGCATTTGACTGCTATTTACATATTGATATGTTACCACCACTCATACACCAGCAGTGATATTAGGCCAGGCATATATTGTAGTAGGATTTTTGAAGACAATCTGTGATACACCTAAGAGTGAATTTACTGTATTATTAAAAAGAAAATTAGTATGGTTCTTTTGAGGAAGGGGTTTTTCTCCTGTTAAATTAAAAATATTTCCTTTAATCAAGTTTTTTTTAAAAGCCTTTTTAATTTAGTGCAACTTCGGAAAATAGCAAGTTTGTGTAGTTTGAATTTTTTTTTTTAAACTGTGAAAAGTCTGAGCATTAACTGATCTAGATTGGACTGGGTACTCACTCTGTCGCACAGCTCTTCAAACGTGAAGTCTGCAATGGTTCCACACGCTTTATTCAGGCTCAGCTCTCTGCCTTGCACTTTTAGAATCCTTGGTCTAGTTACTATGGGAACATGAACAAAGACTCAATCTTCTCTGGATAATTACTATAAAATTCATCTCTTACAGATAGGAAATGCATAGCTTCATGAATAATAGCACATGATTCAACACATAAATTAGACAAAATGCTGATACAATGACTGCCACTTGAGTGTGGCATCAACCCATATACAGCAATGGAACTTATTAATTGGTCAGTGGAGATTGGGCATTGTGTTCTAAATGTATTCTCTTTCAAGAGAAATTAACTTACGTACAATCATTTTGTTTCTGAGCCAGCTCATCAAACAACTTATCCATGACAGCCTCCACATCAGCTTCACTTGTGCTACAGTGAAAAGAATAATAGAATATGAAATTAATAACACTTGAAGCCAACATCAAACAGCTGCCTGAGCCTGCTTAGCTTTTTGCCCATAAAAAAAAGAGAACAGGATGTTATGCTCTAAATACAAACATTACATTTAGAATACACTTAAAAGTAGAGAATATTAACTCTCAGGTAGATGATTCTGCCTTATTTGCATACACTGAAAGACTTCTGTGTTTTGAGCTGTTTCCAGTAATGAGGCAATATAGGCAGAGCAGATCCATTAACACTATGTGTACACAATGAGAAAAAAGGCTTCTGGCTCTATCTTGCATGCAAAATAAGAGCAAATAGACAAGGCAAGGCAAGGCAAGGCAGTCAAGCACCTAAAGAAGTATCCTTTGAAATTTCTGAGAGGGGACTTTGTGAAATTAAATGTTGAAGCAGATTTTTCTGGGGGGGGGGGGGGGGGGGGGCAGACAC